>JBCFYV010003508.1:51630094-51803657 GCA_039000515.1 Timema cristinae | reverse complement strand
CACAGCCCTAACGTTAATTTTCGGGAACATATGAGCACAAACTAAGAACAAACGAATGGTGAATACAGAATTTTGTTACATTGATATTTAAAAATGTGGCTGGCCAGCTTGAACTATATTTTTCTACAGTTTATGATATAGGGAAGGTTCAAGTACATTTACATTACATTCAAGTTCCATTTCGACACACACACACGTGGCACAGTGCACTAATTCACACGCAAACCAACCAATAAAGTTATACAAATTTACAAACAATGTTAATCAAATAAATATCATCACAGTTTCACGGCAACGAGCAAATTTAACATTTCAAATTCTATAACGGTAGAAGATTTAAAAGCTAGTGAGAAATGCTTGGCAAATAAATATAATAAGGATCTAGAAGGTTCTGAAATAAAGGGGGAAATAGCTAGTTTTAAGTTTCAGGCCAGTTCTTTATTTTTAAAAAAGTCAAGATTTTTCAAAAGCAACCTCTCTTGACCCATTAAATTTAATCCTCAATATGTCCGTAGCCACAACTTATCCAAACCTAGTAATTTCTTTCAGATTATTTTTAACATTGCCAGTTACTAATGCGTCTGGTGAACATGGTTTTAATAATATGAAAATAATAAAAAATTACTTAGTCATCAACAGGTCAAGACAGGTTAACACACCTGGCAATTCTATCAATAGAAAAAGATATTGCTTAAAATATTAATTACAATGAAGTAGTAAATGATTTTGCTACTGTTAAAGCTAGAAATGTGTGAACTATCATTATAAAATAAATCTGTTAATATTTTTAAATAATGTTACTTCTACATATTTCATAAGTAATTGAGGTAGCAATTAATTAAAACAAAAAGTATTCTACATTCAATTCAAACTATTTACATTTTTTTTACAACACCTTTTAAGCTCATATAATCAGCACAGGTTATTTAATAATATAATCTATTTAAATTAATTTTTAATTTAAAAAATATTAAATTATATAAATATTTATTGCAAAATAAAATAATTATTTTGTCATTATTTAATACAAATTAGCAAATTATAAACGGGACAATAATTGCAAGCCACAATAATAAATGCAATATTTATGTTAAGCAGCTGACACCATCACCTGCTCCGGTGTGACTGGGTGTTCTCATCATGTTTGGTTGTTTCAGAGTGCTGCCCTCGTAGCGGTGACGAACGTATCCGAGTATCTGGATGAGACGGCGATAAGACGCATGGTGCTACCCAAGACCAAGGCCGTGTACGAGAAGAACAGTGGGGATATCAAGATCGTCGGCAACGTCCTGTCATGCGTCGAGAAGACGTTAGACCGTTTGGACAAGTCACAGATCATCGACGAGGTCCTACCTTTGCTATGGGACGTCCGCCTACAAGACCCGGAGATCACTATCAGGGTTGTAAGTAAGTGCCTGCCTGGTTCGATACTCAATACTAGCATACTTGCGATCAACAACTTTCACACAAAGCTATTGGTCAACATTCCTTATCATAGCAATAATTAGAAGCTGAGAAACAAAAAATTACCTCCAAATATAAGTGAAAAAATATTGTATGCCATATAAAACTAGAAAAATAAAATACAATTGCTCCCGGATCTAAATTTATATTTTAGTTTTGATCTGTATGAATACATAGTTCCATCATCCTACAAATTTTACAAAAATTGATATTATATGTTAATATACATTTTTAATCTGTATTGATGTACATTATAAAAACCAAGTAATTTTTTGTAGAATTTAAATCAATGCTGATTAAAAATTTATATAATCTTGTAATTAATAAACAATACTTTTCCAATCCAAGACTTATGTTATATTAAATTAGCAATGGTTTCCCAGTAATAAACCGGGCAGCTATCTTTTAATCTTGTTATCTAGGTTCCATTTTATTGTGATTATTTCAACTGGAATGGTAATCTTGAAAAGCAATTTCATAAGAGAGTCAACGAACCTAATCAAATTCTAAGCGGATGGGATATTTTAAAGGTCAATATTTATAAGTTACCTCGATATAGGCACTTCATTTGGCCTGAAAGTTGCAAGAAGCAGCTTATGAAATAGTTTCATGGGTATTGTATTCGGTCATGGTAAGACTGCCATAATTCAATGTAGACTGAGTGTACCTGAAATGTAACAGTCATACTTTACTGGGCTACAATACGGCCCTATCTTATAAGCTAAACCGAAGCAGAACCATGGAAGGTAGGCTTGTTTAGCCTTAGGTCAACCGAAAGGTACAAAGATTGATATATCTAATACTCTGGTCTTAAGGAACTGGAAGGTACAAAGATTGATATATCTAATACTCTGGTCTTAAGGAACTGGAAGGTACAAATATTGATATTTCTAATACTCTGGTCTTAAGGAACTGGAAGGTACAAAGATTGATATATCTAATACTCTGGTCTTAAGGAACTGGAAGGTACAAAGATTGATATATCTAATACTCTGGTCTTAAGGAACTGGAAGGTACAAAGATTGATATATCTAATACTCTGGTCTTAAGGAACTGGAAGGTACAAAGATTGATATATCTAATACTCTGGTCTTAAGGAACTGGAAGGTACAAATATTGATATTTCTAATACTCTGGTCTTAAGGAACTGGAAAGTACAAATATTGATATTTCTAATACTCTGGTCTTAAGGAACTGGAAGGTACAAATATTGATATATCTAATACTCTGGTCTTAAGGAACTGGAAGGTACAAAGATTGATATATCTAATACTCTGGTCTTAAGGAACTGGAAGGTACAAAGATTGATATATCTAATACTCTGGTCTTAAGGAACTGGAAGGTACAAATATTGATATTTCTAATACTCTGGTCTTAAGGAACTGGAAGGTACAAATATTGATATATCTAATACTCTGGTCTTAAGGAACTGGAAAGTACAAATATTGATATTTCTAATACTCTGGTCTTAAGGAACTGTAAGGTACAAATATTGATATATCTAATACTCTGGTCTTAAGGAACTGGAAGGTACAAAGATTGATATATCTAATACTCTGGTCTTAAGGAACTGGAAGGTACAAATATTGATATTTCTAATACTCTGGTCTTAAGGAACTGAAAGGTACAAAGATTGATATATCTAATACTCTGGTCTTAAGGAACTGGAAGGTACAAATATTGATATATCTAATACTCTGGTCTTAAGGAACTGGAAGTTACAAAGATTGATATTTCTAATACTCTGGTCTTAATGAACTGGAAGGTACAAAGATTGATATATCTAATACTCTGGTCTTAAGGAACTGGAAGGTACAAATATTGATATTTCTAATACTCTGGTCTTAAGGAACTGGAAGGTACAAAGATTGATATATCTAATACTCTGGTCTTAAGGAACTGGAAGGTACAAAGATTGATATATCTAATACTCTGGTCTTAAGGAACTGGAAGGTACAAAGATTGATATATCTAATACTCTGGTCTTAAGGAACTGGAAGGTACAAAGATTGATATATCTAATACTCTGGTCTTAAGGAACCGGAAGGTACAAATATTGATATTTCTAATACTCTGGTCTTAAGGAACTGAAAGGTACAAAGATTGATATATCTAATACTCTGGTCTTAAGGAACTGGAAGGTACAAATATTGATATATCTAATACTCTGGTCTTAAGGAACTGGAAGTTACAAAGATTGATATTTCTAATACTCTGGTCTTAATGAACTGGAAGGTACAAAGATTGATATATCTAATACTCTGGTCTTAAGGAACTGGAAGGTACAAATATTGATATTTCTAATACTCTGGTCTTAAGGAACTGGAAGGTACAAAGATTGATATATCTAATACTCTGGTCTTAAGGAACTGGAAGGTACAAAGATTGATATATCTAATACTCTGGTCTTAAGGAACTGGAAGGTACAAAGATTGATATATCTAATACTCTGGTCTTAAGGAACTGGAAGGTACAAATATTGATATTTCTAATACTCTGGTCTTAAGGAACTGGAAGGTACAAAGATTTATATATCTAATACTCTGGTCTTAAGGAACTGGAAGGTACAAAGATTGATATATCTAATACTCTGGTCTTAAGGAACTGGAAGGTACAAATATTGATATTTCTAATACTCTGGTCTTAAGGAACTGGAAGGTACAAAGATTGATATATCTAATACTCTGGTCTTAAGGAACTGGAAGGTACAAAGATTGATATATCTAATACTCTGGTCTTAAGGAACTGGAAGGCCCTTGCTGCAACCTCGCCATTCAACCCAATCTGAGATAACTCCATCCAATCCCTAGTTTCACACACCCCACCTCCTTAAAATACATTTGTCCATTATCCAACCATTGACGTCTTGGCCTACCATGAGGTCTTGTTTCTTCAGGTTCCCCAACTAAACTGTTGTGTACACACCTGTCATCACCCATACGCGCTACATGGCCAACTCACCTAAGCTTATTCACCTTGATTATCCTTGAGTTGTTTGGTGACGCAACAAGTTCTGTTCTTTCTTTTTTTCGTCGCTTCTCGCCACCTGTTCGTATTATACCAAATGAAGTTCTTCGTTAGGCAAATGTCTCAATTCGCCTGTTTGTTCATCCCTTGAAGGCCCAAATATATTTCCCTGTCCTTTTTTTACAGAGCCTCTTTCTCTTGGTCCAAAGTCCTTGCTTTACATCGGTAAATAAAAACGGGTATAATCTCACTTTAATGTCTGTAGACACTAAGATTACAACAGTAACAAACATTGCCTCATTAATTAATTATGTACACCATGAATATTGTTCAAAGGAAGTGAATGTCTTATAGAGCTAATTTATGTATGTTCACTCTTCCATGTAGTTTTTTGAAAATGTAAAATGATTTATCTTACAAGTGCAATGAAATTTTCTTTGCCAATATAATCGCTAGGTAAATAGGCTCTTAAAACATTAACACAGCCTCAATTATAAATGATGTATAAAAATGATTATGGTTGGTCAAATAAAGATAATAAAGTCAGGTCAAGTAAAGTGTCTTTATTAAGGCATAAGAACCTTCCAATTACCGTGTGTTGTCGTTTCACTGTACCGACACGACGGGAATTGAGGAGGACGACTACCTGTTGACTGATACTCGTCATGTTTCCTGGTAGAGATGCTGTGAACAGAGTACCATCCTGTGTCAATCCAGTTGATTAGACCCCCTCGCGCCGAGATGTGCTTCAGTACAAGTAACGCTCATGTCGTAATCAAATTGAACCTTCGCCAGAGTTTCCTCATCTACACTTCGACTATTCCGTGCGCGTGCGCGTGTGCGTGCTTGAGACCTTAATTACGCCAAAGAGATATGTAAATACGAACCAGAATTTCCACACTTCATGTCAACTTGATTTACCTAATGGCAGCGATGCGTTGTTCTAGCTACAAGGAGACGACTGCATTATTTACTATTACGTTTAGAGGCTGTTTCATAAATACGTCACAAATATAATTTATTACTTAATTGTATGTGATGTATTATACTTTCCTAAAGGGTTAGGCAACTAGTCGCTGTTTTACGAAGGAGACCACATTACCTATTACTACGTGTATACACTGTACAGATTATTTAATAACTTAGTGGTACATTTATACTACATTATTATTACTCTGTTTCTTTATTCAATTTTAAGACTTGAAATAAAATTCGTCTGGAAATAAAACTTTATAAAATTCAAACTAATTTTTACTATCGACATTTTTAACCTTTTACTATATAATTATCTTTGTTTTAGATGTATTGATACCATCGGTTTCCTACACCTCTGACAAGACATCTTGTGAATGTGGGGAGTGCCAGGCCTCCACCGTGGTTCGGATTCCACGTTAAACTCTAGGTCCTTTATTTCATCTCACAATCACCCTACTATAACACATTAGCGTAAGTGCGTATAACCCGAACGGGTAGTAAGACGCGGTGCTAATAAATAATAATAAAATAAATAAATAATACTATCGGTCAAAATTTACATATTCTAAACAAATGACTAGACGTATGAATAAAGGAAAAGAACTTGATTAATTTAAATAACTGCCAGAAGCTATTTTTTTTTACTAGACTTCTACTCTAAATACACTTGTTTATCTTGGAGCCCGATTTCATTTACTTAGTGGACCGCCCAAATGTGATGGCAGCCAAATCAATGCATCATTCGTTTTTAGGGTTGGGTATTATAAATTTGGACGTGGGACTTTCGTCAATTTAATGATAATTTCTCAAGAAACAGCCAAGATGACGCGTAGAGTTAACCTCTGCCAGTATATTACTTCTAGTACCTATGTTTAGTTTAATTCCCAACAGTTTTATAATATTTGATACATGATATCATTTTTAACGGTTCTGATAGAAGGTTTCATGTTTTATCACTTTCTGATAATAGATTAAATTAATTTCGTCTTCTAATGATTTAAACTTCTGTTTATAAATTAATTTTTGACTTTTATGCCGTAAGTTTAGTATTAGATTTGTTCTGTCTTGAGTTAAGTTTGCTTGTAAGTCACGTGCTTGTGAAATCTTTGTTTAGAAATTTTACTTTAAATATCTAGTTATACTAAAGTATATAAAATATGTTTTAAATAACAAAATATGCGGATTTTTGGATATCTTTTAGTTTTGATTCAAGCTGTTTAAGTGACTCGAAATATTTTGTGTAAATCCTGTAGTCAATTTGTTTTTCAAACAGTTCTATATTGAGCTCTCGAGTATTGGTATTATTTCATGCAGGATCTTCTATATTGTTAAGTAAACATGTTCATAGGTAGTACGGATCTATTTTCATCTTGTAAGCATAATATCCCGGGTGGGGGGCGTATTTCTAGGCTTTTGTTTGAAACAGAAAACCTACCCGGCGAGATCCGAACAAACGGAAGCGAGAAGAAATAAAGGTCTCGAGATATTTTTGTACTGTTTCTATTTCTTTCTCTTATCCCATATCTCTGTCGCTCTCTATTTAACGCTGTTAATTGCTGTGGCAGAAGTTTGCGCTTGTTTCTCGACTACGAGCTCGCCCCAGATATTGGGCTACAAATTGGGCGAGGCCTCTATGTATTATTTTAGACGCGTGTGTATGTACAATCCAATACACATAATGTAACTTATTAAACATTTCATTTGAATTTTATAGTTAAAGATCTTGTTTGAGAATAAAATAGATGTAGACTTAATTCAAAGGTTGGCTAGTGTGAACAAATCGGTAACACAATTTTAGAGGAAAGTTAAATAAATTGTATACCGACTAAATAAGTTTCAAACTTTTTAAAAGTTTGGGTGTAAATGTGGGATAAAAGTACACGATTTAAAATTTAAATAAACATATTGTCAACATTAAAATGTGTGGACTTTATTTGAGAACTCTTTTGTACTACATGGATTAAACTAAAACAAAATGTTGGATAGTCTAGAATAGATCAAGTAAATTATATTTTACACACACAGAAAATTAATCTCTCAATAATATAAATTATTATTATTATATTGCCGACCTCAGTGATGTTTGGATAGAGTACTCGCCTTAGGATCCAATGTTCACGAGTTCAATCCCAGCCGGTGTTGACAGATTTTTCTTGAACGACAAAAATCTTTAAGATAATTTCTTTCGGAGGGGAAGTAAAGTTGTCGGTCCCATTTCAATTTCGGCATGTCAAAGAACCCTGGAAGGTTTGGGAAAATACCTTTCCTGGCAAAATTCATAGGCTCTTTCGCCCTTGCTCATAGAAATTCTCGTGTGCTGATATAATCATTTGAATCAAAAAGTGCACGTTAAATTTCAGAAATAAACTATTAAATAATAATCATCATTATTATTATTATTACTATTATCATTAATTGTTCTAGCTTGTGACAGGTCAATTCCTTTTTTCAGTGAACTTAAACCTCCAATGCACCTTTTCCTCTGCCTCCTCCATCAAGTCATCCGATATTTGAATCCTCCTTCCTAAGCTCCTCTTTTCCTCAACCTTTCCTCTTATGAAGTCCTACAGAAGACAGTTCCTCCTAAGGATGTGTCTGATCCAGTTTGCTTTGAACCGAAGAATCACATTCAAAATGGTTCTCTTCTCACCCACTCTTCTCAGGACTAGTTCATTTGTCCCCCTGTCTGTCCACCTGATCTTCTCACCCACTCTTCTCAGGACTAGTTCATTTGTCCCCCTGTCTGTCCACCTGATCTTCTCACCCACTCTTCTCAGGACTAGTTCATTTGTCCCCCTGTCTGTCCACCTGATCTTCTCACCCACTCTTCTCAGGACTTGTTCATTTGTCCCCCTGTCTGTCCATCTGATCTTCTCACCCACTCTTCTCAGGACTAGTTCATTTGTCCCCCTGTCTGTCCACCTGATCTTCTCACCCACTCTTCTCAGGACTAGTTCATTTGTCCCCCTGTCTGTCCACCTGATCTTCTCACCCACTCTTCTCAGGACTAGTTCATTTGTCCCCCTGTCTGTCCACCTGATCTTCTCACCCACTCTTCTCAGGACTTGTTCATTTGTCCCCCTGTCTGTCCACCTGATCTTCTCACCCACTCTTCTCAGGACTAGTTCATTTGTCCCCCTGTCTGTCCACCTGATCTTCTCACCCACTCTTCTCAGGACTTGTTCATTTGTCCCCCTGTCTGTCCACCTGATCTTCTCACCCACTCTTCTCAGGACTTGTTCATTTGTCCCCCTGTCTGTCCACCTGATCTTCTCACCAACTCTTCTCAGGACTTGTTCATTTGTTCCCCTGTCTGTCCACCTGATCTTCTCACCCACTCTTCTCAGGACTAGTTCATTTGTCCCCCTGTCTGTCCACCTGATCTTCTCACCCACTCTTCTCAGGACTTGTTCATTTGTTCCCCTGTCTGTCCACCTGATCTTCTCACCCACTCTTCTCAGGACTAGTTCATTTGTCCCCCTGTCTGTCCACCTGATCTTCTCACCCACTCTTCTCAGGACTTGTTCATTTGTCCCCCTGTCTTTCCACCTGATCTTCTCACCCACTCTTCTCAGGACTAGTTCATTTGTCCCCCTGTCTGTCCACCTGATCTTCTCACCCACTCTTCTCAGGACTAGTTCATTTGTCCCCCTGTCTGTCCACCTGATCTTCTCACCCACTCTTCTCAGGACTTGTTCATTTGTCCCCCTGTCTGTCCACCTGATCTTCTCACCAACTCTTCTCAGGACTTGTTCATTTGTTCCCCTGTCTGTCCACCTGATCTTCTCACCCACTCTTCTCAGGACTAGTTCATTTGTCCCCCTGTCTGTCCACCTGATCTTCTCACCCACTCTTCTCAGGACTTGTTCATTTGTTCCCCTGTCTGTCCACCTGATCTTCTCACCCACTCTTCTCAGGACTAGTTCATTTGTCCCCCTGTCTGTCCACCTGATCTTCTCACCCACTCTTCTCAGGACTAGTTCATTTGTCCCCCTGTCTGTCCACCTGATCTTCTCACCCACTCTTCTCAGGACTTGTTCATTTGTCCCCTGTCTTTCCACCTGATCTTCTCACCCACTCTTCTCAGGACTTGTTCATTTGTTCCCCTGTCTGTCCACCTGATCTTCTCACCCACTCTTCTCAGGACTTGTTCATTTGTTCCCCTGTCTGTCCACCTGATCTTCTCACCCACTCTTCTCAGGACTAGTTCATTTGTCCCCCTGTCTGTCCACCTGATCTTCTCACCCACTCTTCTCAGGACTAGTTCATTTGTCCCCCTGTCTGTCCACCTGATCTTCTCACCCACTCTTCTCAGGACTTGTTCATTTGTCCCCCTGTCTTTCCACCTGATCTTCTCACCCACTCTTCTCAGGACTTGTTCATTTGTTCCCCTGTCTGTCCACCTGATCTTCTCACCCACTCTTCTCAGGACTTGTTCATTTGTTCCCCTGTCTGTCCACCTGATCTTCTCACCCACTCTTCTCAGGACTAGTTCATTTGTCCCCCTGTCTGTCCACCTGATCTTCTCACCCACTCTTCTCAGGACTTGTTCATTTGTCCCCCTGTCTGTCCACCTGATCTTCTCACCCACTCTTCTCAGGACTTGTTCATTTGTCCCCCTGTCTTTCCACCTGATCTTCTCACCCACTCTTCTCAGGACTTGTTCATTTGTTCCCCTGTCTGTCCACCTGATCTTCTCACCCACTCTTCTCAGGACTTGTTCATTTGTTCCCCTGTCTGTCCACCTGATCTTCTCGAGTCTTCTCCAGCTCCACATTTCAAAGATCTCCAAGTATTTATTTACCATCTTCCTAAGCATCCAAGTTTAGTCTCCATTCATCGCGATGCTCCAAATGTAGCATTTCATCAGTTTCTTCCTCAGTTCCAAATCCAGCTTGCTGGTAAACAGTAACTTCTTCTTGTTTAATTTTTCCTTAGCCATGTATCAGTTATTGTTGTGCTGTTGTTATTTTCAAAGCGTTATATTACCAGTCCGGGATACTCGCATTTAATATCACTAATTTTGCATATAATCCCAACAGGTGGTAAGACAAGGCGATAAGAAAAATTACATCAATTGGGTAGAGATGAGGAAGGCACATTTTTTGGGAAATGTATTTACCTGCAGTTGAGGGGAGGTAGAGTGAGAAACCATTTAGTAAAAAATCCTTTCATTATACTCAGCTGAGATTTGAACACCAACCTTCCCAAGATCGTAAACCCAGACTAGACCATCTCCACGTTTAGTCCGCGTCCACCTAAGTGAGTAAAATAGTACATTGTGTTCTTATTACCTGAACATTAAGCATAGTACATTGTGTTCTTATTACCTGAACATTAAACAACGTGTGTTACTTGAAATAGAAACGGTTCTCATTAACTGAACATTAAAAAATGTATTTATATTTATTTTGTTTATTATTATATTTATTTTATGCTACACATAAACTTAATAGCTCAAGTTAGAAATAGAATTTGAAATAAATATCCACCCAATTAAGTTTATCTTCTGGAAACAATAGTATATAGTAACACTGTTCGGTGGCCGCGTGGCTTAGGGCGAGTATCTTCTGTTGTGCTGCTTAGTTTTCAGAGAACCATGGTAATCTGTATACCATCACACTAGCTCATCAGCGAGTGAAGTCGTGTGGATAAAACCTGGTGTAAGCAGTGAACATTGGTCGCGGCTGGTATTGATGATGGCAAGAATCCATATTTTAATATGAACCATTTTCATTTCAAACAATGTAGACATCCAATTTATATTAATAATTCTTCTTCACATCTTGTCTAGTAACTAAGTAATATCTTCAAGACGTAATCTGATCTCCACGGCAGCGAATTGGTTATCGTTTGATCTACGGACAATATTGTATCAAACATTTATCATTTGTATGTAATATTATTATTAAAAAGGATTTACAGTGCGCAAATTTTCTTTTAAAATTATCCTAAATATTTGGTTGATTGAACATATTTAACGATGTGTAAATGTACCTATACAAGATATTTCCAAACTCTCTGCCAAAACTTAAACAACAGCATCTGGGGGCAGAAATTGCCTGAAAAAGTAGACTTGCACTACTAAATGTAAGTTGAAATTTGACGCAATATGGAGCTGTAGGTACAGACGTGTACAGCAAGTTGCGTATTATTAGGCGGAGAGACGGGGCCGGCGTCAAATGCAGCCCGCGGACGAACTGTTGTCAGGGAGGGGGAGGGGGGCTTTGAACAACTACTGTGATGTGTCCGCCTAATAATACGCAACTTGCTGTACACGTCTGTACCTACAGCTCCGTACCGCATCTAACTTCAACTTACATTTAGTGGTGCAAGATTTCCTTTTTGGGTAATTTTTTAATCTGGTTCTCTTTTTTTTCTGTCCCAGATGCTGTTGTTTGAGTTTTGGCAGCAACCTGTATACCTACTAATCAACTTCATCAGCTCATCAGTCCTAGTGTTAGTAATATGACATAGTTTTGTATATAAAGCTAAACATTTTCAATGACAATATAATCATCATAATAATGCTTCAAGTTTGATACTTATCATAATCATCATCATCATCATCATGTATATAAATAAGGGATTAGAATACCACAGTGCTAAATCGAGTAATCAAGTATGTAAAACCACCCTAAGTGCGGATTTAAACCTCGACCTCCCCATCACCAGCAGTCGACTGTGTAAATACAGGTTGGGGTCATATACCTAATATTAAAATGACATATATTTTTATGTCTTTGACATTGACAAGGCAGGTATTTTTAATTAATTTGTATAAAAGGTTTGGATGACCTATACACTGTGCTATTCATTGCCACCGTAAATAATGGTCATCATAATTATACTAACAAGTATAATATGTAGAGAAATTCATATTTTGTGTTATAGCACCTCTTGAGGGATTGTAGGGGAGTGAAAGCTTAGGGAGAATAGGGCATGGCCCACTTTTATGAAGAAAACTATTTAATCTTTGTGATCCTTGGTTAAAAAAGGTAACAATCTTACTATTTTACAATTATTCAAATTAGTTTTAGCATATTTAATGTGAATACAGCATATAGGTGTCATGCAATAATATCAATATATTTATAAAGAGGGGAGGGGGTGAAAATAATCTCAACTCTCATTTTGAAAATGTGCTGTTATTATTACTATTATTAATTAAAGAATATACAGCCGCCTCCACTTTTAGAACATGAGCCCCTCCCTAAACTGTCCTTCCAACGAAACTACTGCTTTCAAAATGGTGGATAATTAATTTACCAATTACGGTAATAGCGTATAACGATTTATGAAGCAATATTGGCAAAAAATAAGTTGTTTAAAACATAGTCGAACAATTTGATTTAAATAACGAATTTGTTTTTTGAATACAACATTTAGGTGATCTAAATCTAAACAGGAATGTGTTATTTGTGTGCACCATTTCATTCTATCCATTCGGGCTATCTGTTTATCCATGCACCACTTCCTACTATCCATTTGGGCTATCTGTTTATCCATGCACCACTTCCTACTATCCATTCGGGCTATCTGATTATCCATGCACCATTTCATACTATCCATTTGGGCTATCTGTTTATCCATGCACCACTTCCTACTATCCATTCGGGCTATCTGTTTATCCATGCACCACTTCCTACTATCCATTTGGGCTATCTGTTTATCCACGCACCACTTCATACTAATCATTCGGGCTATCTGTTTATCCATGCACCACTTCTTACTATCCATTCGGGCTATATGTTTATCCATGCACCACTTCCTACTATCCATTCGGGCTATCTGTTTATCCATGCACCACTTCTTACTATCCATTCGGGCTATCTGTTTATCCATGCACCACTTCCTACTATCCATTCGGGCTATCTGTTTATCCATGCACCACTTCCTACTATCCATTCGGGCTATCTGTTTATCCACGCACCACTTCATACTAATCATTCGGGCTATCTGTTTATCCATGCACCACTTCCTACTATCCATTTGGGCTATCTGTTTATCCATGCACCACTTCCTACTATCCATTCGGGCTATCTGATTATCAATGCACCATTTCATACTATCCATTTGGGCTATCTGTTTATCCATGCACCACTTCCTACTATCCATTCGGGCTATCTGTTTATCCATGCACCACTTCCTACTATCCATTCGAACTATCTGTTTATCCACGCACCACTTCATACGAATCATTCGGGCTATCTGTTTATCCATGCACCACTTCTTACTATCCATTCGGGCTATATGTTTATCCATGCACCACTTCCTACTATCCATTCGGGCTATCTGTTTATCCATGCACCACTTCTTACTATCCATTCGGGTTATCTGTTTATCCATGCACCACTTCCTACTATCCATTCGGGCTATCTGTTTATCCATGCACCACTTCCTACTATCCATTCGGGATATCTGTTTATCCACGCACCACTTCATACTAATCATTCGGGCTATCTGTTTATCCATGCACCACTTCTTACTATCCATTCGGGCTATCTGTTTATCCATGCACCACTTCTTACTATCCATTCGGGCTATCTGTTTATCCATGCACCACTTCCTACTATCCATTCGGGCTATCTGTTTATCCATGCACCACTTTCTACTATCCATTCGGGCTATCTGTTTATCCACGCACCATTTCATACTAATCATTCGGGCTATCTGTTTATCCACGCACCACTTCTTACTATCCATTCGGCTATCTGTTTATCCATGCACCACTTCTTACTAATCATTCGGGCTATCTGTTTATCCATGCACCACTTCTTACTATCCATTCGGGCTATCTCTTTATCCACGCACCACTTCCTACTATCCATTCGGGCTATGTGTTTATCCACGCACCACTTCCTACTATCCATTCGGTCTATCTGTTTATCCACGCACCACTTCATACTAATCATTCGGGCTATCTGTTTATCCATGCACCACTTCCTACTATCCATTCGGGCTATCTGTTTATCCATGCACCACTTCTTACTAATCATTCGGGCTATCTGTTTATCCATGCACCACTTCCTACTATCCATTCGGGCTATCTGTTTATCCACGCACCACTTACTACTATCCATTCGGGCTATCTGTTTATCCATGCACCACTTCCTACTATCCATTCGGGCTATCTGTTTATCCACGCACCACTTACTACTATCCATTCGGGCTATCTGTTTATCCATGCACCACTTCCTACTATCCATTCGGGCTATCTGTTTATCCACGCACCACTTCATACTAATCATTATTATTATTATTATTATTATTATTATTATTGTTAAAGGCCCATCGACACATCGAGGTCATTAGGGCTTTGAAATATATTATAAACATAATAAAATCCCCATTGGGAAAGAGATAAAACATTCACCATCTGAGACACTCCATAGGAGTGCTCAAATGGGCTCTTGGTATAAATTGAGTGATACACTTGCTAAAAAAAACCACAAGTGTATCACTCCAATAAAAAGACAAAACAAACATATTAAAATATAACACGTTAAAATGACACAACATTTTAAAAATTATAATACGTTAAAAAAAAACATGTTAAATTGTAATAAAACTGTTAAAAAGATCTCAATATGAGATAATATCCCAAAGAGCCACTTTATAAAAATGACTCAAATGGCATTAAAAAGATCCGCCTGGTGTATAAAACGGAGTAAACAAATAAATCCATCCGCACTATCGCGTAATAAAAAACGTAAGTCACCTTTAAAATCAAGAGCCAGACGGATAGGGGCTAGTTTGCGACACTCCACCAAAATGTGATGCGCACTAAGAGGAGCATCGCAAAACTCACACACTGGAGGTGGATCCCCTCTCAGTAAAAAACTATGGGTCAATGAAGTATGCCCGACGCGGAGTCTCGTCACGATGACCTCCTCTCTCCTAGACTTTCGTATAGAAGAGGGCCATCGCGACATACCGTCCCTGATGGACCACAGCTTGTTCTGAGCAGGGGTCGAGACCCACTGCTCGTGCCGGGTGCGTAAGACTCCACGCCGAACATAACCCTTTAGATCTAAAAACAGGACACCCAGACTCGCCTCCGGAGGCAGGCGTACTGCCTCCTTGGCTGCCTGATCCGCCAGTTCATTTCCTGAAAGACCAGCGTGACCAGGAATCCAGCAAAAGGCGAGCCGGGTGCTTAATGAATCAATTTTTAAAATTTGCTCATGTATCATCTGCACGAGGGGATTCCAGGAGTAGAGAGTGGACAATGCCAACAGAGCACTCATGGAATCCGTGCAGATGAGAACAGAACGGTGACTACTTCGGTATACAAAACGCAAAGATTTAAAAATGGCATATAATTCAGCCGTAAAAACACTGGTTTCTTTAGGTAAACCAAATTTAAAATTGGATCCTTCCACAACAAAAGCACATCCCACGGAGGCTCCAGATTTAGAGCCATCAGTGTAGATGCGCTCAAATCCGTGAAAGCGAGTGGAGAGGAGCTCATTAAAGGTCCTCTCATATACAAAGTTTGGGGTGGTCACTTTAGGGAACTTGGAAAGATCAAAATGGCATTTCGGAGGGCGTATCTTCCAGGGAGAAACTCGACCTGGTGATGTGGGGATAGCCTTTGGCAGGATTATCCCACACGTGTCGAAAACCGATAGCATCCGGATCCCAACCGGCCTTGTACTAGGCCATTTGGTTTCATACAATACACGGTTAGGGTGATGAATCACAGGACGATAGGCAACATGCTGCGCCATGCAATGAAGTTTCGACACGTAAGATGCCAGAAGATAGGACCACCGGTAAGAAAGAGGGGGCTCACCGGCGTCAGCACAGATGCTGACGACTGGACTGGTATGAAAAGCACCAGTAGCCAGTCGAATGCCAGCATGGTGGACGCTATCGAGCATCTTTAACGCCGAGGGTCTAGCGGAACCATATACAAAACTGCCGTAATCAAGTTTTGATCTCACCAAGGCTCTATAGAGGCGCTTCAAGGTTTCCCTATCAGCACCCCAAGAGCGAACACTCACAACTTTAAGTAAATTCATAACTTTAACACACCTCGCTTTCAGGTCTTTGATGTGGGGGATCTAAGTTAGTTTAAAATCGAATAAAAGTCCCAGGAACCTTACGGTCTCGGAGAAAGGTAAAACAACGTTGTTCATTAAAATATTGGGCGCTGGCTGTATTCCGCGTAATCTATGGAAGTGGACGACAGTGTCTTGGCCGCAGAGAAACGAAAGCCATTATTAGATGCCCACATCCATAGATTGTTTACAGCGAGTTGTATCTGTCGTTCAGCCCTGTGGAGACTTGATTAACTGCAATAAATTGCGTAGTCATCCACAAAAAGGCATGAACGAACAGGTAAGCGCACGTTGTCTACAATGCTATTTATCGCAATAGCGAACAACGTACAGCTCAAAGGACTGCCCTGTGGCACCCCATTTTCTTGAATAAAAGCATCGGATAAGGTGTTGTTCAACCTTACCCGAAAGTGTCCCCCGGAACCCCCATTAAAAAGGTTTTTTAAGATGCCGTAACGCCATGTGGTATCGTACGCCTTCTCCAAATCAAAGAAAACAGCCAAAAGATGCTGTTTATGGAGAAAGGCGTCACGAACAGCAGTCTCAAGACGGACGAGATGATCCACCGTGGATCGGTTACGGCGAAAACCACATTGAATATTGGATAGCAGATTGCGGGATTCTAAACACCATATAAGTCATTTATTTACCATTTTTTCTAATATTTCGCATACACAGCTAATTAAGGCTATCGGTCTATAACTTGTTGGCTCTAATTTATCCTTGCCACTTTTATATATTGGGATAACGGTTGCTTGCCTCCACAGTGTTGGGAATTGACGAGATTCCCAAACAAAATTGTAGAGGTCTAAGAGGAACGCCCGTCCAGCAGGGACAGTTGGCGCAACACTTCGTAATGGATATCATCCGGGCCGGAAGTTGAATTGGCCGGCTGGGACAGGACATAGGTAAGTTCCTCTTTAGTAAAGGGGGAGTTATAATCCTCCCCCCGACTTTGGCCAAAATCAATAGTACGGCGCTCGATGCTCCTCTTATGCACCGCGAACTCGTTAGAGTAGCTCGCAGTGCTAGAAATAGCGGCGAACATCGAGCCCAATACATTGGCGACCTCCATAGGGGAGGAGAGAAGTGAACCGTTAGACATGAGTGCGGGTATATTATTAATGGTTGTTTTGCTACTACGTACTTTACGAATGTGATCCCAAACCTTGGTTGTGGGAGTGGAAATAGTAAGGGTAGAAATAAACTGTCTCCAAGACTCTCTTCTGCTTTCTCGAATAATACGGCGAGCTCTAGCACGTAGAATCCGGAATGACTCCAGATTCTCCGAAGTAGGACGTCGATTAAAGATACGCAGGGCTCTTCGACGGTTAGAAATAGCCAGCCGGCACTCCTCGTTCCACCAGGGAACAGGACGGTGGCGTGGGTTTGGCGAGGATTTAGGGATGGATGCCCTCGCCGCCGCTATGACCGTCGAAGTAAATTGCCCAGCCTTAACATCGACGTCAAGAGAATGGCGTTCGTCGAATACGGCGAGCTCGCGGAATTTATCCCAGTTAGCACGTTTAAGAACCCATTGGGGTAACCGTGCTGTACTGGGAGGATCTTGGATTTGTGAAAGCAGAATGGGAAAGTGATCGCTGCCACATAGGTCCGAGTGAACCTCCCAAAGGAAGTGAGCAGCAATCCCGGGGCTACATAGAGCTAGGTCGATGGCAGAGGATACACCATTAAAGGTGGAGAAGTGTGTCTGGGTCCCGGTGTTCATTAACACCAGGTTTCCCGAGACAAGAATATCCTCTATCATCCTCCCGCGGGTGTCTGTAAAATTAGACCCCCACACCAGGTTATGCGCGTTAAAGTCCCCCAAGATGATATAGGGGGCGGGAAGTTGTATAAAGAGGGCCTCTAGAGTCCTCTTGGAAACACGTTCACCTGGTGGGAGGTAGATGCAGCATACGGTTACCTCCATAGGAAGGGAGACTGACAGCAATCACTTGGAGATCAGAAACAATATTAATATTCTTATGATATATAGTGCTTCGTGCGAATATAGCCACACCTCAGCTAGCCCGATCAAAGAAAGGCTTGTCGGTACGATACACATCGTACCCACGAAGCATCGGGTTGTCAGTTGGGCGGAAGTGGGTTTCCTGCAAACACAAGATGGAAGGATGCAGGGAAGAAATTTGTTGTTTAATTTCCTCTACACGAGCATAGAAACCCCTACAATTCCATTGTAGTAGCGACATAAGTTATTAGTATGAAATTTAGTTATCCTCGCAATCCATTTCTCTATCCTTTAAGAATAAAATTTTGTTGAGGTCCTTTTTAGGCCCTCTTGCCTTTACCAGTCTCTCCTGTACCTCCCGCTTCAGGAGAGGCTTCTATTTATTTTGGAGAGACTCGGTAGTCGGACTCTTGTTCGAAGGCTTTAAGGCCTTCGACGCTTTTTTTATGTAATTTTTTCCGGCGGTCTCTCGCTGGTCCTTCTTCAAGGCACCAGTGGGACTCGCCTTAGCGGCCACAACTGTTCCGCAACTCGTCCCCACCTCTGGAAGCCCAGAGGTGGGTGTGAGAGGCTCAACAACGGCCGCCCTTGTTTTAGTACCCCGAGGCGGGCCCGGGGGGATTTCCCGAGGCGGGCTCGGGGGGATTACCCAAGGTGGGCTCGGGTCGGTTCCCCGAGGTGGGTTGGGGGGGTTCCCCGAGGTGGGCTCGGGGGAGTTCCTCGAGGAGGTCTCCTCGGTGGTATAGGTGAGGGAGACGACCGTTGTGGCGGTTTGGCCACATTTAAAAATTTTGGCGCCTCAGAAGTTGGCGCGGGATCAACATAAGTGTCTCGAGAAGAGACCAATGGCACTGGTCGCGTTGGCTCCTTAGCAAGATTAACTGCACAATGGCAGTTGGGGCAGTTTATATTTTGACTGACAATCCGGCTATATGAAGTCTGAAATACCGGAGCTTGGTTCGATACGTATTCCTTGCGTGCCTGGGCATATGAGATCTTTTTTTTTCAGATTGTATCTCCAGGACTTTCTTCTCTACCATCCATTTTAGACAGGCCCGATACCAGGCGGAATGCGGACCCTTGCAGTTGACGCAGTATTTAGGAGACTCGCATGGTGTTTCGTGAGCCTCCTGTCCACAATCCGCACAGGTTGGCTTACCACGGCATCGCAGCTACGTATGCCCAAATTCCTGGCACTGAAAACAGCGCCGAGGGTTAGGGACATACGGCCGGACCCTGAGCACGTGGAAGCCTGCTCGGACCTCCTTCGGAAGGGTAGGAGTCGCAAATGTGAGGATATACGTATCCGTCTTCTTTTCTTGTCCATTCTTTTTTGTGACAATACGGTACACTTCAGTGACATGCTGGGGGGAAAGCTCCTCACAGATCTCCTCAATGTTTACGCAGTCGAGGTCGAAACAAGTGACCACTCCCTTGCAAACATTGAGGAACCCGTGAGGTTCCACCTTCACCGGTATTGAAGTCGTATTACTCGACGGTATTTCAGTAATAGCCATGATGTTGGAGGACTGGACGTCAGTTACAGTCTGTATCAAAATAGTGCCATCACGCAATTTCCTTATAGAGACGTTCGATTTTGCTGCACCATTTATCGCTCTTTCGAGGATAAATGGGCTGACGCGCTTAAGGTTTCCGTTGGCATCGTCTCGAGACATCACCAGGAAACGGGGCTGGGGCCTCATTATTTCCTGGGTTTCCACATTGACAGGGCTGGACGGCCATACCCGTTTCCGCCTCTTATCAATATTACGGCCCTGTGAGGGGCCGGGCAGTGAGGTGCCAGCAGAAATTGGCAGTACGGTGCCAGCGGTGACAAATTTATTGGCCATGCCGTATTTGGGGACAACCTACACAGTACTCGGATCGTAGACCCAGGGTGACCCAAGTTGGTGCTACCACATATGGCCCTGTTAACTGTCCCGACGAGAGGCTCTATACGACGCTAGACATGACAACCTTCGCATAGAGCATCGCCGAGAGAGAGGTCGTCGCAGCAAGTGGGTGTAGGAAAGTGCCAATTTTACGTCCGGGCCCTCATGAACGCAACCGATCTTTTACCAAAGTAGGGTACCCGGTTGTCATCCCTAAGGCCCTTCTACTTATGTATTGCAACCGGCGCACTTTCATTCGGGAGCTCAAAGCAGTGGTATCCAATAATAAACAGAGAAGAGCCGGGTTAATAGCCAAGGTCGTCAACGGAAAGGCCAAAGGCCTCCGTGCAGGATGAACGGCAGGGGGGAAGGGAAGAAAAAGGTAAGGATAGATAAAGCGAAGGGGGAAGAGTGAAAAAAAAGGGGGAAGAGTGAAGGAAGATGAAAATTATGTGAATGGAGAGATATAGGATAGGTTTGTCCTGCACGAGGTACGTCCTGCACAGAAGCCTCCCCTTTTAGTCGCCTCTTACGACAAGCAGGGGTTACTGCGGGACTATTCTAAACCCCGTCCCGCAGGGGAATTCATACTAATCATTCGGGCTATCTGTTTATCCATGCACCACTTCTTACTATCCATTCGGGCTATCTGTTTATCCACGCACCACTTCATACTAATCATTCGGGCTATCTGTTTATCCACGCACCACTTCATACTAATCATTCGGGCTATCTGTTTATCCACGCACCACTTCCTACTATCCATTTGGGCTATCTGTTTATCCATGCACCACTTCTTACTATCCATTCGGGCTATCTGTTTATCCACGCACCACTTCATACTTATCATTCGGGCTATCTGTTTATCCATGCACCACTTCATACTAATCATTCGGGCTATCTGTTTATCCACGCACCACTTCATACTAATCATTCGGGCTATCTGTTTATCCACGCACCACTTCATACTATCCATTCGGGCTATCTGTTTATCCACACACCACTTCCTACTATCCATTCGGGCTATCTGTTTATCCATGCACCACTTCTTACTATCCATTCGGCTATCTGTTTATCCATGCACCACTTCTTACTAATCATTCGGGCTATCTGTTTATCCACGCACCACTTCCTACTATCCATTCGGGCTATCTGTTTATCCATGCACCACTTCCTACTATCCATTCGGGCTATCTGTTTATCCATGCACCACTTCTTACTATCCATTCGGGCTATCTGTTTATCCACGCACCACTTCATACTATCCATTCGGGCTATCTGTTTATCCATGCACCACTTCTTACTATCCATTCGGGCTATCTGTTTATCCACGCACCACTTACTACTATCCATTCGGGCTATCTGTTTATCCACGCACCACTTCCTACTATCCATTCGGGCTATCTGTTTATCCACGCACCACTTACTACTATCCATTCGGGCTATCTGTTTATCCACGCACCACTTCCTACTATCCATTCGGGCTATCTGTTTATCCATGCACCACTTCCTACTATCCATTCGGGCTATCTGTTTATCCATGCACCACTTCTTACTATCCATTCGGCTATCTGTTTATCCATGCACCACTTCTTACTAATCATTCGGGCTATCTGTTTATCCACGCACCACTTCCTACTATCCATTCGGGCTATCTGTTTATCCACGCACCACTTCCTACTATCCATTCGGGCTATCTGTTTATCCATGCACCACTTCTTACTATCCATTCGGGCTATCTGTTTATCCATGCACCACTTCCTACTATCCATTCGGGCTATCTGTTTATCCATGCACCACTTCCTACTATCCATTCGGGCTATCTGTTTATCCATGCACCACTTCCTACTATCCATTCGGGCTATCTGTTTATCCATGCACCACTTCTTACTATCCATTCGGGCTATCTGTTTATCCATGCACCACTTCCTACTATCCCTTCGGGCTATCTGTTTATCCATGCACCACTTCTTACTATCCATTCGGGCTATCTGTTTATCCATGCACCACTTCCTACTATCCATTCGGGCTATCTGTTTATCCATGCACCACTTCCTACTATCCATTCGGGCTATCTGTTTATCCATGCACCACTTCTTACTATCCATTCGGGCTATCCGTATATCCATAATATAATCGATCTAGGGAGGAAGAAGATAGAATCAAATTGGCATGAAGAAAGAGTGGGAAACCACTCTGGAAAAACCTCCCTCAGTACGAGATCGGTATTCGAATTCCGATTTCTTTTCATCAGCAATCTCAGTAAAATCTTTTACAAAATGTACAAGATATTTTGGAATAATGTATCTGCAGCTTGGACATAAAAACGCAGATAATTACATTGTAATACACCAAGTATGTGCTTGAACGGAAATACAGTAATTGTATTATCAACGATAACTAAACAAAACTCTCCACTTTACTAATAGAACCAAAATAAATAATAATCACTTCTAAATAATGTTTACATGTCCAAAATAATTACTAACTAACAATTACAGTTGCTACAGTTGCTACATGACGTAAGGCGTTGTTACCCTCATGTTAGGTTAAACTGCCAAGGACAGGTTGGGTCTACTGAGGGTGTTTTCCAATATCTCTCCACGCAAATACAGGCACACTTCCTTTATATTCAACTCTCCTGAGCCCTAAATCATGAACGTAATTATTACACATGCATATAACCTGAACAGGCACTAAGTTGCAGTGCTAAGAAAAAGTTATTTTACAAACACGTGATTATCCAAGAAGATATAAGTGTAATATATTTGACCTGATATTAGACCTAGTCTTGTGTGTGCGTCTCAATAAACCGTGTGTTTCAATTAACCGTGCAAAGAGCTATCGTGACCTCAACACCGGGGGTCAGCGCATTCAAACAAGCTTTTGTTGTGAACCTTACAAAATAAATTATTATAATTATGATCTAACAAAATGTGTGTTTATAGTTGAGTAAAAATGTATTGTAAATTACAAATACTTTTTCCAAGAATATAAAAATATATGTTATAGAATGTATTTAAGAGTCTCTTAGACTTAATGAAAATCCTCTTATCAATTGCGGATCTTTTGACGGGACTAAAATAACACGGTCTATCAGAACATGTCTACCGGAACATGTCTATCAGAACATGTCTACCAGACAAAGAGAATATATATGAAGTCCTCCTTTGACCCCCCACAAAGTTACTCGTCATGAAAAGACTTGAGTACATTTGGTCAAACCAAAATGAAGTTGCGAGGAATCAATAAAATGTTTCCCTCCTCGGTTGGTTGGACATACAGGACTTTCTGTTTCCTCCATTTTCCTCCCTTCGTTCCTCTCTCACTCTCTCTCTCTCTCTTTCGTAGGGTCTGCCACAAATTGGATTCAATGACTGAGTACAGGGGATTTACAAACCACGGAAAATAAAATTAAACGGTCCGTTTAGTACCTGACTGGACTCTCGTGTTCCCAGCGGCCCTCCCTCTTCTTTCGTCTGACAACAATAGACAGACTGTGGCCACGCAGACTCAGGTGTCAGACTCGTATAGCCTACTTTGTTTATTCAGGGACAGGATTATCGGGCTTTGAATCCCAGCAACCAAAGGTTGCTATTGTTTGTTTTTCATCGCGTTTTACTAAAAAAGTTTTAGAGGAAATATAACCGAACTTTCAGGGAGGAAGCGTTGGAAACGATTTAGGAAAAAACTCTGTATGCCAGACAGGGATTCAAACCCTTAACTCCTCGTCACCAGAAATTCTGTCCAACACGAGAGCGATGCGTTAGACCATATGACCACCAATCCCGGTGTGGTTTTAATTGCATGGTTTTCTACTCTCTCTCCACGCAATTTTCAATCCAGCCTTACACACCACTAAGCCATTAGCGCAGTTTGTACATATCCGGACGGGCTGCAAGACTTATTGTGGCCATTTTATAGTTTTTATTTTCACAAACACAAATACCTGCAACCCCCCCCCCTTTCCCCCATTAAACAACACCTGCATCACTACACTCCCCCTTAACGAGAGTATCACTGGTAGAGTTGAACGCACGGATAATGTACCCAACTATAATCCTTGAGACCAGGACTCAGACTGCTCTCAGTTTAAACTGGGGGTCTCCTTGCCCCAAAGAGTTACCTAACCTCCGTCACAATTCCTCTTACTACAACTGATTACTAATTTCCATTAAAAGCAGGACATGACAATTAAATGGACTCTTGTACGCCCGAGTCCTGATATGAGTTAAAAGGTGGTTAATGGATCATATCCATCTGACAGTTGCTTTCTGTGTGTAACCTTGTTACAACGTCACAAGGAAGAAATAACAACACTCACCAACTCAGCCCAAGTTGACTTGTCCCGACTCCTCTACGATACGGCCGAGACACTCATCACCACTATATCCAACTGAACCGAGGTTTGAATCTCATCGCTGGACGTGTGGTTGGGCTGCCCCCCACCTCTCCTCCCAATTGTACAAGAAACAAGTGATCATCATTCTGCACGCGCCGCCCTGACGCATTGCAGATAAAACTTCTATTGACTGTATTTCGACGCACAAACTACGTCTATTGGTCCTCGAGATCATTCTCGAACACCCCCACCCTTGTTCCGCGCTCTGGGAATATATGTTTATCACAGTGTATATAATGGTTGGAACCCAGTGTATGGACACACATTACACTCTGGGCTTTCGAGGTAAATAGCTTGACTTTGTAGGCTCGACGATATATTCTAAATTCAATTTGGTTTTAATCTACCTTCTTTCAAAATTCTATGTATATCTGCGTCTAATATTTTTTGTAACAATCTATTACGTCAGCCCTTAAGGCAATGTTTACTTTACATATATTTGGTCTCATCTGATAATTTAGGTATCTTTGATGTCTGAGGATTATTTATGTTTGCCTCCTTGTTTCCTACCAAGGTTGGTCAAATGTGGGGCCGCGAGCCGGCGGAGAAATTAATATTATACGGACGCCATGTTAGGTGTTAATGTTAGGCTAGTTCATTATAGTTTTGCTGGTGTCTATTTATTTGTATTGGTCTTATGTGGGGCCGCGGGCCACCCAGGACTTATATTCTTGAGGACATCTTATTGGCTCTTAAAGCCTTTAGGCATTGTTATGTACACTTAATCTTTTTACAACGTGAAATATTAGCATAGTGTCAATGTCATTCTTTAGTTAAGGGGAGTGAGCTGTTGACTCACTCTATGTTACGGATCATGAGAAGGGGTTGTCTCTCTACTCATGTTGTGGATTGACTATTTTGGTTATGTTGTATTATTATGAGTCTGGAGACCAATTCGTTAGGGCTTTATACTGCTCTCTAAGGACGCTATTTTGGGGGCGTTTGTATATAAGGAGCCGCCTGAAGTTAATTATTGTTGTAAGGCCCTTCAGGCCCTGGCGGTGTCCTTTGTGCCTTGCAGCCCTTCTGGCTTATGGTTCCTTTGTTATTCCTAAGTGTCACTCCCCCATTGAGTTGTACTATGTTTCTTGGTAATAAAATTATAACTCTCTTGTGCTAACCTCTGTCTATTATTTTATGTGGGATAATAAGGGGGGTAAGTTACATGTGCACCGCGTTTTAGTGCTCTGTCGGGCTGGTTACACCAGTTGGAGTAACAATGAGACAGTTTCAATAGTTAATAAAGTGCCCACATTTGCGGGGAGTCAAAGTGACCAAATATTTAGGAAGAAACTTCATCATGTGAACCCTGACCTGTCTGCCAGCAGCAAACCCAATCAGACGAGGTATCCACTGATGGTGATTAAGAGGGGGATTCCCTTGTATCGTCTGAGCCAGGGGAATTCCACGATGACGAACATATCTTCCCATGTACTAAAGAATAGTAAAATGTTATATCAAAACACTTTAAAAATTGTTTCATTCACAAAAATACTAGACCCCTCTCCACTGCCAAGCATGTATGGAGACCCGGGTTCAATCCCTGGATTAAATTAAAATAAAATGGAATTTGTCGTACCCAGGGTTTAAAATGTATTATTGACACTTGGTTTGGATATTAATGGCAAGAAAATTCTAATAGGTCAATTCAGTTTGTAAGTCGTGAGTTATCATATCGTAGTTTATCACATGTTATAAAAATTGCACATATAGATATTATATATCTCTATTTAATAAACTAAAAACCATCGTTTTTAAAATCAAATTCAAATAATAAATCCCTAAAATAATAGTATATATGTGTTACTAGTTTTGTTATCAAATAATGCCGTAAAATCAAATGTTTGTACAATAATTGGGATACAGCATTGCATACGAATGAAATGTTATATCAACGCCGTGAAATACGAAGATATGAAAACCTTTTAACATGACCGTACACCGTGTGGAGTCCAGCAATTAGCACTTAGTAAATAACAAATGAAGAGTCCAGGGGAAAAACAGGATAAGTCCAAAATCTTCGATTTTCTGATTTCAATGCCATCTAGTAGTTCAACCGCCATATTTTACGAATGTTTAATCAAACTGGGGAAAAACATTAGGAGTCCAGAGATATTTACAATATTAAAATACCAGTACAGGGGAAAAAGCTGATAAGTCCATACAAAACTGGGGAATAACCTGACACGTCCAAGAAATCTTACAACTTTTTTTCGTAGTTAATATGCCGCTGCTTACAAAAACAATCAAGTAGCGGCTTTTCATTAAAGAATGTTTATTGAAACATGAGAGTAAAGTACAATATGAAATCGCTATTGACCGCCACCTGTGGGTCACCTTATCACCAACCAATATTTTGTAAGTGACAGTCGCAGCTCTTGTTATTCAGAGTGTTCAGCTGTCGCCGTAAGGAAAGCAAATCTCTCGTCTACACCAACCACTGATATTTGTATCATGACTTCTTTTTATATAGAACCATTGTGAGTGACGGTGACCAACAAATATTGTTAAAAATATTCTTGTCCCCAATTTCTTGCCCATCTCTACCTGTTTGCTTAGCATTATTTTGTGAATGTTTGTGTCAGGGCTATGCCAGAATCTATGTGGCCTGTAATTCTCTTTATTTAAAGTTAGTGAAGAAACGTTTTTTAGTGCGTTTTATTCTGGTCAATAACAATGTATTTACAAGAGAGTGATTCGAGTTGTGACAAACGAAATAGTAGTTCAAAGAAGAAGCTGACAAAGAAGAGAAGAAAATTTGGCCATGTCAGAGATGCAAGCAAACTCTTGAGATTGCAATCACATGAAACAGGAGAACCATTAGAAACGTATCATCAAGCACACGAATGAATTTCTAAGCCATGATGAGATTAATCTGTATCTTAGTGGGCTAATCACAGTGGTCCCAGTGCAGCGGAAACGACCGAGGAAAGATGAGGAAGAGGCAAATTTTCATTAGGCTTCCTATATATTTTGTTTCTGCATTGTTGAAAGTGTTCAAGAAATACCTGTTTGCAAGTCAACGTTCATGTCGTTACATGGGATTCGAAAGCGTAAGCTAAACTACTTACTACATTCTGTAAAGCGAGAAGGCAATGTCCAGCGAGACAAGAGAGGGAAACACAAAACACGCCCTCACGCATTGAATGATAAAACCCGTAATGGGATTCACCAGCATATAAATTACCCATGTACCCTGAGATCATCGAGTAGAAAGGAGCAGACGAGGTATGTTCATTCCTGCATCACTTTATATACAACTTTATGGATCCACAAATCAAACATCTTGAGATTTTTTGCGACTCATGCGGAGGCCAAAATAAAAATGTCTCTACATTCAGATTCTTCCATCATTTGATGCACTATGAAAAGCGACTGGATTACGTAAAGGTAGTCTTCCCCATAAGGGGGCATTCGTACTTAGAATGCAATAAGAACATAGGTTTGATCGACCAGGGAGAAGAAGCGAACTAGTCTGCTGACAACATGACTTGAGAGAGGGCGAGATGATCCTGCCAGCTGTCCTATACGAAGATATGTTAGAATTATTTCATAACTCAAATTTAATAGACAAGTTTTATTTATTAAGAGTTTTGTGTTATTTTGACAATAATTTATTACATTAATTAATCATAAAGATTAAAGGAAAAACCTAGCTAAGGTATATCTACATAATTTTATTTATTGATACATTTTTTTAGGTTTTCTTAAAATTTCCTCCGAGAAGTACAAGGATCTACAACATCTTAAACGATTTTTCTGCAGTGAAACTTCTTACTTAAGAAAATGTTTTGAAGATTCATTGTAAGCATAGTTTTTGTAAGCTTAAAGTACTGACATTATTTGTAAAATAAATAAAATGCAATTCAAACAATGATTCCCTCCTCACTCGCCTAATTACCCTCTCCCACCCCCAATCCTCATATGAATAAAACAAACGCCCTAATATGTTTAAGTGAATAATTTATTCTATTCTTTAATTGGTCGTAGGAAAAACATAACATAAACTTGATAAACCCTGGACTTATCAGGTTTTTCCCATTTATAGGTTGTGCTGGTTTTAAAAAATCAAGTATGAAAAAGTGTTTTTTGTAGTTATGCATTCAAACCAGTGAATAATGTGTTATAATATTAACATGACACAATATGAAAGCTAAAAGCATAAAAAATCATGAAAGGATAAGTCTGCACGAGTCTTAAAACTTTCAAAATGGTCTCCTGTAAAATTTCATAAATGTGACTTATCAGGTTTTTCCCCTGGGCTCTTCAAATGCTATATTCGTAATAAAAACAAAGAGGTTAATCTAACTACATTTGTAAATTTCGTGGGTCAGACACGACTGTCCATGCCAATATTTACTAACGAAGTGTTGTACATGTGTTTCTTTAGATTAGAAATATATTGTTCACTATGTTAAAAATGGATAGTTCAGTGTGTGTGGTTTTATGTATCTTTGAATACTTAAAACGACCTAGACCGATCTTTACCGGATAATGAATGAGTCTTATAAAAAATATTGACCTAAACATATAATCATAGAAATAGCTCTAAGTTTATTATGATTTTAGAGAAAATACCACTTTATTATGCATTATAAAATTTAAAAGATTCGTACACGTTAAAAGCTTGTTTAGCATTAATATTATAAATAGATTTATGGAAAACAGAAAAGTATTAAAATTTAAATAATTCCCAAACTAATCTCTTCTCACCGATTATGCTTTAGTGTGAAAAATACATTTGAGTATATTTATTTGGTAGTTAAAATTGTTGATTCTATCTACTAATTATGTATATATACATTAGTTTTATATATATATATATATATATATATTTAGGTTGAATAAAATAATGTTCTTAACTATCATATATATTCATACCTATATATATATAAATTTGATAAAATAAAAAATTACCTTATTGTGAGAGTAATGTGTTCAAGTAGGCAGTGCAGGGTAGTAGGGAACTACCTTATTGTGAGAGTAATGTGTTCAAGTAGGCAGTGCAGGGTAGTAGGGAACTACCTTATTGTGAGAGTAATGTGTTCAAGTAGGCAGTGCAGGGTAGTAGGGAACTACCTTATTGTGAGAGTAATGTGTTCAAGTAGGCAGTGCAGGGTAGTAGGGAACTACCTTATTGTGAGAGTAATGTGTTCAAGTAGGCAGTGCAGGGTAGTAGGGAACTACCTTATTGTGAGAGTAATGTGTTCAAGTAGGCAGTGCAGGGTAGTAGGGAACTACCTTATTGTGAGAGTAATGTGTTCAAGTAGGCAGTGCAGGGTAGTAGGGAACTACCTTATTGTGAGAGTAATGTGTTCAAGTAGGCAGTGCAGGGTAGTAGGGAACTACCTTATTGTGAGAGTAATGTGTTCAAGTAGGCAGTGCAGGGTAGTAGGGAACTACCTTATTGTGAGAGTAATGTGTTCAAGTAGGCAGTGCAGGGTAGTAGGGAACTACCTTATTGTGAGAGTAATGTGTTCAAGTAGGCAGTGCAGGGTAGTAGGGAACTACCTTATTGTGAGAGTAATGTGTTCAAGTAGGCAGTGCAGGGTAGTAGGGAACTACCTTATTGTGAGAGTAATGTGTTCAAGTAGGCAGTGCAGGGTAGTAGGGAACTACCTTATTGTGAGAGTAATGTGTTCAAGTAGGCAGTGCAGGGTAGTAGGGAACTACCTTATTGTGAGAGTAATGTGTTCAAGTAGGCAGTGCAGGGTAGTAGGGAACTACCTTATTGTGAGAGTAATGTGTTCAAGTAGGCAGTGCAGGGTAGTAGGGAACTACCTTATTGTGAGAGTAATGTGTTCAAGTAGGCAGTGCAGGGTAGTAGGGAACTACCTTATTGTGAGAGTAATGTGTTCAAGTAGGCAGTGCAGGGTAGTAGGGAACTACCTTATTGTGAGAGTAATGTGTTCAAGTAGGCAGTGCAGGTAGTAGGGAACTACCTTATTGTGAGAGTAATGTGTTCAAGTAGGCAGTGCAGGGTAGTAGGGAACTACCTTATTGTGAGAGTAATGTGTTCAAGTAGGCAGTGCAGGGTAGTAGGGAACTACCTTATTGTGAGAGTAATGTGTTCAAGTAGGCAGTGCAGGGTAGTAGGGAACTACCTTATTGTGAGAGTAATGTGTTCAAGTAGGCAGTGCAGGGTAGTAGGGAACTACCTTATTGTGAGAGTAATGTGTTCAAGTAGGCAGTGCAGGGTAGTAGGGAACTACCTTATTGTGAGAGTAATGTGTTCAAGTAGGCAGTGCAGGGTAGTAGGGAACTACCTTATTGTGAGAGTAATGTGTTCAAGTAGGCAGTGCAGGGTAGTAGGGAACTACCTTATTGTGAGAGTAATGTGTTCAAGTAGGCAGTGCAGGGTAGTAGGGAACTACCTTATTGTGAGAGTAATGTGTTCAAGTAGGCAGTGCAGGGTAGTAAGTAACGCGAGTTAAGGTAAGGATTTTTGCCAAAATAAATAATACATCACATAAGTATGCGTTTGGTTTAATAATATACACATAGTAACATCAACAGTTTTTTCATTTTGTCATGAGCCTAGTAGCATTTTAACCAAAAAACTTTTTAATTCAAGAGGAAAAGTCATGTTTGAATTCCTGATGACCGAACAAATATTTGAGAACTGTTAAAAATAATTTGTGTTGAAAATAAAATAAAATTAATCAATTCGTGCATTTGAAAAATGACATCTGTATATGGGAATTGAACCCGGTACTCTTGACTTAGAATAACCTGGATAGCTCAAGGGTAGTGCAATGGCACCCTAAACCAAATGGCTCAAATTCGATTCCCGGATCCAGATGTCATTTTTCAAATGTATGAATGCGGCTATATCAGTGACCAAAATATCCCCCAAATGTCGCTAGTGGTGCACACTCCATCTACCCGGAAAGACATCACTCTCACCGTGATGGATTGCGCTATGGCCCCATCTTATACCATAGTGGAACATTGCGAGGTCAACTGCTACCTTTCAGGGTAAATTAATGCTGCTTTTAATTACTATTCAAGCGTTAGCGTTCTCCATACTAAATTATTATAACGTGTATCAATTTTAGACAAACTAATGTTTTTGCTATAAAAAGTGTAAAGATCTGAACCTTAATCCCACCTTAAGGTCACTCGACCATCAACATTTTATTGTACATCTTTAACTAGTGTATAGCTATACATTATAAATAGTATAACTAGACATTCATATGGGGTGTACACAATAAATATTTATCTAATTAATAATATTACACTATAAATGTTTTTTGTATACACCTCATTAATTACTTCGCCTTAACAAAGGTATACGTCCTTAATACGAACCTCCATACATTTAAAATATTGTTGCGACCCCCAGTGTTGCCTTCCTCTCCACTCTAGACCTGTATCCTAACTTATCCATGGATACCTTTGTGACGTAACACAGAGTGTCCTTGCTCGGTTTGTGACGTAGCACAAGTCGGGTGACCACTGTTCTTAGATCTCCTCCTAACTGGTGTTTGTGACGTCAACGCCAGTGATGGATGGAGCTGAGAGAAGGAATTATAAACCTGCCTCGGAGCTTGTTAACAACCTGGAAACTACAGTCCAACTCTTATTGAAAGGGTCTTTAGAACATGCAAACACACATTTTTATGTCAGTATTAGAACATAGTTATAGTAACTGATAATATCTATCAAAAGTGACAGCCAAGCAGCATGACCTCACATATTAATACGTGAAAGTAGATCTAATAGCTTTTCTAAACGTCAGATAAGTCCTTTCCTATCAAAATCGCACTGTACTTTAGCTAAGCTGTTTATCATTTTATTGAGAGTAACGTTAAATTTTTGTTCATGTTTGTTTTAATGCCCGTCCACAATCTCCTCATTCCTCATTTAACCATGCAACTGAGGTATAGGAGGAAGATAACATTGTAGAGGAAATTTACTCGCATTCATGCGATGGGAGAGTATGAAACCGTTTGAGAAATACAACCCGCAATACACCTACCTGAGATTCAAACACCAAACTCAAATTCCTCGAGAATACAAACCAGACTAGCTTGACGCCTTAGTCTGCATCCCCACCGATGTGGGTTTTGTCATATTACGGATATTAGAGAATATTATCTGTGTCAATTAATTAGAGACGTGTAAGACAAATAAAATAGAATATAGACCCTTAGAACAGGTAATACGACAATTAAGTGGTAGTTTAGCAACAATTTAACCGAGTCCTATCCGTCCCTGGCGCGGAGTGTGTAAGTACTACACAATACACATGGACTCCAACTCAAGTGTAGTTTGCTTGCAGATATATACCGTCTCATGCTTGCTGATAAGAAGTACGGTCTATCTGTGAATCTGATGGCGACCCGAGTGATGCCCTCTCTTCTGCCACAAACAGTCAACCCTTCGCTCAACTTGGACCAGTTCACAAACCTCCTACAAGTGCTTCAAGAGATGTTGGACCACATAGACAGGTGAAGCATTCACACACGCATTTTGGAAGTGAACAAAACTAACATTATGTGTCGATAGATTCATTTGCAATATACATTATATTTATTTGAGGTATTCAACGTTCACTTTATGAACCGGCTGATTGTATCAACACACGAGACTTTCTATTAGTGAGAGATAAAAAGGGCCTATCAGATTTGTCGGAAAGGTATTTTCACATACCTTCCAGGGTTATTTTACATGGGACTGACAGCTTTGCTTCCCCTCCAAAGTAAGTTTTGTTACAGATTCGTATAACTCGAGAAAAATCTGTCAACCTAGACTGGGCTTGAACCCACAAACATCGGGTCCTGAGACGAGCACTTTACCTCAAGTCTAGTGAGGTAAACTACAATATATAAATAGTCTAGAGTATTATTAATAGATACGAGGGGGTATCAAAAAATGTCCGGACTGATGCTGCCATCTAGACAACAGTTGTAGCAGCGCTATGCAACTTTAGAGGGTAACACTAGCATGTCTGGGTAGTCAATGTACCAAATTTCACTGATCTGGGTGGTCGTGCTGATTTTATACGTCCGTTTTTTTAGAGTTATCTGACTTGTGACGATTTTTACGATAAATCCAAAAAAGGAACCGCTTGTGCGTCAATTTGTGTGTGAATCTCGAGAAAAGTGCGACAGAGACTCTAAAAATGATTCAACCAGGGTTCGGGGAAGAAAGCATGGGTCATACACAAGTGTTTCAATGGCATGCCCAGTTCAAGGCTGGTTGGACATCCGTTGAGGACGACGAACACACAGGAAGGCCCAGCAGCTGCACAATACCCGCCATGGTTGCCAAACTTCAACATATCATTCATTTGTCAGAATCAACGACGGACCATTCAAGACCTTGCTGGGGAGATGGAAATTAGTTTTGGAATGCCAACAAATTCTGACTTTTGAGTTGGACATGCACCATGTTGCTGCCAAATTTGTGCCCAGGATCCCGACAGCTGACCCAAAGCAACAGCGTTTTGACATCTGCAATGAGCTTCCTTCATCAGGTAGCCTCTGGTGATGCAACCTACTTGTCCAGGGTTCTCAATGGTGACGAGAGCTTGGTTTACGGCTAAGACCCTGAGATCAAGCCACAATTTACTCAATGGAAAAGCCCAACCTCACTATGATGAAATAAGGCCAAACAGTGAAGAGCAATGTTAAGAACGTGCTCATAATTTTTTTTTGACATTAAAGGAATTGTGCACAAAGAATTCGTCCCAGCAGGTCAAAGATTCAATTCCGCGTTCTAATGTGACGTTTGCAGTGATTACGTGAAAATGTGCGAAGACGTCGCTCCAAGCCTTGGCAACAACAGAACTGACTGTTGCACCACGACAATAGCCCTTCTCGTGCTTCCCTTTTCCCTTGGCTCTTGTCCCCCACCCCCTCTTATCTTACCTGATTTAGCCCCCTGTGACTTCTTACTATTTCCTAAAATGATGATCAAGCTGAATGGCCACCGCTTTGACAGCATTGAGAAGATCCAGGCAGAATCACAGGCAGTACTGGAGACTCTCACAGAAAACGACTTCCAGGAAGCATTCAAAAATTGGGAGAAATGCTGGGACCATTGTAAACATGTAGAAGAGGACTACTTCGAGGGTGATGGCGGCCATTAGGCCCTATGATAAGTTTTACAAGTCTTATAGCATCAGTTCGGAAAATTTCTGATATCACCTCTTATTTGGTTTACCTCGATGGTCTTTGGGTAAAGTGCTCGCTTCAGGACTCTGGGGTCGTGGGTTCAGAATCATACAACTATCCCGATTGTACACATTTTAATCACACCAGGGGATAGTAATTGAAGATTGTGCAATTAAGAGTAAATGTACTCGCATTAGAGTGGAGGTTGGGTGGAGAACTATTAAGAAAGACACCCTCAGTGTAGCAAACCCAAGCCTCATCGTCATCGGCCAACTCGAACAGCACTTTTCTATCGCCTCACATGTGTTTGTTAGCAGCTCTCGATTAATAGTACCACTGTTATAACCAGTGTAAAGATAATAGAATCTAATAACAAGTGCTCAGGGGCATTTTTGGCAGAGTCTGTGATGGGCGAGTGGAAATCATCAGCTCTCATTGGTACCCCAGCCACCGGCTACTCGAGAATGGCTTTATGATGCCAATACATGCAAGGGTCCTGGGTTCAGTTTCGTGATCAGATGTCAGTTTACAACTAATTACATTAAATTTATTATTTCACTGATGCCAGACTCACTTCTGTCAAATGACTAACGAAGAAAACTGCACTTCAATATTATTTCTGGTTCGAGCAAATTAGTATCTAATAACACGGTTAATAATTCTTGAGAGCGGCCCTTAATATTCAAAATGAAAAGTTTTCTAGCAGGTATTTTAGTTGTTTCGTAAGAACTTTTTTTTCCATGTTCTAAAAGATAAACTTAACATATTTTGTGTGTGACAGCAAATGAAATGTGTCACAAGAGTGAAAAAGAAGTGATTTCCATTGAATATTGTAAAGTTGAGAGAATGATCCGGTTACGTGCTCTACGTGTGAGAGACGTAACAAAACTTAAAGCTGTTCCTTGTGCGTCTCTCTAGGCCCATGGGAATAATTAGGGAAGAGGAATATAAGACGAAAAGGAACTTCTAGCTTTATCGTAAAAAAAAATACTTCACCTCCTCATTAGTAGAAATTCTGAATATAAAAGATTTTTTTGTTTACAGGTATTTTAATCATATCTCTACTCAAATAAATCTTGCACCGTTTGTACTTTTCTATTGAATGAAAATTAAATAGCTTACCAAGTGGATTGTACAATGCTGTCCGTCCCCGTGTCTGTATGTCTGTCCTGTCTGCCCCCGTGTCTGTCTGGCCTGTCTGCCCCGGTGTCTGTCTGTCTGCCCCGTGTCTGTTTGTCTCGCCTTGGCCGCGGATACAAAATGGTTTGATAGATTTTGTTCAAACTTGATGTTTAGGTTCCATAGGGCTATACCTTGGGACATGTGTTTGATTTTACCTTAGCCCTAAAAATTTCAGTTTACTGATGAGTGATTTTTTTTAGTTCAACATTTTTTCGGAAAAATTGCTCTAACTATTTTTATTAAAATGTATCTCTGAGGATTGTGCATTATGAAAAATAACACCTTATACTTGTTTTTGGGTAGAAACTCATTTATGGGTAGTTTAGTGATGATTGGGTTTTCAAAACTTGAAATATTTTACAAATGGCTCTTAGATTTGTTTCCAAATTGGTATATTGGAGTGTTTGACATGACAAATAACACTTTTTACTCGTTTTGGGGCTAAATTCGTTTAAGAATAGTTTACTAATGACGTGTTTTTTTTAATCTGAATATTTAAACAAATTGCTCTAGAGATTTGGTTCAAAATGTATATCTGTAAAGTGTTTTTTTACGTATTTAATAATTTAATATACAGGTTTTTCTAAAAATTCATATAGATTACTGAAGAATGATTATTGTAAATTTTGATTCTTTTAAAAATACGTATAGTGATTTTGTTCAAAATTGTTATCGGGGACTATTTCACATGCTAATGAATTATGTATCTGTATTTTTTTCAAAAAAATTAATTTAACGGTAGTTTACTAACTAAGACATATAAACTGAAAAGACTTTTTTTTTTAATTGACAATAAATATGTAGTTTAAAATGGGTATTTGGGAATAGTTCTATATAATAAAAGTATATGTTTTTATATTACAAATTACAATTATTAATTATTTTAAGGTTGTTTACAAATAGCTTATTTTTTTAAACTTGAAATATGTTAAAACTATTTAAAGAATTTTATTTTTAATCTCTAAATCAAGAGTTTGTTGTTTAATGTGATAAGTTTGTTTTTATGAGTTTAACTTAACTAAAGGGTAATTAACTGAAAACTTATTTTTAACATTTTCTTCCAAGTTAAAGAACACACTTAGTGCGATTGTCAGATAACATTTATTTTATTTGAATCTAAGTCTAATGAACTTTATTTTAGTGTGTGTGTGTGTGTGTGTGTGTGTTTTGAACGAGAATATTTTCATATGATCTTTTCATTAAATTGTTAGGTACATCTTTTGTTGATTTTTTTTTAAATGGTACTAAATGTTTCAATTGGTTGGTTACTGTCGCATATTTTTAACAATTCTTATCATTAGTTGTTCCAGCCCATGACAGTTCCATTCCCTTTGTCGGTGAACTTAGACCTCCAATGCACCCTGTCCTCTGCCTCCTCCTTCAAGTCACCCAATATTTGAATCCTCCTTCTTCTTGAACTCCTCTTTCCCCCAACCTTTCCTTCTATCACGTCGTGAATAAGATAATAATTGATAGCAACCATTTTTAGACCTATATTGATTCTTAAGCCCAATTTTAATTATGTAGCTAAGTTTTTTCTATCTGAGAATGCGGTGTGTACTTTCATTCACAATTTATTCTTCAAGAACTAGCTAGTGAATGGATTCCTTGAGATTTGAGCATATTTCTTAATTTGTTGCTCCTCCATTACTTAGAGAAAATACACAATTTTTGAAAACAGCAAATTAATATTTAAAAAATATTTACAGAAGATGCTATAAAGTTTTTTAAAGAATAAGCTATAATGAGCCGGCACCATCTCACCTTACACTTGATAGGATTTTACGACTAACCTTGCATCTGGTACCATTTTAGAGACATTTTCTCTTAAATTATATCTACTATACGGTCAAGAGTATCAATTAAAGTGCCTAAAATATCCTTTTATGAAACACCTGAGCTACTAAATAGTTGCCGTTTATCTCAGGAGGTTCAAACCTATCAGCTCAGTCGCTGGTGCTGTAAATAGTTGGTGGTAGGAAAAATAGACAACTATATTCACAACTATCTAACTATCTATGCATCTATTATGAACTCTATAATTGAAAATAATCATGATTCGCTATCAGCTATGTGCTGTGCTTGAATCTAAACCCAGCCTTATTAAATAATGTTCTCCGAGATAATTAGTGACCTAACTGTGTTTCTTTAGAAATCAACGCAACAAACTGAAGTTGGACAATCTGTCCCTGCCTAGTCCGGAGAGACACCGGCCGCTGCGCCACCAGTTCAGTTCAGATAACATGCATGTGCCGCCCTTCAACATCCCCAACCTGCGCATAGAGCAGCGCAAGACATCCAGCGCAGAGGACATGGCGCGCAAAAACTCGGCGGGTGAGTCCAAGCACCATCATTCAAACTACACTCAAATTTGGTTTTAATTAACACGGATATTAAGAGAACATTACCTGTATTCCTACACATTTCAAATGGCATTAATTTATTTATCAAATTTTGGAGCAAACCAGCCCGAGACATAATTTTTATTTTGGGGGTGAATGGTCACCTTTTACTAGCTACGAAAAAAAAGAAGCCCCAATTTCACTAAGGATACACTTTTTGACCATACCGGGAATCAAAACCGATCCTATTATCTGCATGGGTAGAAACGCAACCAACGAAGTGGTGTCTTACTACCCACTCCACAGTCAATAGGACACACGTGTTGGAACTATTAAATAACTTTTCTTTGAGAGCCATCGTGCAGACACTCTTTTATAAAACAATATTTGTTTTATTATTATTGGGTTTTCTGTATTTTGCCATGCCCATTTCCTTGGGTCCATCTTCTCTTCTTTGAGGTCATCCCTCATTCCTTTTCACTTTACGTGTTTTAGGGGATTTATTTGAAAGCTATATTGGTGAGGGTTTCCTTTAAAACAATGTTTTTACTTTGTTCTTTCAGAGAACCAATTTTAATGCTTTCTGGAGTCGATGTTTTCCTCCTTGAGTAGTTTTTAAAGGGAAAATAAAGTTAACTTGATGATCATAAACATTACTTTATAATAACTACATCAATTTGAAACTGTCTCTTCGTGCCCTTAATTTAGTGTAAGTTGCGGCCAGTCCGAGCGGGCAGTAAGACGCTTAGCACTTACAAAACAGAGTAAGAATTATTTTATTTTAATTGTGTGTGGGTTAAGGATTCATCGAAACTTAGTTACCGTTTAAAAACTTTAAATATCTTTTAGGATCATCCAAATGCTTCCCAAAATAAACTTGGTTATAAATGGGAGAAAGACGTTTCCAAACAAATTATAAATTCTTAACAATAAAACTTAAAATTATTATTGAAATTATGATGTGTAAGATAAGATGTCCTAATTACAATTTCCGATCTAACTTCATTGTTTCCTACAAGACTTACCAACCGATAACTTTAATTTTTTAAGACTAGTGATGCAGAAAAACTAAATAAACGTTTATTTTAAATCGAATAGTGATACATTTATATTTATATGTCTTTTATGTTTTAAATACTTTCATTATTTACAAATATCTACCCGTTGATTATAGGCTTGACCTTAATTTTAAACTATTAAATTAACGATACAATGTCAATTTTTCTGGTACATCACAACCTCTTACACCTATACGTATATGTATTAGCAACATTTTAATAGTAGTTTCCTCGGGTGATTTTTTGCTATTGTTTGGTAGGAAGTGGAATGTATAGTTTAGTATTCACAACCACGGAATGTTTATGGTATACGACACTCTTAAGATATACACGGGACGACATCCAAAGCGGGACTGACTGTCCACGACCAGTAATGCGCGCGCGCGCACGATCCCGTTAGCAGAAAGCACAACAGACACCAACCAAGTTTCTTGGCGCCAGAACAACACAGTAACCATAGTTCAAAATAAAACAATATGCACATATACAAGCCCAAACAGCTATATATGGCTTTTACACAGAAATAAATATGTATGTTAACTGTGTGTGGGCCTGGAGATATGTCAGGATGTGTTTGGCTGAGGATAAGCGGGGGGGGGATGATATAATTACTTGTGTGGGTTCGCGAGTGACCGAACGAGGTGTTATGAGGTTTTACCTATGGCCTGGTTGACAGCTAGCTGGTCCCTGCATGGACGTCGAACTTGGTTCCCTGAGCTCGAGAGGCAGCCCCGACTGGTACTTAGTGAACCCAACGACTTAGCCCACGGGGTCCCGTGACAGGCAGTGTGACCTCCTAGTTTATGATCTCCCATAGTCAGCCCCGAGAACTGTAAACCTCTCCTATTTAAACTGGCGGATGGCTTGGTTTCTAACTATGTCTTGTTGACACCTCCCTTTCGTGTCAGCGCTTCTAGTTTGCTTGATAACTATCCTCGCAACACTCGTTATCTCACTCGCTACTCACAACATACAATGCTTATACAAACACGCCTTCCAATTGAGGCCGTTGGTGACATAACTTTGCTTAACGGAAGGCTTAATAAATATTGCAAACGTGAACTAATAATTATGTTATGTTGACTTGATACTGTTATAATGCATTGATGTTATTAACAACAGAATATAAAATCATAAAATTGTAATCTTTGTGGCTTTAAAAAAAAACATAGTTAACTGTCGTTTTAAATTACACTAATTAAATCGAGAAGCATGTATTTTAATTCAAATAATCTAATATTTGATTTTATCTGAACGCATTCGTTTGAAGTACACCATTTCTATATATTGTGGTTTAAATTAATGTCAAATTTCTGTGTTTTCTAAACGGATTATTAATGCTGTATTTGTATGTGTTTATTTATTGTTTTTTATAATAATATCAAACACAATTTATATAAACAACTTAATAAAAAGAGGTATAAATAATTGGGGTAATTTAGATTAAATGCGCCAGATTCTGGTCAGACGCACAGTTAGAAGTTATGATGAGAATGAGGTTATTTCATTTAAATGTGCAAACCATGAGAAGAAACTGCGAGGTTGAGCCGCCGCGGTGGTAACGCACGTCCACCTTTGAGGAAAACACTTTGCGGACTAAAAAGGGAAACGCGCGTAAACACGAGAGAGCAATTGTACCACCCTTACAAAACATAATTAATGAAAGAAAGGGCGGTAGACAGAAAAAATGTGATAATTATATAAATTAATAATTAATGAATATAAGAAATATTTAATTAAGTAAACAATAATGAAATGTATAATAAATAATAAAATATAAAGAAATAAATACTAAACAAACATATTATTCAACATTAAACACAAAACTTTGTTTGAAAGTTAAACTAGGGCGTGCAATATATCAATAATGTCAAACTCTACTGATTGTTATTTCTTTTAATATTCAACGCAAGAGCTTAATTTGGTATATTTAACATAATAGTATACAGCACACCCACCCCTCCTTTTCACCCTCCACTCCCTATATATAGTTAAATGAAAACAATATTGGTATATAATGTCCACTTTCTAGAAATAATAAAATAATTAACTTTGTACGCGTTCGTATTTGAACCGTGATCTCACCGTTCCAGGCAGTCCAACAAGCTTACTCATTAGAGTAGTTACAACACTACTAGACCAAACTCTAAATATGTTTGTTTATTGTTTATTCGTATTTGAACGTGATCTCACCGTTCCGTACTCATAGAGTAGCTACAACACTACTAGACCAAGCTCTAAATATGTTTGTTTTTTATGTTTATTCGTATTTGAACCGTGATCTCACCGTTCAGGCAGTCCAACAAGCTTACTCATTAGAGTAGTTACAACACTACTAGACCAAACTCTAAATATTTTATTTTATTGTTATTCGTATTTGAACCGTGATCTCACGTTCCAGGCAGTCCAACAAGCTTACTCATTAGAGTAGCTACAACACTACTAGACCAAGCTCTAAATATGTTTGTTTTATTGTTTATTCGTATTTGAACCGTGATCTCACCGTTCCAGCAGTCCAACAAGCTTACTCATTAGAGTAGCTACAACACTACTAGACCAAACTCTAAATATGTTTGTTTTATTGTATATTCGTGTTGAACGTTTTCCTGTTTGTGTTGTTCTTATTCGTGTCTCTATGTAAACCTGGTATATTCGAAATATGAGTTAACAATTTCCTTGAAGGTTTTTATCAAATATAGTTTGCATTGGCCATTCCGAGTTTTTTGTACCCATTGACACACACTACAAATATGGCTGTACGTGTTGATCCTTTTAATTTCTGGTTGGGTGGATTATTTAATATACTGTTGCACAAAATGGTTTCTGGTTTAGTTGTTTTAATAAGGTTTCTGGTTTGGGTGTATTATTTAATATACTGTTGCACAAAATGGTTTCTGGTTTAGTTGTTTTAATAAGGTTTCTGGTTTGGGTGTATTATTTAATATACTGTTGCACAAACTGGTTTCTGGTTGTAGTAATAATGTTTGCAGTGTCTTAACCCCAGAGTTCAACTTGAAAGATATGTGACCATCAATTTACATACTTTTATGTTTTAACCAATAATTATTATTGGCTAGTTTAATATCTATTTCTGGTTAGTGTTGAATAACCAAATATTCAATTCATGACATTAATCTAGCTAAATTATTGAGCTATGTTTAGTTATCAAAAATAATAGAACTATTAATTTACAGTAACATAAAACATTGCAATACAAAACACTCAAATATTATACTAGTCAAGAATAAATGTAGATAAAAAATAATAATAAAGAGTAAGTAGTAATAGTTGGCAAGTCTCGACATGTAGGTGGAAGGTAGACATGTTTGCAATATTATTAATTATCGAAATTATCTGAACCCTTAGCCTGTTTCTCGCAATCTTGGTCATTGGTCCGAAATGTGCTATCGGGTCTGCCAACGAGATCTTAGTTCCTAGTTTTAAAACCAAGCAGGCCTCTATCGTGTTCAAGAACGTTGAGTGAGCTGATGACCCCCTGGTATGTTAATCCTCTAACGACCATCATTCAAATGGAAACTAGAAATGTCAGCTGCTAACTTTCTAACTTTGTCTCAACCTCGCTATGTTTGTAACTCGTGTTTTTCTCTCTTCCCCCTCCCCCCTGGATGTGTGCATGGTACCGTGTGGGACACTAAACGGACAGACTCTGGCGTGTTAGGAGGATGGTGGTTCGGAGCTTCTCCTCCTCGCCCGACAGCAATTTCCTCAGAGTCCACAACGCCTTCCCCCCCAACCGCCGTCTGTCGGACAATCAGCTCATGATGCCCCCAAGATCCGCACGCACCGTCGTGCGCCTCGTCACCTGGAGGGACGCCCGGAGGAGGGCTGCCCATTCGTCGACACTCGAGCATCGGGCCCAGGATAGAGAGCGGCTGTATCCACCATGACTGTCCCTCATAGAGTGAGACTTTGCTCGAGCCTGACCTGTTGAGTGATGAGACTTTATCCACTGTTGATAGTGTTAGAGGCTTATTCCACATTGTAAATCATGCTTATCTGAGCTGACTAGTTTGATAAGTAGATGAGCTTTATCTGAGCTGACTAGTGTTATTTATTTTTGTGAGTAGAGACTTTATCTAGCTGACATTATAGAGTAGAGAGCTTTATCTGAGCTGATAGTTTGATAGAGTAGAGAGCTTTATCTGAGCTGACTATTTGAAGAGTAGAGAGCTTTATCTGAGCTGACTAGTTTGATAGAATACTGAGCTTATATTTAAGATGAGCTTTATCTGATGCTTATTTATTAGTTTGAATACTTGCCTTAGGATGTTGTATAATTTTGTAAGTTCAATATTGTCTAGATTTAGCTAATAACCTATTTGCAAACAAAATATTAAGAACCCCGACTTATAGTCATCATAGCCTACTGTGAAGAGTAAAATATCCTTGGAAAATAAGATGCGTGTGTTAAAGAGTACCTAACTGTGTTTTAACATGTGCCTAATTTTAGTATGAGGCTCTATAAGCTATGTCAGGAAGGAATGCCTGAAAGGTCTTTTCCCCTACCGAAATCCTACTATATAGTTAAATGGTAGTAGGGAAAAGGGTCTTTAAGACCACAATTCCTTCCATAAATACGGTATAATTACCCTGAGTGGGGTTAGAGTGGTGATCCCACGTCTCGGGAATTATATGACAGCACTTAACATACATTCAACGCTGAAGTTATGTTTCAGTGTAAGCTGAAAGGGTCAGGTCAAGTATTTAAATTTTATGAACAGTAAATTTAATACAGAGTCATTTCAAATACTTTATCAATGAATGCATCACTATTGATTCCACTTCAAACATTAGTTTCTATTATCTACTGACGTTATATTGTTAGAAAATAGCTGGGAGTCTCTTTTGAATTTTGTAAGTTTTTAAAACGATCCTCCAACCGCAATGTGTGTATATTACAAAGTTAGTGTGAGCCAGTATTCAAATACGTTTACGTTTGTCTTGAATTGTTTATAAGACAACGCCAAGAACAACACAAAGGTCAGTTTTACATTTAATTCCATAGCTTATCTTCACAAATGGTGTATTCTGGGCCCTCTCAGACTTAATCACCTTACATTTTGATTGAAAACAATTACCTGAATTTCATGAATAGATAATGTTGAGCCTAAAGTAGTTGAGATCCAAATCAAACCCAGATATTTCCCACTGTCCCAGTGTAATTAAAACCTAAATAAAACCTAGATATCTCCTGTTGTTCCAGTGTAATTAAAACCTGAATCAAACCCAGATATCTCCTGTTGTTCCAGTGTAATTGAAACCTAAGTCAAACCCAGCTATCTCCTGTTGTTACAGTGTAATTGAAACCTAAGTCAAACCCAGCTAACTCCTGTTGTTACAGTGTAATTGAAACCTAAGTCAAACCCAGATATCTCCTGTTGTTCCAGTGTAATTGAGACCCAAATCAAACCCAGATATCTTCTGTTGTTCCAGTGTAATTGAGACCCAAATCAAACCCAGATATCTTCTGTTGTTCCAGTGTAATTGAGACCCAAATCAAACTCAGATATCTTCTGTTGTTCCAGTGTAATTGAGACCCAAATCAAACCCAGATATCTCCTGTTGTTCCAGTGTAATTGAGACCCAAATCAAACCCAGATATCTCCTGTGTTTCCAGTGTAATTGAAACCTAAGTCAAACCCAGATATCTTCTTTTGTTCCAGTGTAATTGAAACCTAAGTCAAACCCAGATATCTCCTATTGTTACGGTGTAATTGAGACTCAAATCAAACCCAGATATCTCCTGTTGTTCCAGTGTAATTGAAACCTAAGTCAAACCCAGATATCTCCTGTTGTCCCAGTGTAATTGAAACCTAAGTCAAACCCAGATATCTCCTGTAGTTCCAGTGTAATTGAGACCCAAATCAAACCCAGATATCTCCTGTTGTTCCAGTGTATTGAGACCCAAATCAAACCCAAATATCTCCTCTTGTTCCAGTGTAATTGAGACCCAAATCAAACCCAGATATATACTGTTGTTCCAGTGTACTTGAGACCCAAATCAAACCCAAATATCTTCTGTTGTTCCAGTGTAATTGAGACCCAAATCAAACCCAGATATCTCCTGTTGTCCCAGTGTAATTGAGAACCAAATCAAACCCAGATATCTCCTGTTGTTCCAGTGTAGTTTAGACCTAAATCAAACCCAGATATCTTCCACTGTCCCAGTGTAATTGAGACCCAAATCAAACCCAGATATCTTCTGTTGTTCCAGTGTAATTGAGACCCAAATAAAACCCAGATATCTTCTATTGTTCCAGGGTAATTGAGACCCAAATCAAACCCAGATATCACCTGTTGTTCCAGTGTAGTTTAGACCCAAATCAAACCCAGATATCTCCTGTTGTTCCAGTGTAATTGAGACCCAAATCAAACCCAGATATCTCCTGTTGTTCCAGTGTAATTGAGACCCAAATCAAACTCGGATATCTCCTGTTGTTCCAGTGTAATTGAGACCCAAATCAAACCCAGATATCTCCTGTTGTTCCAGTGTAATTGAGACCCAAATCAAACCCAGATATCTTCTGTTGTTCCAGTGTAATTGAGACTCAAATCAAACCCAGATATCTCCTGTTGTTCCAGTGTAATTGAGACCCAAATCAAACCCAGATATCTCCTGTTGTTCCAGTGTAGTTTAGACCCAAATCAAACCCAAATATATCCTGTTGTTCCATTGTAATTTAGACCCAGATCAAACCCAGATATCTTCTGTTGTTCCAGTGTAATTTAGACCCAGATCAAACCCAGATATCTTCTGTTGTTCCAGTGTAATTGAGACCCAAATCAAACCCAGATATCTCCTGTTGTTCCAGTGTAATTGAGACCCAGATCAAACCCAGATATCTTATGTTGTTCCAGTGTAATTGAGACCCAGATCAAACCCAGATATCTTCTGTTGTTCCAGTGTAATTGAGACCCAAATCAAACCCAGATATCTCCTGTTGTTCCAGTGTAATTGAAACTTAATTCAAACCCATATATCTCCTGTTGTTCCAGTGTAATTGAGACCCAAATCAAACCCAGATATTTCCTGTTGTTCCAGTGTAATTTAGACCCAAATCAAACCGAGATATTTACCGCTGTCCCGGTTTCCCGAGTTTTGTTTTTGATCAAATTTATTAACATATTTTTATGAAGAGACATTTAAAAATTAATCATAAGTCCTACTAAAAGCTTCTTAATAGTTTTTGTTTTTATTCTTGATAAGTGACTATTAATTTCAAGTTGTAATTTATAATATAGACAATAATGACGAATATGTGTGTGGTTGATTCACCAATGAAAGAATATTTCCATGATGGAAATACTCAATGTCACAAGGAAGATACTAGTTCCCCACCCCACAGATAGCAGGTACGGTCAAATTTTCATAGAAAGAGTTGCTAGAATAGTTACAAGATCAACTTACATGTTTTAATAAGTCAGGTAATGTTGTAAGCAACTGTCACTTTAAATATATATCATCTATACATATAAAATAAAAATATCAATGTTGACCACAAAAAACATAGGTGTATATTTCAAAAGTATCTTTGTGTGAAAATTGGGCTGTACCTTAGATAATTAACACAGCTCAAAGCAAACGTTGTATCGTAAATCATTTATTTGGAGCTTTATAAAAAATACAATGGAAATTGCAACATTGTACTTAATCAAAATATAAAATTAAAATTAATGTTACAAAAAAAAGCCTTTACTAATCCCCCTTTTATTTTGTTGTTGAGTAAATTAAAACCACCCCACTTTAATGAGTTGTCTGGTTGAAGCGTCAGTTTGTCCCTAATTTCGATGAGATGGCTCTTAAGGCCCAAACTGTCCTGAGGTTAGGTATAGTGAGAGTAAGAAATTGAATTGTGGACATGGCCTTAATACCAGCACCAACTAATTGTGTCTTGGCCTGCTACTGCATTATAATTATATACTACCATATATTAATTTAAGGAACAAAAGCTAAGCTTAATAGTATGATAAACAGCAGTTTACCTTATTATAGCTTAATAAGAAATGTTGTTCATCAAAATCTAATCAATATTTCTAACTGTATTGCTTTTTCATGTTTATTAAACTTAGATTTGAGTGAATATCTTTAAATAAATAGTCTAGTGAATTTGATTAATAATCTAACGTAATTATATTATTTAATGTTTATATCAGACTAGTTGTTTAGTTATATTTGATAAATCCTTGATGGGCATCAGTTAACGCGTTGCTTCTTTCAACTACTTTCAGTTAATCACTTTAACTTGATTCAAACTTAGAATTAGGGAATTGTAAATTAAGACCAAACTAGAAATGAGAACTTATTTTAGAAATCTGTTTGAATATTTTGCAAAGAACATACACTTTTCATTTTCTCTTATGTATTAAATACAATATCTTAATTTTGAACTCAATTCATTTTTTATTCCAAAAACATAATGAACATTTGATCAAAAAATATTAAAACTTTATTAACCAATATACTATCCATGTACACTTTTCAGTCCTGTGGTTTACTACAGACGTTTGTGTACAGTTATTAGGAATGATATTTTTTAAATGGAAATAATTTAATTATATCCAGTTAAAATTTCTAATATGCTGTCTAGTACATGAGTTTAATTAGAACCCACTCGGATTAAGTCAGACACATTTATATTATATTTTGGTAAAAATCAATAAAGGGAATAGGCTACATTGGAAACATTTCAAGGTAATTGTTTGGGAAAAGTTTATGTCCAATGTCCACATAGTTTTGTAAAAGAAGTTAAAGGACAATAAAATGATCTGAATTTTGGCTACCACCAAAAATAAACAACATTATCTAAGATAAACTATATTTATCATTCAGTTATAAATGTTATTGGTTTAAATATTACTTCAAAACTATCATACTTTTAACATAATTAGTAAGAAACAACATAATAAACATTTTTTAATTATGTTTTAAGATTAGCTAGACAGAATAGTTTGAAATAGTGAAGTAAAACAAAATACTATATTAATCATTCGGATATTTTTAGGAAAGCCAAGTCTATAACAATATTAGAGGTAAGTTGATCATCAGATAGGAGAGCTCAGTGTAGCCAAAATGTGTGTGTGACTCAATTGTATACACCACATGTAAGACATAAAGAAAATAATGAAATATTTTCATATCACAACTTGTTAACTCACATTAACACATTATTGTTTGCATTATAAAGTCAAAGATGTATGTAATTTTGTATTTCAACCAATATTATTTTATTTTTTCATTTGTTATTTTTAATTGAGATCTCTATACTATATTAACATATAATCTGGTTTATAGAGGGGAGGAGGGGTGGGTACATAAGCATAGGGAGGGGGTTCAAACCCCCTCTCAAATTTTTTTTAAAGGTTTTAATATGAAGCTTAAAGATGATGGTCTTGCCTCTAACCTCAAATAGATTCTAAAGGCATTTAATTTTCAAAAAATTTCCAGGCGTATATCTCTCTAATGAGGACCACTTCAAAAAGATTCTAAGGAATCTACTTTATAAGAAAATTATGTTGAGCGCTTATTTAAAGAGCTTTCAGAAGAATCAAAATTTTGAAAAATTGGCCGAAGGAGGACTACTCTAAATAACATCTATATGTATTCAAATTTCAAACAGTTTTGGGGGACCACTATTCTAAATAGCTATTGAAAGAATATATATTTTTTTAACTCTCCAAACAAAGACACTACAAATAGCTTCTGGGGCACCCAATTTTCAAACATTAACTAGAGGAAGAGGATGGAAGAAAGTCTCTAAAAAAGGTGTGTTACTTGCCCCCAAAATATTGACAGTAAAATGATGTAGACCAAGTGAAGGAAGCTACAGCTAAGAATATCAATTAAAATGTTACTCTAAGCAAGAACAAACTGTTAAATTGGTACAAAGATTTTTGTGTAAGTTCTATATTTTCTAAAAGAAAATATTGTTAGTAAAGTTTGTCCCTTTATGTTAAAAATATAGTTATATTTGATTTATTTTAAATGTATGACTGTAGTTTATTTTAATTGAAGAAGCATGTGCTTAGTAGTATTACATTAATTTATTTTAGATAACGGTAGTTGGCTTTTTGTATGTAGTGTTGACCAATATTTGTTTAGTGAGAGATGATTTAGGTTTGTTGCAGTTAACCTTTTCTTTACGCTTGTCTAAGGAATGGATCAGTGGCCCTGTTCAAACAGTCGGTCAGAAACAACTTAGTGACGTTCTTAGGTCAAGAAAACCAATTACTCTTGAAGTATTATACCATAGTGAATAATTTTATACAAACATTTTGGAAATTTCGAAATCCCCCATTTCACCAACGTCCAGTCATAAAGTTCAAATATTAAACATTGATTGGGGTATTTGTAGTAATCCCACTCCAATGATTCCATGTCCCTGGTTTGGCTGTGAGCAACAGAGAGACAATGTTTCATTTTTATATGGCTGGTAGAAGAAAAGTAAGAAAATAACCAAGTTGCACATCCACTTGTTTTACTGAATAGGTACACCAAGTTTAAGATGTCCATATTCCTCCTTTGGCATCCTTCCACACCAGTAATCATGGAGTTTAATACTCCAGGCTCACAATCTGTGTGGTAACCAAAACTAAGGTTCCCCAAAGAACGTTAGTAAACACCAAACAATCTCAAAATTTCCCTGACTCTTTATATAAGGTTTACATGTTATTGGTCAGTTGAGTTTAAAGCTACACTTCCCAATAATCCCGTGGTCTAAGACATTAAGCTCGATGTATTTGATTTTAAAAATACACCAGAGGTGCACTCCTTGCGGTTTCAATAAGTACACCTTGGGGTTTCTCTAAGTATACCTTGGGGTTTCACTAAATACACCTTGGGGTTTCTCTAAGTATACCTTGGGGTTTCTCTAAGTATAGCTTGGGGTTTCTCTAAGTACACCTAGGGGTTTCTCTAAGTATACCTTGGGGTTTCACTAAATACACCTTGCGGTTTCAATAAGTACACCTTGGGGTTTCTCTAAGTATAGCTTGGGGTTTCTCTAAGTACACCTTGAGGTTTCACTAAGTACACCTTGGGGTTTCACTAAGTACACCTTGGGGTTTCTCTCTAAGTATAGCTTGGGGTTTCTCTAAGTACACCTTGGGGTCTCACTAAGTATACCTTGGGGTTTCTCTAAGTACACCTTGAGGTTTCACTAAGTACACCTTGGGGTTTCACTAAGTACACCTTGGGGTTTCACTAAGTATACCTTGGGGTTTCTCTCTAAGTATAGCTTGGGGTTTCTCTAAGTACACCTTGGGGTCTCACTAAGTATACCTTGGGGTTTCTCTAAGTATACCTTGGGGTTTCTCTAAGTACACCTTGGGGTTTCACTAAGTACTCCTTGCGGTTTCAATAAGTACACCTTGAGGTTTCTCTAAGTATACCTTGGGGTTTCTCTAAGTATAGCTTGGGGTTTCTCTAAGTACACCTTGAGGTTTCACTAAGTACACCTTGGGGTTTCACTAAGTACACCTTGGGGTTTCTCTAAGTATACCTTGGGGTTTCTCTAAGTATACCTTGGGGGTTCACTAAATACACCTTGAGGTCTCACTAAGAATACCTTGGGGTTTCTCTAAGTACACCTTGGGGTCTCACTAAGTATACCTTGGGGTTTCTCTAAGTACACCTTGGGGTCTCACTAAGTACACTTGGGGTTTCACTAAATACACCTTGAGGTTTCACTAAGTATACTTTGGGGTTTCTCTAAGTACACCTTGGGGTCTCACTAAGTATACCTTGGGGTTTCTCTAAGTACACCTTGGGGTCTCACTAAGTACACCTTGGGGTCTCACTAAGTACACCTTGGGGTTTCACTAAGTACACCTTGGGGTTTCACTAAATACACCTTGGGGTTTCTCTAAGTATACCTTGGGGTCTCCCTAAGTACACCTTGGGGTCTCACTAAGTACACCTTGGGGTTTCACTAAATACACCTTGGGGTTTCACTAAGTATATATTGGGGTTTCACTAAATAAACCTTGGGGTCTCACTAAGTACACCTTGGGGTCTCACTAAGTACACCTTGGGGTTTCACTAAATACACCTTGGGGTTTCACTAAGTATATATTGGGGTTTCACTAAATAAACCTTGGGGTCTCACTAAGTACACCTTGGGGTTTCACTAAATACACCTTGGGGTTTCGCCGAGTACATCTTGGGTTTCACCGAGTATATCTTGGGGTTTCGCCGAGTACATCTTGGGGTTTCGCCGAGTATATCTTGGGGTTTCGCCGAGTATATCTTGGGGTTTCGCCGAGTATATCTTGGGGTTTCGCCGAGTATATCTTGGCGTTTCGCCGAGTACACCTTGGGGTTTCGCCGAGTACATCTTGGGGTTTCGCCGAGAATATCTTGGGGTTTCGCTGAGTACACCTTGGGGTTTCACCGAGTATATCTTGGGGTTTCACCGAGTATATCTTGGGTTTCGCCGAGTATATCTTGGGGTTTCGCCGAGTATATCTTGGGGTTTCGCCGAGTATATCTTGGGGTTTCGCCGAGTATATCTTGGGGTTTCACCGAGTATATCTTGGGGTTTCGCCGAGTATATCTTGGGGTTTCGCCGAGTATATCTTGGGGTTTCGCCGAGTATATCTTGGGGTTTCGCCGAGTATATCTTGGCGTTTCGCTGAGTACACCTTGGGGTTTCGCCGAGTACATCTTGGGGTTTCGCCGAGTATATCTTGGCGTTTCGCTGAGTACACCTTGGGGTTTCGCCGAGTATATCTTGGGGTTTCGCCGAGTATATCTTGGGGTTTCGCCGAGTATATCTTGGGGTTTCGCCGAGTATATCTTGGGGTTTCACCGAGTATATCTTGGGTTTCGCCGAGTATATCTTGGGGTTTCGCCGAGTATATCTTGGCGTTTCGCTGAGTACACCTTGGGGTTTCGCCGAGTACACCTGAAAAGAGCCACTAAAATATGTTTCTTATGTTTGTATTTAGTCTAACTACACACGCCAGAGGTCACTGTGTGGTGATATCTATGTACAGTCAAGTTCCCTTATGGTGAACCAATATGGATCTGGATATTTGGTTCACATGTCCACTAAAACTGAAATGTGTTTCTTATATATATTAGGTGAGAGAGATATGAACAAACAGAAAACATTTTATTGAAATCTATTAAGTAGCATTTAAATGTCGGCTATGTGCTTTTGCTTGCTGTATGAGGTCTACATTAATATTTCCTTCTCAAGAGTGTATGTTTGATCCACATTCGACCTCACACTGCACATACATTCAATAAACCTTAGAACTGTCTTGAAATTTTCCAACATCTCTTTCACTGTCAGGAAACTTTCTTGACTCTTTTCTTAGTCATCTTCAATCTCTCTTAGCTCCACGCTGGAACAATCTCTCTAAGTCCCAAGCTGGAACAATCTCTCTCAGTTCCACGCTGGAACAACCTCTCACAGCCCCAACAGTTCCTTAGCTGACGTTTAATTCGTTATAACTTCATAGTCATTCCGGCTTCGGTGGCCGAATGATAGAAATAGGGGTACCGGTCGGGTATACTGAGGATAGTTTTTCCTTTATGGTTTTCTACTCTCTCTTTACACAAATGCGGGTACATTTCCTCTTCATACAATCTTCCTAATTCCTAGCCCATTAGAGTGATTAGTACATAAGCGTATAGCCAAATAATGGTGATAAAAACAAACAAAAAACTCCATAGTCCATATCGATAAGCTCTTTGATTCCAAAATAATTGTGACTTACGAATTATAGCAGTTCCTTGAGTGACATTTCATCCTCTGCATCAAACGTCACACATCCATTAGCTAGACGAACATACCAGAAGCAGTTCTGAATAGTGGCCATTGCCACACTCCTCCATGCCTTGTTGGCAAAAGGAAGTGGCAGCGAACTAACTTGTATGTCATTGTTTGCTTTAACCAAAGTATGAAGCTAAAGCCTGTAGGGTGTGATGCAATGATTGTCTGCACTCAGCCTTTCATCCCCTCCCCATCCCATAATTTCAGATGCTCTATGTGCTATCAAAATAAGAACTCTGATAGAGAAATAGTTTCTTCAAGTCTTCAGTTCAAACACCAATAAAGAAGTTTTCAAAGTGCTATAACGTGAAAATGGCATTTTCCCTAGGACGTTTTAGTTTTTAGGTTCACTGAAACCAAAGTTGATGGTTCATCTTAAACGAAATATTTAAGCTGTATTAACATTTATGACATAGTCTTAGTGACCAAACCATTTAACTATAGGTAAAGATTTTATTTCTCCGTTGTGAAATTAGGTACGTGATTTGTCTCTCAACTAAGATTCCATTGAGTCTAGCAGCATTATTTAAGGGATGGCACAGATACCTTTAATTCACTAGCTATCTGCTTTAATGGCCACATGGTCTAAGGCATCACTATCGTGTTAGACTAGACAGAAGATGACAGGAAGATATGAGTTAGAATCCTGATTGGGTTTATTGAAGGTGGTTTTTCCAAAATAGTTTTCCATTCTTCAACCATGCAAATGTGGGTACATTTAATCTAAATTCAACCTTCATCATCCCTATCTCATTAGCGTAATTAGTACATGCATTTAACCTGAACAGGTAGTAAGATGCTATGCTAAAATAGTTCACTAGATTAAAACAATTGGTTATTTAAATATAAGTAAGATATCGTAAATATGGCCAAACCAACTCTTTTATTGGCAATGTTTTTTGTTCTTCTAATGCCATAAACTTTGTTATAAAAAGGGTCTTTCTTTATTTAATGGGGCATTGACTAAGGAGTACATTTTCTCATGAAAATACAGTATTATGAAAACAATGATTGTCCCCAGTTGTAATAAAAAGAAACAGAAATAACTCAAAGAAACACGAGTATGGGTAAAGGCTACCCTTTTCACTTGAGATGATGTAGAAAAACAGCTGGCTATCCATGAGTATTTCTTCATTATCTGACGTTAGTTAAACAAATAAACACTGGCTATGAAAATGAAAGGGTGATTTGTGCTTTTGAATCTATTAACCACATTATTTTATTTGAATAAATTGTTGTACGGGTACTATCTATGCTGTACATTCTTATTCTGATGTATTTCAATGTTAAATTTGCACGTTATGCTTTGTTTGAGATATATTCATGCTTGAACCTGACAAAACCCTTCTTTCTGCCTACAACCTGGAGGATTAATTATAATCTGAGGTAGTAGTCAACTCAAACAACAATATATTTCATAATGCTTATTATTTTATGAAAAATAACTACACTAATGGTCACTCAAAGAGCTAAAAATATTGAATTTGATCTAAATTGTAGTGTGCACAATTATATAGCCTAACATTGCATTGAGGATGATCTATGGATGCCCAATAATTAATGAGCCAAGCAAGGTATAGTGAAATATTAGTGTGTTTCACTTGGGAGTGTGAAGCCATAGAAATATCAAATATCCACATAAAAGGTTGTAATGCAATACAGTAGTTTGTGATATGAAAATATGTTGATTGTTGCGTGTCATGAGAGTTCAGAGGAAGGAAGAAGTGCATGTTGTCTCTCTCCTCACACAGGGACTACACTACAGCTCAGTATCGCGGGAGGGCTCAACCTTATCCGTGCCATCGACGTATGTAAGTCCCTTACGTTGTGCTGCACCATGCGTAGACCTCTAGCTCTATCGTCTGTTGTTTTCTCCTAGTCTTACAGTAAACCTGGCTGGGCTCTTTCTCTGTGGCAGGCTTACTAAGTGGCAATTGTATTTTTCTAGTTTTCAAGCTTGTCCAGACCACTCAGTTAATATTTGGAACATTGTGAGCTGATCAAAATAAACCATAAAGCATTAATGATGTGACTCGACTCGTGTCCACGTATCATTTCTAACTATATTTTATTTTAATAGAAAGATACATTCAAGAACGGCTATATCTGTAATCAAAACTAATTTCCATATTAAATATTATATAATATTGATAAAGCTATGCAACCTTTTCTAGTGTTGCAGTGGTGATGGAATCATTGTGAGTTTTGGTAGAGTATAAAATTTGATTTAAAAAATATCATCTGTACATTATTTAAGTTATTATTATTATTATTATTATTAATATATGTTAAAGTAATATGCCAACAACGGCCATAATTTTTATATAATATATTTAAGTTAAACTAATTTTGGAATCATATGAGTTAGCTCTATTTATTAGTCATGGACAGTGGACATTCCTAAAATACTATTACAAACTGTTCACTAAATTTATTTATTAAAAAACATGTTTTATATAATAGAAAAGTAAATATTTAGATTGACTTCATAAAAACATTTCAATGAAATTTGCTTGAAAATAGTAAGTAACTTTACCTTCTCTCTTTGTAGGATTATATCAAATAAAATATATTAAGTGCAGGAATGTGACAAAACTACTCTAGTATAAACATTTTGTTTTATTTTCATACTTAGTAGAATAAAAATAATGTAAAAGTATTTGAAGAGCATCTTACCATATAACTATATCCATAAAGTTATGGTCCAATGGCATTATATATAGTTCACAATACTAGACTACAGGCTATAATAAATATATATATAATGTATATATATATAATATATATATATATATCTAATATATATATATATATATCTAATGTATATATAATTATATATATATATATAAATATAAATGTATATGTTTCTCACAACATTTCTATATAAAACATCTTATTAAATTGAGACAAAAATTTTCAATGACTTCATCCCACTATATTAACAAATGGTGTTTCCATATTAGAATGGTATAAGAGCAGCTATAATAATTTATTATCAACACACAAATTCATGTGACGCAACAATGCACCAAACATTTTAAGAAAAACCTAAGTGTCTCGGGAAGGGTGATATAGAGAGAACAGAATGAATGATAAAGAGTACAATTTTTACTGTCCTGTCCAACATTCCATCTCATACTTTTCAAACAAAGCCTATGGTTGCACATTTGAGCAATGTGTGTTGCTCAAATAAGTATCAAGTTAGAACGGGCAATTTTCAAAATACATTCTCGTCAATTATACCACTTTCCCACCTCCATGAGTTGCCTCTGGTGACAAGCCACAAGCACATGCCTGAAAACCAGAGATATAATTGTCCTACTTTACTTTCTTTCAGCCACTCAACGAGTAATACTTCAGTTTTTTAGAACATGTTTGCACAATGTAAGTTGCTAAAGTATATTAGATCAATTACACGCCCAAATATTCTTCTTTAACTATTAGGTCATAGAGCAGTGAAAGTTGGTTTTCTTTTTGAAAATGTCTGGAAAGTAATTTAGGTTAGAGGTTTCAAAACCCAAATTAAGTTTCCAGATACATGTAGTAATTAAACTGCATGATGTAATTATTGTTTTCACTTTTGAGATTAAAATAGTACCGTACTTGGATAAAACATTAATTTATAAAATAATAGTTAATAATTTCCTACAAACAACTAACAGATATTAAAAATTTCAGTTCAAAATCCACACAATTCAGAATGTTTAACCTGCTGGTAGGTGGCTGATAGATCAGTTAACGAATGAAAATTTACCAATTATTTTAATGCCATCTCGAACAAATGTTATGTTTTATTTTCATGTTTCACAACTTTAATAGTTAATATTATTTTTCCCTTTTCTTAACCAGAATCAACCATTTCTTCTGTTCGACGAAGAGAATACAACAAAAGGAGAAACACAGAAAGACAGAGCTATATACCTACCCATGTTTTGTTTTTTTTGCTGTGATTGTCACAACAGAAAAATGCAATTCTTTGTGTTACGTTATATGTTATTCAGCTACCCATATTTTCTTCATCAAATAGTTTGGTTCTCAATTAAAATAATAAATAGTATTTTATTTACTGTTTTTTATTACTAAAGTATATTTTTAAGTGGAGTTTTATAAAACATTATTTAAGTAATTTAAAAATGTATTTGTTTTGCTTTTGCTAACGTAAAACTGTAATTTCATTTTATTTTACTTGCCAAAAAATAATATTTGAAAGGTTTTTGGCCATGCAAAAGTTTCACAAGGATGTTTCATGTATGCATGCACACAGTTCTGCATTTAGGTAATTATTTTTGTGCTCCTCGTCACGACGGAATTTGTTGTGATTGTCCAGCGTCCTTCGTCTTTGTGCTGTCTTCTTGGTTGTGTGACTCCATCCAGAGCGACTGAACAATTCAACAGAAGCAAATTCTCTTCTTGTTTGTTTTTTCTATTTCATAAAGAGAACATTTATTTTGTGGCATTACCATTGTTTCAACTTGGGTCATCTACTTTTTAGATTTAACTGGTGTTCCTATATATTATTTTTCAAAAACATTTGCTTTAATCGTATAGTTGAGTATGAAAAATATATATGTGAATAAATGTAATATTTACTAAAAGAAACATTAATTTCATTGTATAACATTGCAAGATATACCAGTAATCAGAATATTATATATATATTTATACTGTAAAAAGGAACTCAATTTGAAACGATAGGAGTTATTTGTACAGATTCTAGAAGATATCAGATAAAATTATCTTATTAGCCAGCAGTGGTGAGGTCTGAGAAGCTTCCTTCTACTTGATAACTTGTCCATTGTCCAGTGTGTGAAAGTAGTGTACATGTGTGAGCCTCTGTATCGTAAGTATGTGTGTAGCTTGGTGAACTGATTGTCGCTATTTGTTCTCTTCTATCCAGCTTGCACGGAGCATGATCGTGAGTACTTACACACATTATATGTTTTAATGGTATCATTAGCTTTGTGTACAAGAGTGAATTGTCTGATGATTAGAACACCTACATTAGTTATCAACCAAATGTATACGAGGATAATATTCTTGGTTATTTGAAATTATGTTTTAATTTAATTAAACTAAAAAAATTGCTCACAGAAAAAGATCATGGGTAGGTCAATAAATACATATGGTCTTGTGAGTTTGCATTCTATATCACCGCCTAAGAACCAGAGGAAAGTATCTAAGAAATCAGTGATTTCTGTTTATTAGACTGAAATATTTGTTATATTTTGCTTTATTTTGTGTCAAAAATAATTTTATTTTATTTTTAATGAAATCTAGTCACTTTCATTGTTAAGATTGATTCAAAGAACAAAGTGTATTTGGGTACTTGCTGTTCACGTAAGAATCAATGTGATCACTGCTTTAAATATAATTCCTTAGATGATCAGAAATTGTTACAAAAATAACACCATTACCAACATTTATCAAGAAAAGAATGTGCACGTGATTTAAAAATCAGAACTAAGGAAAAGGTTAAAGTTGGGAATGTTAGCTCCTATAAATGTATCTTGAAGCAGTTCTGTTTGATATTGTCCCTCCATTAATACTAAAACTGTATTTTATTAAGTGAAGACTTGCAATTTATGATGGCAGCAGAAATAAAGCAATGATCTACATGTGGAATGAAGAATTGAGGATCAGTAAACTCCACCTAGTTTGTTTGTTAAAATACCTCAACAAAATGGCAGATGGCACACATGGAGGACCAGATATAGATGTGAATATGGGCAGTATGCCGTTTTACAGTACAGATCATGAACAAACCTACAATTTATTATTGGTTTTTGCAACTGGGACATTCGGTTATGGAGTGACTCTATGCATGTACATATTGGAATGTCTGTAAAACATAACATCTATGATCTTTCAGGTTGGTATATAGTAGTGCAGACTGCTTCAAAGAATATAAATTATGAAGGAATGGAAATGAACCAACACAAGTTCTTGAACTTTTCAGAAATGTAATAAGAAACTCAACATATGGAGAGAGACCAGGTGTAGTGTTGGTTGAAAACAGTTCATCTTCAAATTTGTCAATTTGACCCACATCATGTGTATTTTAAGTACGATAAAGAGGCACAAGACTCTCATAAGCTTCCTTTATTTTACAGTCTTCATACAATGGTTCTTTGCAAATTACCAAAGAAAAGATTGCCTGTATATATATGTTGTGATCAAACAACTATACCATCAGTTCTACATGGGTATGAATGAAGTTAGGCCTATAGATAAACTACCCCGAGGATAATTACATTACTATGAACATTATTCCAATATTTGACTTAAAGTAGGACTGAAAACATCTAAATAAATCAATATGATAACTGCAAATCAAGGCCTTAATTTACTAAAAGGAATGTTGATACAGTAAGCCACTGTTAAAAAACATAATTGTTTTATTTGTCTGTTTCATTATATTAATAATTCATATTTTCTTGGTTTGTGAAATTTATTAGTATTAGAAAGAGTATATTTATTCACTCACTTTGGGTTTTCAGTTAATTTGAGTCATTATCTGCAGTAGATGCAGTCCAATCATTTTATAAATAATAAGTTTAATCACTGAAATTTAATTGCTCATTTGAAAATAAAAACTAGTCATATTTGTTAAAACTAATAAAATTATACACTCTCTTGGTTCAATTTGTCCCAGCTAGCCAGATTCAATTTTCGGTTGGAACCAAACATTACAAAATATAGATTTAGTTTATTACTTATCACTCTTGTAAAATGATAAAATTAGTTCCAGGTGTTGTGTCTGTAGTAAAAATTAACTTAGTGAGCAAGTCATGTACTTAAATTATCCAAACACATAAGCTAAAAATGTGAAATTTTACTACCCCTTACTACCCCTAATAAAGAAAGAGTTTTACATAGTTATACTTAACTACTTTATTAGTCTTAGATGCTTGGATTTTTTTTTAAATGGGGCCTAATACATGAAAACCAAAATAATTATACATTGAAGTCCATAAAAAAATTCACAGTAAAGTGATCAATCAATCAATCAATGATCAGGAAAACCAGGAATTCTGTTTTAATTTTGGGCATCAAGGAAAAAAACCGAGGAAAAGTGCTTGAATTTTAGCCAGAATTTTAATGTGAAGACCACTATAAATAGGTGAATATATATATCAAAAATGTATTAGGGATGGACCCTCCAAATAATTTCTAGGAAGAGTATCTCCATTTTAGTATCTAAAAAAATATATATGTCAAGGCTAAATAACATTTACGCTCTTAAAAAAAATTTGGAACAATAAAGAGTGACTCGCTTTGATGGCTGCATTGTCTAAGGTGTCACTCTCACGGTAGACTAAACTACCAATGATGAGGAGATCGAGGTTTAAATCTCGGTCGGGTGTTCTGAGGGTGGTTTCACTAAATGGTTTTCCACTCTCCCTCAACACAAATGCGGGTACACTTCCAATAAATATAACCTTCATTCCTAAGACCATAAGCGTAATTACCACATAAGTTTATAACGCGAGTGGGTAATAAGATGTGGTGCTAAAAAACTAACGAATTTTTTAAAAATTCTTGGAAAGGCTGTAAAACCACAAATGACTGTTACTTTAATAAATTCATATGAATTGGGTTATAGTTGAATAAAGAAATTTTGGGAAGGAGGAATATTAATAAGAATATAAAAATGTATTTCTTAAATACTCAAATCCTCCAAAATTGTATTCATAGTTTGGCTATATAAAGTATGTGGTTATTACAATTGTAATTTTTAAAAAGGAAAAAATTGAAGAGAAGTCATCAAAAAAGAAACTATGAAAACCAAATCCAAAATACTGAATGTACTTTTTTATAAAACTATTATTTTGAGATAGCTAAGTGGTTGGTTTTTTTCAAAGACTAGACGGTTTATACAGTTCTACATGTTCCTTAAGCCCTCATTAATCCTCTGACGAATATATAGTTTTTCTCTTTAAGTAGATCGATTACTAACAAATAAAAAATACTGGTATCATACCAACATAGGCGTCGGAATGGGGAGGGAGGGGGGACATGGGGCCATTGGCCTCCCCTGGCCGAGGGGGCCAAATTATTTTTGTTTTCTAATGTTCTAAAGTTGCACAATAGTTTCACATCAATATAACAATGTTAATACTCGAATGTGATCATATGCAATCAAATTTATTGTGCGTGGAAATGACTGTGATGCTGATCCAATAAGAAAAATTTAGCTTTGTGAGCCACCAGGACCATCGTAGTTGATTGGATGGTAGATAGATGGTAGATGGATGGAACAAAAAAGACTGAAACATCTTATGATACTTAATACATACAAAGAGGTAATTGATAACATCAATAGTGATGCTGCGATGAAAGACTTTCACTAGAAATGAATACACAATCCCCTTTTATTTTGATTTTTTTTACTTTGATTATTAATAATTGACAATTATTTCATTGTAAACGATGAGGATAGGAAGGTATTTTATTAAGGTTTTTTTACTTTGTGGTTATTTACACTTTAACAAAATAATTTTTTGTTACTCTTGATGATGCTATAAATTTAAATTCTGTAAGACATTATTTATCTTGATTCAACTTTTGACGTGTAGCTTCAATCTCTTTTTTAACTGAGCATTGAGTTTTTGATTATGTAACTTGAGAAAATGGATTTAAATTACTTTTACCGGTGTATCCTTTGCAAAGTGTATTGTATAATTTTGTGTAAATTATAAAAATTTGAACAATTTAATGATTAGGCCTTACACAGTATAAATAATAAATTTAAGGTTTTATAGGCTAATTTTCTTCTTCCTGAAAATTAATTAATGATCTTTACTTGATGATCATGTCATTCCATTGGCAAAATAGTTTTGCTAGCTCATGTCAGAGATTAATACAAATCAACCAATAGATCATCAAAGTTGCAGTGCATCCAATATTATATTCTGTTTATTTGGGTGGGTGTCTAAAGATCATTGTTTTGGCCCCCACTCCTCCCCCATGGTTAAAAGTTTGGACGCCTCTGCACACAGTTAATTTGGCTCATACCACTAAGTAAGCTTTCAAGCCAGTTTAATAGTCAGACTTAGTACGCCACAAGTGTGACTAGAACTGGTCCTCGATATTGAAATATACAAACTCTATTCATCAGACAATTAAAAAGATGAGTAAATCATTGAAATGGCTGTTTGGGAATGTTTACTGGTGTAGTGATTTAGTTTTATGTGTTTTTGTATTTGATGCATGCATTTAAGTAGTGAAAAGGTAGATTACATTTTGAGTGCACATTTCGAGGTATAAAATGAAATATTATAAATCAATGTGCTTAGGATAGGACTTTCACTACATGACATTTTGTTTGAATTAAATTTAAAATAAAACCATATGAGCCAGTTATTACAACACTGACAACTACTTTTAAAATTAAACCTATTTATCGAACAATCAAAAGTCTTTGATTTCAAGAAAATTTTCTGGGCTAATATATTTAAATAAACTAGTAAATTAATTTGTATGAGGTATTGAGAGGTTATACATCTCCAAACATTTTGACATTACACTTACATCTAATAAATATGAGCAATCATTTGAATATTGTAGACATAGCTAGCTGTATGTTAAGATGCATCTAATGGTGAATAAAAAAAATAGTCTGGCTTTAAAAGATAAGCAATTAACATAATAGTAATAATAATCACCATAATAATAATAAAAGCTGTGGACAAAATGAACAGCATTTTGCAATCAAAGAAAGACATTTGGCTGTTGACAAACAGGGGGGGGCATAAACTCAATGTTTGCTGAAACTTATTAGAAAGTGTAATAGAATTATGTATATTATGTATATTAATATCAATAAAATACAAGGGTTTGGTGAAACTTCAATTTCAAAATTAAGTATTCGTCAGATAAATAATGCAAAAGTGTTTGTCACTGGTTGCCTTATTGGTTTACACTGATTGTTTTAAATAAACTTCTGATTGGCTGATACCTAGTTTAAAGACAATAATACAATATTAAGATAAAACTAACTGCATTACTATAAAGTCCTATCCACAGCTGTATTTCGTGTTCATTGTTTCGCGTTTCATTTAGTATAAAGTGAAAATAAAGTTTACCATGTTGGGAGCTTGAATACCAAATTTAAAATAGGTGTTAGCATAAAATTGAGACAATATTATTACTTATTCATTAAATTAAATAAATAAGTATGGGAAAATAAATATCAATAACCAGTAAAAAAAATTAATAATTGCCATAAGAATGTACATTTTAAACCTATTATTATTAATAGTACTTTATTGGCATGTTGACAGAGATGTCAATGATATAGATATAATGATATAGATGCTATAAATTGCTAAGCCAATGAATGGAACATTTTTGTAAGTAAATTGCAAACATATCTTTAATCATATATATAGGCACTACTTTTAAGGTATGATGACATTTTAGGAAATTCACTTTAAATATTAATAACTTAATTTAAATAAAAGTTTAAATACAAAACTTTTTTTATCAAAAATAAATGTTAATATGTGAAACATCCCCTTATCATATACATTTAATGAAAACCAAATAAAAATTAATATATAAGAAGCTAAGATTTTTTTTTATATTCCAAAGAGTTATTATCAAAGCCTAATATTTTAAACAGGAAGTTAAGCATGAAGATTGTCAAAATTAATTGTAAAAGTTCCTAAAAAATTAAGATCGTAGCTTACTCACACTAACAAAAAATTACTTTATTTAATAGTTTGAAAAAATATATAATTTTTTACAGGATATTTATTTTCATTCAATAAATTTGTGTTTTAATTTCAATATCTCACAGCTAAGTGATGACGTAAGAAAGATTGTCAAAATAAAAGAAGAAAGTTTTACTAGAGTAACAGTGGCCACAATACAAATAATCATGATCAAAATCTTGAACTAATTTACTTATAATGTGTAACAGTTTAAAAAATTGTGTAGTCTATATTATCACTTTCTTAATAACACATAAACCTCGTTCATATAATAAATGTACAAGAACATTATTTAAAATAAATACACTCTAGAAATAATTAATTATGTTGTGTAGGGGTCAATAATAGTATTATTCAAACAGGACGGACGATATCAATGGTTATGCATGGTTTTATTGCTTATACAACAGTAATTTCTTAAGAAAGTCATTAAGATATTAAATTGATAATAAATAAGCATCTGCCAAAGGAATAGTTAAGAAAAATGAACAAGTAGTATATAAATGGAACTTATTATACAGTGTGTTCGGAAAATCAATTCCAAAAGTGCACACATAGTTTTTGTATGAACAAAAAGAAGATAAAATTTGTATACACTTAAATTCGGCAAAGTAAGCTAACATCACCAAATTGTGTTCAAAGTTTTGGCGTACAGTGCTGGGAGAGCAAAGATGTGCAAGCATGCTTGTACAAAAAGTTGCATAGGAATTAGGCGTGTGGCACTGCACGTGTAGTAACCGAAAGCACTTACATGTAGTAATAGCATGACACCTCAGTTGTTATTGAGGATGATTTGGTAGCAAGATTTGCAGTTGCAGTGGGAAATGTGCGAGCTATCCCAAATATCTTTGAACGGGTGTGTCAGTCAATTCTGTGTAGAGTGAAGCTCTGCAGCGAAGTCGAGATGGTCATTTCAAGAACTTGATGTGATGTTGGACCATTAATGATAACCCTCAGAATGTATTCCCATTTCTAGATGTACTAGTATGTAGTTTACTATTACTTGTGGTGAGTTTTGCTGCCGTGCTCCAAGATGTCAATCTGTACAGGGCCGCGCACCTAATTCCTATGCAACTAGTTATACACTCGTGCTTGCACAGCTTTGCTCTCCTGGTGATGTACGCCAAAATTTTGAAACCAATTTAATGGTATATTACCTTACTTTTACAAATGTAAGTGTATAAGGATTTTGTCTTTCTTTTAGTTCAAACAGACTATATCTGCAGTTTGTGCGTTGAGTCTCCAAACACCCTGTATAGATATCCCCTGGCACTGTGCAAAATAAATGTGCACGCCCAAAGTGTAATCTGAATTCTAGAAAACAAATAAGAATACCATTGGTCTGTAGTAACCTAAAAAGTGGGTTTATTGTATTCATTGACGTTGGTAGTTGACACAATGTAAGGTAGTATCAAAGAGAAAGTCTGAACTATCTATTTCCATGGACATTTATAAAACTATATTGAATATTTTAAAAATAAAATTTCATATCAGTAGTAATCAAATTATAAACTTTAAAAAAATGCAAACAGGCACAAGTGTATGCCAAAGAAAAGAAAATATATTTAAAATAAATGAAAATTTTTATAGTTAATTTGGTTACAAAATCTATTCTAAATTGTTGTGTCAAAGTATATAGAAATAATGAAAACATTGAATTATTTAGATGTTAAACGATTTAGTAAAAAGAAATACGAAGTATACAAAAATAGCTATCAGCTTAAGTAATAAAATACGTGTAGGCCTAATAAATGTTAAGGTATTAAAATCGTGACCATTTATAATTTTGCCAAGACATGTTGGCTATGTTTTGTTGGTACTGTGATGTCCAATAATGTGGTGCATGTGGGTGTTTGATAGGGTGGCAGTATGCCCAACACGAGCAGCAGTGTGCCCTTCCTGCTGAGCTCCAGCATGAGCAGTATCAGATCTCGTCGACCTTCTGCTTGCCTGTCAGGCTCACAAGGCTCAGGCCTACTCCAACAACTCGGCTCGGGCATGGTAAGACAACTCACTCTGGGATCTTCCTATCAGCACCCGGCCAACGGAAGGGCATTCCCTAGTAGCAATGTAAGGAAATGTCCTTCCTGTACGACAACAATCGTATCTACAGATCAGCTGCTTTACTGTGCTGCTGCTGCTTCTTTTTTACTTTTACATTTTAAACTTTTTTTTGAAAGTGTTTCTCCCTAATTATTTCTTGTTTATGTTTATTTTGAAAGGGTGTTCATAAATGATGGAAAATACAGTTTATAATATCAAAAATATTTTATTTGTCAGTTTTGATGTGGTTTAGTGAAAAAAGAAAATCTGCCACTGCTTTCATAGTAATAATAATAATAATAATACAGTATGACATTACATTGTAGGTGTGAATTATCCCCATAGAGGTATCAGATGCAGTCAAATTTCAAAGGTTGAAATAACTTCCACATGTGCTGCTTTGTCTCTCTATTCCTTGGTTGGCAATAACAATACTTACTAAGAAGTTTTTGTCCTGAAGCTAAGTCAAATACCAACTACTCTTCTACTTGGTCTCCTATTTATTCTCAGAATCTTATAGATGAAAATATACCTACAAGCATCCGGATACTTACATAATTTCATCTTTGTCCTGTTTAAATAGGAGGTACTTGTTTTTCTTCAATATCAACAAGTGGTATGTATTGCAATATCGTCTTAAGTTAGCCAATCATAAGATAATATATTTAATGTTCAGTTGTTTAATCTATTTGATTAGGCATATCTTAATGTTCCAGGGAATAAAACACGAGTTGCTTCTGATATCTTTGTTTTTCAGAGCCGAGTGGTAATGGTCTAATAGGGTTGAAATATTAAAAGTAGAAATATTTTAGCCAAAGAATCAGAGTGAGAAATTATCATTGCTAAGAAGGTATTTACATGAAAAAAGTTTTTTTTTTTCAATTCACCTTTGTACTAGGAACAAACTGAACCAACCAGTAAATAATCGTATATAAACCCAACTATGGTACCTATCCATAAAATGGCAGGAAATGCGGCCAAGTTAAGATTCTTGGTTTCTTTGATTTTCTGACAGCCAAAGTTTATCTGTGCACACTTGTATGCATGAAAACAATAGGTCTTGTCCTTTTATATTTTGAAGCTGGGAATAAAACCGTAATTTATGTCAACCAAGATATTTGTAGGCAGCATTTAGTTTTATAAACATAGTTCTTCACATATTTATAGATGAGCTGATGCCAGGCCTTGATTTATTTTCCCGTTATTCAAATTTTAGTTTAAAATTATCAACCTCCCTTTAACCATTAGACAATTTATTCCCTGCTGATAGTTTTGTGACCCCATGATTCAGAGTCCATAATTATAGCCACCAACTATGTACTAAGAAATTTAACATCCTCCTTCAAAGCCCTGATTAACTTCCCTCCTGTTCTTGACAAGATTCACTTTTTTACAGGTTTGTAAATCTAGCTGTAGGGAACTCTCACGTGTCATTTTCATGAAAATGAGAGAAAGTCATCCACATGTATCATTGATCATGATGCTCATGATGAGATTGATCAACTACTGTTTCATTTATACCAATAGTACTAAGTAAAATTAATGCGAGCTGTTTTTAATGCAATATATGTGTAGTCATCACACGAGTTAGAAAATATATCAAATAAAAAGAAGAGTAGATAAGCGCATCAACACACAACTTTTATTAAAGGTTGTCACCACCCTGTCCAGACATCAACAAGAGTTGAAACTGGAAAACAATTGGGGATTAAATCCAGTACAAGGTTGCAAGTGGTCGCAGTGAAGTCAATAATAGTGGTTTTAGTTCATGCATTATTATTATCATGTCATGTATTTTCATAAATAATTAACAAAAATTTTAAAATTCCATAAACATACATTTCTTTTGGATAACTAACTGTTGGCTATCCAAAAGAAATGTTGTTTATTTAAATAATATTGTTAAGAGACTAAAGAAACATTTTACTTACAATTATAGAGCATTTAGGTTTATAATAGATATGACATGTTGGTAAGATTGAGTACTTCATTATCAGAAAAATATAACTATATATGCATGCAGTAATGAAGGTTGTTTATCTGTCAAGTGAAGGTCAGCTGAAATCACCTACTACTGAAATGTTCTCAACAATAAAGTCTATATTTCTTTTAAAGTCAGTTACACTCTTATAGTGAGGTAAATAAATGTCCTTAAGTAACATTTTGTTTTTATAGTTGTAATAAAACTCTGTGTTATTTTTGAACGTGTATATGTGCAATGTGTTCTTTAGACTTGTCTTTCCCAACACATTTTAATCACGAGTCTACTTATAATATTTTCCTGGCCCGGTGAATCATTGGGATCTGGTGACCAGAATATTCCATTTCAGTGGCTTCTATAGTACTGTTTCATTCCCGGGGAGCGACAGCCATGATACTTGTAGGAGAGTGCAACACAAATCATTCCGAGGATCTATAGTACTGTTTCATTCCCGGGGAGCAACAGCCACGATGCTTGTAGGAGAGTGCAACACAAATCATTCCGAGGATCTATAGTACTGTTTCATTCCCGGGGAGCGACAGCCATGATGCTTGTAGGAGAGTGCAACACAAATCATTCCGAGGATCTATACTACTGTTTCATTCCCGGGGAGCGACAGCCATGATGCTTGTAGGAGAGTGCAACACAAATCATTCCGAGGATCTATAGTATTGTTTCATTCCCGGGGAGCGACAGCCATGATGCTTGTAGGAGAGTGCAACACAAATCATTCCGAGGATCTATAGTATTGTTTCATTCCGGGGAGCGACAGCCATGATGCTTGTAGGAGAGTGCAACACAAATCATTCCGAGGATCTATAGTACTGTTTCATTCCCGGGGAGCGACAGCCACGATGCTTGTAGGAGAGTGCAACACAAATCATTCCGAGGATCTATAGTACTGTTTCATTCCCGGGGAGCGACAGCCATGATGCTTGTAGGAGAGTGCAACACAAATCATTCCGAGGATCTATAGTACTGTTTCATTCTCGGGGAGCGACAGCCATGATGCTTGTAGGAGAGTGCAACACAAATCATTCCGAGGATCTATAGTATTGTTTCATTCCCGGGGAGCGACAGCCATGATGCTTGTAGGAGAGTGCAACACAAATCATTCCGAGGATCTATACTACTGTTTCATTCTCGGGGAGCGACAGCCATGATGCTTGTAGGAGAGTGGAACACAAATCATTCCGAGGATCTATAGTACTGTTTCATTCCCGGGGAGCGACAGCCATGATGCTTGTAGGAGAGTGCAACACAAATCATTCCGAGGATCTATAGTACTGTTTCATTCCCGGGGAGCGACAGCCATGATGCTTGTAGGAGAGTGCAACACAAATCATTCCGAGGATCTATACTACTGTTTCATTCTCGGGGAGCGACAGCCATGATGCTTGTAGGAGAGTGGAACACAAATCATTCCGAGGATCTATAGTACTGTTTCATTCCGGGGAGCGACAGCCATGATGCTTGTAGGAGAGTGCAACACAAATCATTCCGAGGATCTATAGTACTGTTTCATTCCCGGGGAGCGACAGCCATGATGCTTGTAGGAGAGTGCAACACAAATCATTCCGAGGATCTATAGTACTGTTTCATTCCCGGGGAGCGACAGCCATGATGCTTGTAGGAGAGTGCAACACAAATCATTCCGAGGATCTATAGTACTGTTTCATTCCCGGGGAGCGAAAGTCATTATGCTTGTAGGAGAGTACAACACAAATCATTCCGAGGATCTTGATCATTCTAGGACCTGTGATACATGTTCACACTATATTGTCAGAGGAGGGAAAAAGAATATTTTCAACTTCTCGAATCAAAATGGGCTTTTCCTTGAGCTGGATCCAAAATTCCGAGTAGAGGAGGGTTTCAAAACGTTGTTTCAACTTTGTAGTTATTGTCAGTATTGCAGTTATTCTTTAAAATGTCTCAGTTTGATGAAGTGTATGAAAGAAAATTCAAGTTCTTCCACAACCCTCTGACACATTCTTGTGACCCTCATTTGGGTCTCAACCCAGGGTCTAGGAATCACTGCTTTATATTATTACATACCAAATACTAGTTTTTAAATAACCTCAGTCATTACAGAAAATATTTTAACTATAAGGATGTATTGTTCTGTTTATTGTGTATTTTTTGTTTTAAACTATCATCACTCTTGTTCTTTTGTATTCTGCTAGTCAGTTTATATAACTATGATGTCCCCATTTGTCTTTCAAAATTATGTTAAAAGGCTTCAAAATCATTTATGAACAACCTCTTTCACTCTCTTGTTGTCTTGATAGAAACTAATCTTAATTGGTCATCCAACCCAAACTATTTGATCATTAAAGAGTTTACTTCTGAAAAAACTGGACAGTTTGTTTCACAGGTAATGAACGCTTCAGTTTCTCAAGGAATTCAATCAACAATGACACAAATATCTTATTGGCGAAAATCTCAACATGGTGTTTAGTTGACAACATATTGGGTGTCACGAACCCGACCTAATCCCAATAGTATTGTTGGCTCAATTGTTGATGGAACATGATGGGATGTATAATATAAAAAACTATTCCTCTAATATTATTAATACTGCAAAAATTATCTGTTAAAATACATATTTATTTTCATTGTCGTAGCTAACATTTTTAAGAAGGAAAGACTGAAATTCTATTTACAATCATCTTACTTATTATATCTTGTATTAGCTCTAGCCAATGGTTTAGTAATATTATATTAATCGCTGATTTTTGTTCACAGGACATGTCAAACTTATTGTGACACAATAAACAATACATATTTATCAGCTTTTTTTTTCCTTTCATTTTAATACTTTGATATAAACTAAATATATTTTAAATAATTTGAGCATATACATTACACAAAACATTTTCTCCGAAGTTAAAAGTAAATAAAAATAATTTTTAGAAATGTCAAAAATCCCCATTGGGAAAACTACAAGATTTCTAATAAAAATACTTTCATTTAAAACAATTGCTTAACTCACCTGTAATTAATTGTGTTCTTTGTAAGTGAAATAGTTCTTACTGAAGAACTACGTGAGTAAACGTTTTTAAGTCACTCTGTCGAGAATAGTTTCTTCTCGAGGGTAATAGTGGTACCTATATCTGGAGTAGGGAATCTGAAAAGAGTGATAACAACCAGAAAAATAAATATTTGTTTCAAAGTTAGGCGAGTCACAATAGGTGAAGAGAAATAAAATATAAATATTTTCTCCTGTGCAAGAAGAACAAATGTAGGTCTTATCACTTTGGGAGTTGTTTTTAACCTACAATAGTATATACAGGGGCGGATTTATGCACAGACCAAGTAGGCACGGGCCTACAGCGACAAATTTTAGAGGCGGCAAATTTTGAATGATGAAAAAAATACGTATATTTTTCTGTCAGTTAAAATAATTTTATGGCTTCATCGTGTGTGTGATTGTTGTGGTTTGTTGTATCTGTGTACCAACATGACAGAGTATTGCCTTAATTCACTGACACTCGTCTTAAGTGTAGGTCACTTGTTGAATGAAAGGGATTTGTCTGGAATCACCGACAAGTTCGCTCAGCAGAAATCAAGGTGAAAGATACTATGTGTAAATGCTAATATTTTATCTGTAGTAACATGTTCTACAGTCTACCAGTGCAGACTTTATATTTTTAAATTAAATTATATTTGAATTTGTGTGTCCTTATAGTGTAAGAGTATTTATTTCAATTTTTAAAGTCTTTGCTTGGATTCTTACTAATTTAAATCCTCTCTATAGTAAATAATAAAATAATTTAAGCACTTCTTGTCAGTCCACAGATAGCACTTGTGTATATGGTATAAATGTGTCAATGTATGAGGGGTGATGGGGGTGGAAATAAGGATTTAGAAAGTTAGAAATGAAGTTAGGAAAAGTGGTCGCCAAATTATATAGTACCTACGAGCGGCAGAGTCGTAAATCCACCCCTGAGTATATAGACCATTGGTATTATTTTTCTCCTCTGTCCAGTAGAAGGTTTGGGGAAACTTAGAATTATAGTCTATCCTGATACTACACCCTTTATTATTTTGTGATTACAACTCAAATAAATAAAAAATTGTATAGCATGAGTGAATTATCTTCCCAGTAAGAATTATGACAACTTCTAAATAGTATCACTAAACGATGTTTTCTTATTATTTGGATGAAATTTTAAAATAGTCCAACATTTATGTTGTTCTGACATTATTGTTGGGATTATATTGGGAGTTTCCATCAGTATTTAACATATTCTAACTTAATCTTAACTTAAATTTATCAATCCTTCAATTTCAATTTTTAATTTTCACTTATGAAACACTGAATATAGATATTACTTACCAGGTATGTAAAATGAAAGAGGTAATTATTTTTATAGTATGTAGTGAATCACTTTTTTTTAAACAGCTTTTAGTACCATAGTATTCTAAAAAGTAGATAAAAATGCCTCAGTGATGATAATATAGTATTTTTATATGTCATGCAAGACTACTAGATAGCAAGAATACATACAAATACCTAGAGAAGCTTAAATAATGATGTCACATAATAGTTTGTCTTACTAGGATAGTGTTTGGTTTTGTAATTTAAAACATTTCATGTAATCCAGTAGTTGTAAAAACAGAATACTGTATATGTATTAGTTAATTGCAATGCATGAAGTATACAGAGTTTAGAAACAAATAATCAAGTTCAAAAGGTATGTTTTAATCGTATCAACAATCATTATTGCTAAATGTATTTGTGTTTGTTAAGAGTAATGCCCTAACAATTTTTATTTTTATTTATTTGTATTATTGCTAGTGTTTTCCTTGAATATTGAATGCATCTAAATATCCCATTGCTGTTCAATAACTCATTTCAATAATGATATGTTTTAATTAGAAAGGCAAATAAAAATTACCCATATAAGATATGGAAATAATAAAAATTACCCACATAAAATATGCAAATAATGAAAATTTAAGTGGATGTATTTAATACTTGAAGATAATTATTGCAGCTTGCTTATTCCTATGAGCAATAGATTTTCTTTTTAAAATAAAGGAATTAGACTACATTTTCAAAATGAAGTGTTTAAGTTAAGGCTTAAAATCGATTAACCTTAAGTTAGAGAAAATTTAATACTTTGTTAATTTTTATTATTTATTTACAAAAACTAGTCTGATTAAATATTTTACAGATTTAAAAACTAATAACATTAAACATGTGTGAATAATTGACTAAATTGACTTTCTCAACCAAGAGTGTAGGTTATGTGACAAACAGTGGTGTAGCTCACAATATAAAGAGGGGGAGGATGAAATTATAAATACAATTGACTCGTCTTACATATCCTTCATTAGCTCCAGCTTGAAAATGAACAGAGAAGGGTAATTGTGAATTATAGAACACTTATAAAGATATAAACTAGACAGAAAGAATCGACAAGAAACTAACAACTAAACAATATTAACACACACTGTAAATAAAGCTAACACATTCTACATAGTTGTAAATATGTAAACATTACTGGAGTTGTAAATTAACCTTACATTTATAGACACCCAAAAGTGCAAGATCAATTGTTGTAAACTATTCAACCAATGTTACAACATGCAACTGTATTCCAAACACGTTTTTTATCTGTCAACCAGCTTGTAACTAAGAGAACCTCGAACTTTCCAAGACTTCACTGTAGAAGTCACAACACCCCGCCTGATTTTGCACAAAGTTGAGACTAGGAAACCTGTAAATCTCTCAGAAAATTAAGCAACAATGACTTGGCAGTCTTGTTTTCAGTATATTGTCAAAAGTATAGGTACCTACCTGCCTTTATACCAAATCAAATTAGTAGATTTCCATTCAACGCACTTATTGTTTGTATAAGAATGAGAGTTTATATATATCACAACTATTCCTGACAATGGTATTTATTACAGAAACATTTCAAAAGTCTACCAGGTGGTTCTTAAACAACCACCTTGGCTGCAACAGAGCAAGGGACTCCATTTTTCAGATAAAGCTTCAAAAAATTTCAAATATATTATAATTTAACTTTAACCTCTTTTGGAATTCAAATAGTTTCTTATTGAATTTTAAAATATCTCACAGTATGTTAATTCACTTAGTTTCTATCTTATTTTAAATTATGTAAGAATATTTTTTTCAATCTTTAGGTGACGCTTATTGTAATTTATACTTGTTTTACTTGTATTGTTAAAGTATTACATTATACCATTTAATTATTTTTTTGACTATTTTTATTGTTTCACAAAGATAATCTATGTGACTCAATAAAAGTAACTTTATTTTCAAATTCATTATTTGCATTTCTGTATCGACTGATATAAATAGGGTGTGTCACAGGGTGTGTCAGGAGGAATATAAAATATTTTGTGAGGTTTTAGTATGGATTATTCTGAGTAAAAGTGTATACAAACATGTGTTTAGTTTTAATGAATACAGAAATACTGCTGTTTGAAACTGGTGCGTATATTTCCGATACACATAGCTCTCTGAATCAGTTGTGACTTAGAAGCAGTTATAACCTGATGCTGTTGAATCTCCTTAACAAAATAAGGAATAAACTGGAGGTCCAAATAACAAATTTCAAAAGAAAAAAAAGGGGCAATAGGAGTGAGTGATTGGAGTTCTGTGCTTTGAATACCTGAGTTCGAAGATTCTAAACTCAGACCTCGCAACTCACACCAGTTGCGGACATGTTATTTGGACGGCTAACCTCATAGAAATCGTTAAAAGGTATTTCTCTCAGAATTAAAGTAAAAATAAAATTAAAGGTTACACAACCTAAGGGATATGGTAAACCAAATCAACTGAATAAAGCATGAAGGGGCTTAAAGTTGATATTTATTTAATAAGACATTAATTTCATATGAACATAAAAAAAATTGACTAAGCTAATCATTAAAATTTACAAAGGTTTTAAACAAGCCGTTATTTCAATAATCTGGTAGCAGGCGAAGTTTCAAAAAAGGTAATGACAATTATTTATATATATTGGGCGCCAGCATTAAAGAATACAATAATTAAATGAGGCATTAGCCCTGTAATATATTATCAATAGATCACGACTCCAAATCGTACTTTCCTGACATAATAAATATCGTGAAAATATTATCCTCACTAAACATTTAAAAGTAAATACATCTCATAAGTAATTTTACAATTAATCCATAATTAGTCTTCAAAACAATTAACCTACACCCCACCAACAATAACGCTAGCATTGTCAAAGCCACAATAAAATATTCAATTTAAAATTAAATACATCTCATAAGTTATTTACAATTAATTACAACTCTCAAGCCGGAGCTTCTCCTTCCCTCAAATATAATAAAGTCCAAGAGTGACGACTGATTGCCCTGCCGCCACTATATATACAATTTAGTCCATAGATATTGGATGGCGGGAAAAAGGTGGGGGACCAAGAAATGGAACATTTGGGAACAATATATGCGCACGACTAAAGCTTCTACACACGTCTAGGCGTTTTGAGGTCATCCTAAATTGTATACGAGTGAAATGTCTTTGCCGCTAGAGTCTTTGTAGCTCAAGTTCTTTGCGTCTTTTTTCCACAACAGCAGGCGATCAGTCTTACTTATGTTGACGGAGAGTGTGGTTATATTACCGCTTGGATTCGGGGAGCAGTCCGAGGGGGTGAGTACAGAGTCTCTTGTTTACTTCTTGTGGCCCAATGCTACACTGTTTGGTGTTGTTGTTAAGAAGGCCGCACATCTTGACATGTGCTGAATATGCTGATATTGTGTTTGTTTACGCTGCTTGTAATGGAAGTGCTGTTGCTGCTTGTAGAAAATACCAATGATGGTTTCATAACCATTTAGTACCAGTACCAAGAGTGTTTATTAGTGTTTACAACAGATTGCGTGAGACTGGTACAGTCCTAAGATATTTTATTACTTCCCAACGCGCAAGTGAACAAAATGGGGTTGAAGTAGAAGACATTCTTTGGTCGGTAGGATGTAGTCCTACTACAAGCACATAAAGAATTATGGTGTTCCACACATGAGTAAGGCAAACATTACATCAGCACATCTCTTGTCCATTTCAAAGTCAGCGGGTGCAACACTTTCAACCAGGAGATGGAGCCATTCAATTGGAATTTTGTCAGGGGGTAAATGATAATCACCAATTAATTCCATTAATACTGTTCAGTGATGAAGCTACTTTCACCCCTGATGGTATCAATAATACCCGCAACTCACATTGGTGGTTCGATAAAAATCCACATGACACTGTAGAAACATTTTTTCAACATCATTTCTCTATAAACATGTGGTGGGGTATGATCAACAATCAGGTGTTACAAAATCGTCTTACAGGGCCCAATTATCTATAATTTCTGTAAAACAAACTTTCAATACTATTGAAGAAGGTTCCCTTGGCTACAAGGATTGATATGATCTTCCACAATGATGGAGCTCCTGCCCATTACAGTCATTAGGTGACACAATATCTAAACCTAACTTTCTCTGAATGATGGATCGGCCATGGTGGTCCCGTTCATTGGCCAACAAGGTCTCCATACCTCCCTCCCTTGGATTATGGTTTTTGGGGATGGATTAAAAGCAAAGTATACAAAGAAAAGGTAAATACAACAGACAAATTAATCGGTCACATCATGGGTAGTGCTGCCCTGATAAAAGAACACCAAGATGACCTCAGAAGAACATGTGCTATTACCACAAGAGTTGCAAAGTGCAATGAGGTTGGCGGTGGGATTTTCAAACATTCATTGTGAATCGTAAATAAATTGTGCTTTATATTATCATTCAAACAGTCAATAAACAAAAGCAAGTCATTTATCTTTTTTTAATAACTATAATAATAGCTTTTTACGCGCCAGTTTCAAACAGCTTTATCTCTGCATCCATTGAGAATTGGACACATGTTTGTATAAACTTTTTTTAACCCATAATAATAAATACTACAACCATATACTCTGGTATTGTAATTATGTTAAATACTATTTATTTTATCTCAAAGGTTATTTTTAATAGCTTGTAATTAAAATAAACCAAATATATGGGGGAGGTAAATATTGAACATTAGGAACAACTTAAGTTATTAGTATAGGTCCTTGAAGTAAGCATTGTAATATCTTTGTTGTGCATGTAGGTTTAGAGTAGGCACTAAAATACTCATGATTGTTAGATAAATTTGCTTCAAAGACTCTACTAGATATTTGTATGTACTTGTTGCTATTTAATCTTAGTCATGGCTTCTAGCTTCTCTATAATGCTCCATCTGTAATTGGACTGTTTGAGGTTTGAGTACCATTTCAGAAAGTTGGTTGTAGCTTACCTAATCTTATTTGATAACTTATATTGCTCATTACTATGTTTTATCATGAGAATGGATTCAATTAAATGCATTTAATAATGAATGATTGGTAGAGCAACCAACTTTTCTGAAGTTTCTTACAACATTTCACATGTTCAATATGTGTAAAAACAGGAACACTATTGAAGGAATATTAACAAAGCTCTTGTTGGCTGAGTTGACTAAGTTTTAAGGTTGATTTTCTAATAGTTAGAAAATATCTGTTTCCTTTCTGTTTGAGGTAGTTTTGGTTCTTCAGCATCAAGTCATCTAGGTAACCTGTTATGTACTTGACTGTACTTAGTGTGCTTCAAAGCTTTGTTGGTAAACGTGTGATTGGGTTCATGTTCAGTGGATAAAACGTGGGGCCAAAATGTTTGTACAGTCTGTGATAAAAACAAATGGTATTTGAAAAGATTCTTACAGTCTACTCTCATTTTTGTGAAATGAAATAACAAATTAAGTAGGTACCAGTTAAAGTATTTAAATACTTACATCAGTGGTCACACAGTCTAAAATGTCATTCTCACAAGAAACTGTATTACTACCAGTGTAAGGAAGGTCAGGGTTTGGGTTTATTCCTAAATTGTATTTATATATTTCTTATACCTAGCCCAGTTATGTGGCTATTCTGAACATGAGTAAGAATCTATGGACAAAAATGTATTCACACTCGAGAAATAAATTACTTACTTAATTTAATCAAAGAATTTTTTGGTAACTAATGTTGAATGAAGGGACAATATTCACTTCTATGCAAAGATTCCATACTTAATTTGAACAAAATAAATTAGTTTTGTATTGCCCAAATTAAAATTTTAAAAGTAAATTTGTACTTTTACAACTCGATAAAATAAAAATTCTCATTTCTGATGTTACTTTATCAGTAATTACTTTGTAATAGAATAATAAAAGTACCTAAGGTGTTTAAAATATTCCTTCGCCGGTGTACTTAGTGTTCTTACATACCAAATTGAATAGTTATTGCAGTAAACTACGGTGTTTAGTCATCTGTTGGGGCAAAACCTAAGTTGGTTGATATAATAGCCAGGGAAACGGACCAAAGTATACTAAAACCAATTGCAATGTAAAATACACAGCCAATACCCAGAAGAAGATTGGAGACATGACAGCACCAGACTACAATATGTAACCTACACTGATTACACTAGGGTTATAAGTAGAGACTGGATTTTTATGCAATTACATATTTTTATCCTGTTAGTTAGAAATGTTAAAAGCTGAATGTTGACAAATTAGATTGTTTGGGACTGTATTTCCGGTTTTAATTCTACATCTAGCATATTTTGAATAATTCTTCATATTTTCGATGATATTTAATAAAATCACGTATTTTGCATGTTTTTTAACTGTGGTATTATTTTTATGTCTTTCCTGAAGAAAATACTTTTAAATTACTTGTCACTAATTTTCAGACAATCTGTACTTTCATAAAAAAAATGTTTACAGTGAAAGTATGGCATTGAGCAAAGTCCAAATTGTTCTTTGGTCAAGAGAAAAAAATGACGTATAAAGTAATATCAATATCAGCTAGTGGCCTGACATTCATTTGTTTTCAAAGCACTGGCAACAATGAAGCAAGAAAACATAACATCAGCTGTCAACCAAGCGAACTTTCCAAGAATTTCACACGACTAACGTCCACACACAGAATGCATCTCTACTAACGTTTCTTTCGACCAATACTTGTATATATTTTCCCATTATTAAATATTTTACTACATATTTTAACTGATTTTGCTAAATATTTATCTACATATTTTGCAGGTTAACACTATGTAAAAATCTGGGCTCTAGTTATAAACTACCCCATAGTGAAACTGAGCACTTCTCTTTCTGATAGGAGATAAATATCCATCTTTGGGAAAGTTCCAAAGTGAACAGCAGATTGGCTGCAAACATAAGGTTGCATATTGCTAAATATTCAACAAGTTATTTAAACTTTTAAATAAATGACAAAATTTTATCTTCTTTATTTTTGTTCCCATCTCCTTATTTGCTAGCAGCTCAGTTTTCTATGACATGTTTTGATATTATTATTTATGTTACATCATCTTCAGGTTTTAAATAAGACACAGAGATCACAGAATGGCGACAATAATTTTGAGATTACTTTGAGCAACATATTATTTGACAGGGTTAGTGAGTTTAAATATTTAGGAATAATTTTAACTGTAACCTTTGAAATAACTACTAAAACATTCTGAGTATATTGATATAAATAGCTCAATGTTATTTTTATATTTTTGACATTGTTGCACTGAAGCATTAATCTTGTGGAAATATTTAAGATATTGGATAGTAGAAACTTTCTACTGGTATGTGAAAAATATGTTCATGAATGAACTAACTAAATAGTCAAATACCGGTATATGAAAGTCGCAAGAAAACTTTATTACGAATGTCAAACAATGTAAAACATAGGAACAAGAGTTTGAATGATAATTTAAAGTATTTAATCAATGGGAGACCTCCAATTAAAAGAAAGCAAAAGTAACTCATGATAGCCTACTCACGTAATATTAAATTAAAGCTATTCATTATAGTCTGCACACATGTATATGCACTTTATTGAGCTCCTCATATAGTCTGCACATGTGTATATGCACTTTATTGGTGGATAGTGGTGGGTATTAAGAAATAAAAGGAAACACACATAAAATAATGATTTATTGACGAATAAATAGTAGAAAGTGAAATATTCACAACAGAGACTAACAGATAAATAGATTTCAAGCCAATTATCATTACCTACAATATTCAAACATTTTGTTTCACTTATGTGTTGTAGTGGTGATGTGACGATTCCTCCCCACCTCTTTCTATCACTGCGCAGCGCTGGAGCATGGTTACTAAACCAGCCGCTAGAGCTGAGAGGTGGGAGGGGACTCGTCAGGCACCAGGACACTCATAATGTGCATGGAATCAACCAGATCGAGGAAGGAGAATAGTTTTGAAGGTTCTATATCAATAACTCTGTTCGGGCAATAAACCCTAGTTTGTGTTTCAATCAGTAGGTCCCAAGGCTGAGTTTTCCTCAGCAACAGATCCAATATTAAAGAGGAAACTTACAGGCTCATGGAGTTAAGAGTAGGGTAGTTTCATGGTAGGTAGTTTCAGTTTGTTTCACATGTAGCAGTGTGAAGTACAAGTTATGTTCTCACATAGTAGATGCATAGGTGTGTGTGTGTGTGTGAGGGGGGGGGGTCAATTACCCAATACCTAAAAAAAATATTTGTGTATCAATTTAATTGTATGATATGTTGAGTTAAAAAATAGATATTGAATGTATTACAAACTAAACAACAAATTGAATATTATATAATGTTAAAGACTAGCGTTGTATATCCCTGTGCAAACATTTTTTGGTGACATGTTTTTAAAGCTGTAGTATGAGTGTGCAAGTGTTGTAATGTAAGCGTCAGGTCTTTGTCCCTCCAATTGCTAATGTTGTGTGGTTATTTGTATCCTGGTTTGATTCATGCACATTTAATTTGCTTTTGTTTATTTTTATGTAATGTTTGTAACAGCAGCAAATCATGCATTTTTAATTTGTGCTTTTGCTTTAAAGTTAAAGGTGTGTTTGATTTATTTTTTTTACCATTCAAGTATGATATGTACTATAGTACTCATGTTCATAATTTTCTAAGAAAATATGTCTGAGAGGAGCTTTAGATTAGATGAGAGGGAATATTTTAAAGTAGTATATTGATATTTATAACAGTGATAACTGTACAGGGAATAGTTTATAAGCCAAATGAGAGCACAGCATGATTCACACAATGGCAGAATAACATTAGCAAAAAGTAACTGGACAAAGAAGTAATGGAGGGAGAAACCCCATCCCACGTCCAACATTTAGTAAGCTTTCCAAACTTATGTAGAGTTTTATAATTAAAATACTTATAAAGCTGCTTCAAAATGCCTGTAAATGTTATTTGTCAGGAATCAGGCCGTACCTTATAAGTTTAATTAAGTGATAGTGTGGCATACAAGGGATGTTCTTTCATATGTTCTACAAGTTCCGGTGTGACATGTAACAACTATCAATATACTAAAACATGTACAGTACTGTACACTAGTAACAAATTAAAATAACATCAAACCAATCATTGAGGATCATAAAGTGGAGAGACATCTATTTCTGATATTTATCTAATATATATTTTGATATTAAAAATCATATATATTGAAAAACATTCAGACTTGTTGATACAAACAGTTTTTATGGTATGCAAACAACATGTCTAAGAATGTTATGAACCTTTATTTATAGCAAACTAATTAATTAAATATGAAAAAGAGCAAATGTTTAAAGGAGAAAATTAATCTAAAACTAGTGACTTAGTTAAATACCGAGATAATTTAATGTGTAGATGTTGTACATTTAATATTTATCCTTGAGAGGGATGACCAAAACACAAGAAGTCGATATTTTCTTTTTGTCACTGCTCAATGTTCATTCAATCTTATTATTCTGGGTGTTTTTTTCATATATAATTCTTGCAAATATTATTAAATAAAAAATTTTGCTATACATTTTACACCCCTTGGTTATTACAAACAGTAGAAAACTACGTCATAAAATGTTGACATTATTTAGATATTCCCATCAAGAGGTGGCCATAAATTATTTGTAAAATTACAAAATGGAAGTATATAGTGAAAATTATCCTTGTTAGTATTGAAACCATAATTAATACTGTAATTTGTGTTATATATTTTGATTGCTATTTGTATTACTTCAACTAGATTTATTTCTAAATACATTTCCATAGAGAAAACCATTTTAAAAAATTTGTTGGAAAGTTTTTGTAACTGTGAACATTTTTATTAAATTATTCTATTAAATGTTTCAGTACCAGCTCTTTTCGGGAAGAACCTAGGCCTAGGTACATCCATACTAAATTGTGGATTTATGAATTCCATATCTCATGCAATTTATAGCTTCTAAAGACAGCAAGATTGCAGATGGAGGCGAGCGGCTCTTTCAAAGAAACGCTACATGAAAAAGAAAGCCAAATGTTGAAAACGCAAGTCCCAACGAGGAGAAGGTTAAATGAGTTGGAAAGGGAAGGTTGCCAAATCTAAGAAACTGAGGTAAACTACTGATATAAGAAAGAAGAGGAAGAGCGAAATCTAATCTGGCAAACTGTATCAATTAAATTACTCTTTTAGAATGTAAATGTACAATCAGCTTGCTGGAAAACAATATAAAGTCTACCAAAAATACTAGGGAATGTTCTTGATATAAGGATGGGTCAAATCACACATTTCTTGGATCCAAATATTCAAATTTTCTTTAGAATTTCAGATCCAAATTTGAATCCTCAAATTTTTTTTAATTGTACATTTTTGGTTAGATTAAAAATATTTTAAAAAAGTAGCTTAAGGCTTGTAGCCATTAGCAATTGCTAATTTGTTTGTCAGGTATATTATCTCATAAGCAACAAAGAGAACACTTTTTTAGTAAATTAATACAATGTTGTCATTTGTGATTCTGTTTATCTTGATAGTTTTGATTGAATCTCGAATCTCTCAAATGCCATAGGATTCAAGGGATCCAATGAATCAAGGATTGAAGCATTCCATTTCTAGTTATGAACCATTGCAAAAAATTTATGAAGCCAATATTTGTATTGTTTTCTAGTGATCAATGAGTCATGTCTCAAATACTATCAGTGTTTCTCAAATTAAGAGTCACAGCACATAAGTTAGGACACAAGCCAGAGCTTGTTTTCCGTTATTAGGATTACATATGGCGGCACACTAACTAATATTACATGCGTGTACATTAAGGCTGTGAATTAACGTTAAATAAAACAAGTATCTCGTTAATAGTAATGTTAAAACTAGATTGTAGATGGCATTATTTAATTTAATTTTGAATTGCATTGCCAACAGTGGTGTATTAGCAGTAAGCTGATTAATAGTATTTTAAACTGGTTCAATAATTTACTGCATCATCCAAATGTAATGCGGTTTTCAAAAATATTTATTAGGTTTTTTTCCAAGTCAATTGAAATTTACATTTAAGAGTATAAAAGTAATGCTTTGTTACTTATAAATGAAACTTGGTTTTATATTATATAATTAGAGTGTCACAATTTATTTTCAACTAAATTATAATGATAAAATATATGAGAAGGTAAGGGCTGTGCATTCAAAATGATGAGAAACACTAAGTAAATAGATGACATAAAATAAGATAGTTTATTTTAATTCATCTTCCAAATTTGTATTATGTACCCTTTTGTTAGAACAAAATGTTAATGCCTCAATAACATGTGAACAAATGAAAGGAAACTTTGACACCCCATTATGGGTGGGTTTATATTTAAAGTGCCATGATCAAACCATAAAAAAGTAGAGAGTTTAAATGTTATTGAATTTATGTATTTCAGAAACATTGTTTTAGACTTGCTGACTTGTGTATATTTTGTCAAAATTGTCTTCTCGGATGTATACAAATACATCTTAAGTCCATTACATCGCGTTTATGGAACAAATACATTGCAGGTCCATCACATCTCATTTCCCCCACCTCTCTATAGACAGCTAACCCAGCTAACCCTACTCTGATGTACAACCAATAGGAATGAAGCGTCAATTGACTCCTCCTGAGAGGGAGAGTTTCTAGCTTGTAAGAAATCTAATGTCCTTAAAAAACTATGAGACTGGAATTTGTAAATTAAAATTTCTGTGGTGCAACGAAAAGCAAAGATGAAATAATAAAATAAGAATATAATCTACAAATTAAAAATATACCGTTTTATCTAGATAATTTTTTTCCAGAGAAGTAGAAAACAAAATTATGGTGTATTTATTTTAGGAGTGTTGTAGATCCAGTTGCCTAGGCATCTCAGTTATGGTGAAGTTTATTTAAGTTTTGAGTAAGTTATACAATTCTCTCAACCAACCACATCTTCAAAGTGAGAGTCAGGCATGCTATCCTTTAACCAACCCTACCTTCAAAGGAAGAGTCAGAGGTGAGAGTCAGGCATGCTATCCTTTAACCAACCCTACCTTCAAAGTGAGCTAGTCAGAGGTGAGAGTCAGGCATGCTATCCTTTAACCAACCCTACCTTCAAAGTGAGCTAGTCAGAGGTGAGAGTCAGGCATGCTATCCTTTAACCAACCCTACCTTCAAAGTGAGCTAGTCAGAGGTGAGAGTCAGGCATGCTATCCTTTAACCAACCCTACCTTCAAAGGAAGAGTCAGAGGTGAGAGTCAGACACACTATTGTAGCAAAACGCAATGTCATGGACACGCAATGTATTTGTAATGCGATGTAATTGTATATATACGACCCTTCATTCCTATTGGTTTTACATCAGAGTAGGGTTAGGTGTGTATAAAGAAGTGGAGGAAACGCGACGTAATGGTGGTCCCCCTGTTTCCTCAACTGAATAATTTGGTATATTCACAGAAACTGGTCCAAGCTTTAACTTTATAATATGCTATATTTATGTAATAATTTGGATTTAAAATATCTCAAAACCATAGAGTAAAAAAAAGAGTTGAAATATAGAACTACAAAGTAAAAAATAATCCAGATATTATGTTTCCATTATTAACGTAAAATTGTAACGAGTTGAATAATAACATGTTTTAGGCAAGTCATTTAGTAGTGGGATGATAAAAATTAGTAGTAACAGTACTTACACATTTTCTATTATTTCATTTGTCAATGTGTATAAACCGGATGGACAGTAAGATTCAATGCTTGGAGAAATTATAAAAAAAAATTCAATTACTACCACTATTAGAACATCATAGTTTTAAAATTAATTCACTTTTATTTTTCTAAACTCGTAATATGTGTGTGTTAAAATTAATGACCATGTGATATACTATTTATTTATTTTTAATATTATTATCAAAATAAATGTGACAATAAGTTTACAAAATGTATTTGGTGAGGCACCAATTTAAAACAACAATACTTCCGAGTAACTAAATTTGCTTTTTTTTTATTTCACTAGATATGCAATGTAGCCAAATGAATTTATTTAATGAAATTAACTTTGTTAATTTTCTATATATATATAAGATTTGCAAACAAAGACATTTACCAACAATTATTGATACCGCAATAAGTTAACCAAAAAATTGGGGGTCAACAATAAATACTTATAAATTTTAACTTTGATAACTAAAATTCACACAAAACAAACACTCTAAAGGGTTTAAAATACCACTATACCCCATAAATAATTGCTAATGTTTACTGATTGAATAAGTTAATTTAAATATCTGACATGGAACTAAGACGGCTGTCAGATATCAATGTCAAGCATTGATAATGTTTGGTCTTGGCTCTTAATATAAAAAAGTAATACATAAATATTTATTGTAAAATGGTGTATAGCTGAATATTTTTTTTATCACTATCTGCTAAACTGTATTCACAATTATTAAAGTACAGTTTCCTAGTTATAGATAAATTTAAAAATGGCACAAAAATGTCTCGTCAATTAACCAGTAAAACTTTTTGAGATAGTTTGTGTGTGAATAAAAATGCTCATCTATCACACAATCATATGTAGTTAATAAACATCCTAAAGTGCTTACAACATAGTCATGTGCGTATCACAGTATATAAGTTTATCTCACGGTACATAATGAACTATGTTTGGTTTCTTGTACTCGCAATTAGCTCACAGAATTAACCCCTCGCTATACATGGACATTTCCATCAAATTGTATTAGCCTTCATTTGTAAATATAAGTCAAATATACACTAATATACAGATAATTACATGTTCTACTGTATAGTTTCACAAGAAAAATGAAAGTAGCAGAAAATAAACATTTTCCCAACAATAACTCAATAAAGGCCAGCTCACACAGAACGCTAAGCTATGCTATGCTGTGTAGTCTGATAAATGTCACATTACCCTAAAAAAATTGCAAGAAAATATATTATGGCTTTTTTTATTTAGTATGTGGTATGTATAAGAAAATAAGAAAAAATGGCAAAAATCGGACCACCGGAATTGGTTTAAGCACTACATGGAAAAACTTATTAATATTATTATTATTAGCACCGCGTCTTACTACCCGTTCGGGTTATACGCACTTACGCTAATGTGTAATGGTAGGGTGATTGTGGGATGAAATGGAGGACCTACAGTTTAACGTGGACTTATTAATAAATGACAACATTTTAATCACTTATTTTAAAATTAAAATATTCTCATTTGTTTGCCTTTAAAATTCACTCATTATATTAAACATATATTCAAAAAAGGATGTAGTTTGGTCTTATATAAATTTCACTGAAACTGGCTGTTGGGTCATAATGTCACAGTTACCATATTGACATTGTGCACAAGCTGTGGTGCACTCAAGTACAGTTTTTTAGCAACATCGTGTTGTGTTACATTGTGCAGAGCAATTGCATCTCATCATTTGAAGAAGTGTGTCTGGTGCAGGACTATTCTCCATCATTAATGAAAGGAATTTTCCATCTTGTATAATCTACACCCATTTAGTTGGATCCATGTCATCATTCTTTCCCAACCACTGCATGACTTGTAAGTAGACCCATCGAGCGTGAAGTTTTGTGGCCGGCGGTGTTTGAGGTAGTTTTTCGGGCTTCACAAATGTATTTGCGGTGGATACTTTATTACAAAAAATGCTGTAACGTAGTGACATTAGAGAATCAGACTAGTTACCCTTAAACATGGACACTATTACTTTGCAGCCAGTGGCCTCTACAGTATCTTGATTTGCGTTTGGTGTGCAAAAGATTTTCGAACTGTGAAAAACAGACTTCTTGAAGAAATCAGGAAATGCATGGGAAAACAATAAATCAGAGCATACAGCTTCACCAAGAAACTGTTTCAGAACCTTGATATTATATACATATGGTTTCTCTTTGTCTTTGTCAGTACGAAAATAAAGATCCTTGCAGTCATTTACAGCGTGATACAGTAACAATACCAATAGGTCTGTGTCTTCTCTGATGAAAGTTGTAGACCTGTAAGATGGCATTTCAATGGTTGCTTTCACTAAATTTTACGTCTGTGTCTCCTTCAGCATGTATGACATGACAGCCTTTCTGACACAAGCGTTCAGCGATGAGGTAGATGAGGGCCTGTTTATTTGTCTCATTTGGGAGGAAATCTTGCATTTTTTTAAAATGTTCCTTCTCTTATATTGACATTGTTTGGAACAATTTAAATGTGTATTGTCCTTTGTACTTGGTCGGTTATTGTATCCATCAAACAAAATCACGGCCTTGCCATAGCGATTTGATGTTAAACACGAATAGTCATCAGCAATTGAACTGTAGGTACTTTCTTCCATTTCAACTGATGTAGAAGTGTTCCTCCATCAAGTACATAGAGATCATTCTTTGGGATGGACTAAAGTACAGCAACATCAGACGACTTGACATGGTTTCATATGGCCTCCTGAAGTTGCACTTTCTCACACTTTTGTAAAATATACTTTGTTTCAAACAATGATGGTGGGTACAGTGGAAGTTTATACTTCAGCACATCATCTAGAGAGAGCTTTCCTGACTGTGATACAACCAAGCTTCTCTGAAACAACAGAGCTGGATCAATGGTCTGGTCCTTACTGATCTTGATACCTCGAGCGGATGCTAATGTCTTGACTTTATTCTTACACTTATATGAATATTCAAAAACATTTCGTACTCCCATTTCTTTAACTATAATGTTGCCTACATTGAAAAGATCTTGAACATTTACATTCATATCAGCATTGATTTCTGTGATAATGTTTCGCAAGGTCGTCTCCTCTGAGAAAGGAGAATATTGTTCAAGTTCTGGGGAAAGTTTTTTAAAGTCCTTCCTGTCTCTCTCCATTTGTGGGGTAGTCGCTTCCTTGTGTTGTTCACTTGTTGTATGCGTTTTATTGGTGAAGTCATGCATGGCGTAAATGTACGAGGAACTAATGGGAACAGACATGGTCTTCTCAATCACCAAGTCAGATCCAAGGCCAGCCCAGCAGTGATTGCTATGCTTAATGTCACAGAATCCATTCTGGAATCTATGGTACACTTCAGGATGTTGAATATCTAATAACTTCATGTTCTGCAAGTAGATATACACAAAATTTAGAAAATTGGTAGGCGCTAGAACAGCAAATATGGGTAAGCACTCAGATATAGTGTGGAGATGCATGTCCCACGACCCTGTTTGGTCGGCTTCTAAGAGTTCCCTGGCTGCTTCCAACTTTAAATGACAGTTCAACCACAGTTTACATGTTTCTGAACCATTGCTTAATTTATTCATCTTTGAACTTAGTCCTTCCCTAATTGCTTCAATACATTTAGATTTCAATACAGTATCCAAATCAACTTTACCAGCCTCCAGGCAATTAAACAGTTTCTCGAGTTCCTATAGAAGGTTGTCTAATCCTGGCTCACTTTCAAATTTCAACAAATTGTGTACTTTTAATGCATTTATTTGCCATTGGCAGCTATTTTTTTGACGTCACAATAGGACCACTTCTGGTCGGCCTATTTAGGCCAACTTTTCCTCTGTTATTACACACCTAATACAACATAAAATGTTTTCTTGCAATTCTTTGGGGGTTAACCACATTTTTTCCTTAGTTTGACCAGACTAGTTGTCAGTTTTGTTTCACACTCAATGCTAAGCTAAGCAATCCCTCCTGGATTCATTGTGGGGTTTTTCTAGTCTGCTAATGAAGTTAAGTTATGGAACTCTCCAAAAAATTTGTTTGAGCTCAGATCATGGTACTGATGAAGAGGAGGGGCTGCTGTTAGTAAATGTTTTGTTTGAGCTCAGATCATGTTACTGATGAAGAGGAGGGGCTGCTGTTAGTAAATGTTTTGTTTGAGCTCAGATCATGTTACTGATGAAGAGGAGGGGCTGCTGTTAGTAAATGTTTTGTTTGAGCTCAGATCATGTTACTGGTGAAGAGGAGGGGCTGCTGTTAGTAAATGTTTTGTTTGAGCTCAGATCATGGTACTGATGAAGAGGAGGGGCTGCTGTTAGTAAATGTTTTGTTGAGCTCAGATCATGTTACTGGTGAAGAGGAGGGGCTGCTGTTAGTAAATGTTTTGTTTGAGCTCAGATCATGTTACTGATGAAGAGGAGGGGCTGCTGTTAGTAAATGTTTTGTTTGAGCTCAGATCATGTTACTGATGAAGAGGAGGGGCTGCTGTTAGTAAATGTTTTGTTTGAGCTCAGATCATGTTACTGATGAAGAGGAGGGGCTGCTGTTAGTAAATGTTTTGTTTGAGCTCAGATCATGTTACTGATGAAGAGGAGGGGCTGCTGTTAGTAAATGTTTTGTTTGAGCTCAGATCATGGTACTGATGAAGAGGAGGGGCTGCTGTTAGTAAATGTTTTGGAAGAGGAAGAAAATGAAGGGAATTGAGGTTTGACTTGTTCAATTAACGGTTTCATTGTAATATAAAAATGCTTATTAGATATCAAACCAAAATAGAATATTACTTAAATACAAGTGAAATAAAGTGAGAATCAAACTTCAACCCTTCTTTGGTTATTTTCAAGAATCCAGCACTGCGTCTGTTAAAAACGAGCCCAAGCTGCGTTATGAGCATGCACAACGTAAGATGGAAGACGAAAAAGTTTCCCGGCTAGCATTCGGCCAAAACATAGTGTGGCATAGCCTAGCTTATCTTAGCTTACAATGTGAACCGGCCTTAAAGTATAATTGAAGATCTTTTTTATAGGCTGCTTGACCTAAACAAATAATAAGGCATTTAAAACACAAATATAATGTGTTATACAGCTAATTATAAAATCAAATTTAATCTAAAATACTTTTAGAATCAATTTAAAAAGAGGGTGGATCAACAACTTAATAAATTGACATAAATTAATTGGTATTTACAATAAAATCCCCAAAATGATATAAAACAACAAAAAAATTAAATTATCTGAGACAAGTAATTGATTCATAGTTGTTGCTATCTGTAAATATCGAAGGAAAAGAACAAAACCATTTAAACATTTAATTATAAAATACCAATCATTTGGTAGCAAATGAATCACACAAATGTTACCTTATCCATCTATACATTTTTCCAAAAGCATGTTTTCATGTTTCTAAAATTAAGACAGATTTGGACAGGACCTTCGCTCTCTTTTCCCCCCCAACACTTATGACCCGTGACCTGAGGTTATAAAACACCACCAAAATACAGTTATATAACATAACCAATAGTTTCACAACCACAATATAAAGATAACCAAACATTGTGTTATAATTTTAAAAAACAAGCATAATTTAATAATAATGTTAGCCTAGTAATAATTTACTATAGGTACCGTAACATAACATTTTGGTTAACAAACTCTCTGATTAAAAATTAATTCATAGCTATAAAAAAAAACTGGTATACTAATACTTGAGCTGTGGGCTAAGACGTTTATTTTTATTTGCATGGGAATGGAGATATTTCATTAAACTGTCACAAGTGTTTGTGTTAAGCGTAATCTAACACGAGGATAAGCTATGGCTGAAGCAAAATTGAAGGAAGTAAGAAATAAGCTTAGATAAAGTGAAACTATATTAGCATGGGGAGAGGATTAGGAACCCACATTGATAAACCACAAGTAAAATCATCTCCTTAAGGTGGACAAAGGAGTTTTCAAACGTTTTTAACTCTTTTTTTTTAGGGGAGAGGTTGTACTTCCTTAGTATTTGCTCAAATAAAACACTAAAAATCTGAATTAAAATGGTGGTATATTTTGTATATAATTGAAATATTAAATAAGGTCCCTAACAATGCTTATTTTAGAGCATAAGTGTGTTATAAAGATAAAACAAATAATTTCCCCCAGAATATCTTCACAGTGTGTGTAGTATAACAAGCACAAAACATGGCCACCAGTGTGTGTAGCTATCGACAAGCCAAAACATGACCACCAAGTGTGTAGCTATCGACAAGCACAAAACATGGCCACCAGTGTGTTACTATTAACAAGCACCAAAACATGGCCACCAGTGTGTGTAGCTATTGACAGCACAATAACATGGCACCATGTGTGTAGCTATCGACAAGCACAAAACATGACCACAGTGTGTAGCTATCGACAGCACAAAACATGGCCACCAGTGTGTAGCTATTGACAAGCACAAACATGACCACCAGTGTGTGTAGCTATCGACAAGCACAAAACATGACCACCAGTGTGTGTAGCTATTGACAAGCACAAAACATGGCCACCATGTGTGTTAGCTATTAACAAGCACAAAACATGGCCACCAGTGTGTGTAGCTATTGACAAGCACAAAACATGACCACCAGTGTGTGTAGCTATCGACAAGCACAAAACATGACCACCAGTGTGTGTAGCTATCGACAAGCACAAAACATGACCAACAGTGTGTGTGGCTATCAACAAGCACAAACATGACACCAGTGTGTGTAGCTATCGACAAGCACAAAACATGACCACTAGTGTGTGTAGCTATCGACAAGCACAAAACATGACCAACAGTGTGTGGCTATCAACAAGCACAAAACATGGCCACCAGTGTGAAGATTGGAGACATGACAACTCTTCTGCCCCAGAATACAAAATGTACACTGATTACACTATGGCACTAGGTTATAAGCTACCCCATAGTGGAATTGAGAACTTCTCTTTCTGATAGGAGATAAATTTGGGATTTGGGAAAGTTCCAAAGGGAACAGCTACTGCACTTCAGATTGGCTGCAAATGTAAGATTACTTATTGCTAAATATTCAACAAGCTATTTTAACTTTTAAATAAATGACAAAATATGTATTTTTATTCCCATCTCCTTATTTTATAGCAGCTCATTCTTCTATTATTATTTTTTTATGATGACATGTTTTGTTAATACTATTGCTGCTATACCATCTTCAGGACTTATTTATGATAAAGATGATATTCAGTTATAAGAAAGGTTGTAAAAATTTGAGGTATTATGGGTAAAAACTGAGTGACCTATTGAACACCAACATATGTTATTCAGACTCTTTCAAAATGTTGAATACTCTTGGCCTGATGTATATAAGCTGGGTGGGAAAAACAAATCAAAATATTTACATCCTTTGAAATGAGAATAGTTGGAGTATACAGAGTTCAGTTGAAATGTTAAAAAATAAAAATTGATTGCTAGCTTTGGACACAATTTTTTTATGTTTACAGATATTTTAGATCTATATCAAAAAGTTATCTATAGTCTTGAAAAACATTAACTTTCATAAGTGTTGCCTGGTGTCACTCTTAGGGTAACTTGGAATATCTTCAGTCTCAAAATGGTAGGGCCAAATAAATATCCAAAGTATTCTAGGTGGTGACTATGTTTATGTTTTGTTTTATCGAGCTAGATTCAATTTTTAGTTCAAAAACTATGAGGCTAAGGGAAGGAGGTAGAGAAGAGCAAGGTAAAAAAAACAACCAAAAAACACTTGTGCACCTAACATTATCACATTGGTATTTTCCTATTTCAAAAAGAAGAGGCTTAAATTCAAGGTCTAAAACCATATTTACAAAATTTTATGTATATTTATCAACACAACACAACTGTACAAAAAGTTGAAAAGAATTACATCAATTACAATACAGTTGTAAAATATTGATCAGATCAATTCACTAAGTGAGTGTTGGATCCAAACAAATATTACTCTCTAACAAGTGTCAAAACTGCACTCTAAATGTTTTCTCGGTGATTAGCTACTCGCTCTATGGCATTAGTAACTCAGGAGTTCATTGCTGCACTTACGAAAGTACGCCACCTATTCCTATCTTGATATAGGGACCCATAAAACAGGTTTTATCATTGATTAGTAATAACTTTTAGCTATCAGTGATTTCAACCACATTACTGTAAAATTTCACACTCTCAAAATGGTGCTCCCTTTTATGGTAACAGAATATAAGGAGAGGAGAAGTCACTCTAAACAAGCCTACACCAATGGTAACAGAATATAAGGAGAGGAGAATTCCACTCTAAACACCTACAACAAGTTAACAGATAGTAATAACGAGACAGGATAAAAAATTCACTCCTCAAAATGGCTACCCTTATGGTAACAGAATATAAGGAGAGGAGAAGTCACTCTAAACAAGCCTACACCAATGGTAATGATATGAAGAAATTGGGATTCAAAGAGGGATATTGGATGGATTGAAAAAGGACAACAGACAATATCTTTTATCTTAAATATGTTAGTAATAAAGTGTTGTTGCAGCTAAGGCTAGTAAGTAAAAACATTAAACTTTAGTAAACATTATTTTTTTAAAGGTTTTTTTTTTTCTAAATTTTCCAGTAGATGGAAATCAAGTTCTTTCCCAAATTATACCACAGTAAATATAACTAAACTATTGTATATTATTAAATATTTTATAACACAAAACTTCAGATATCTTCAAATTATGATATATTCAAAGCACATACTAAAAGTGTTTTTGCCAAGTTTAGTCTGAATCTGTGCAAATATGTATTTCATCTTTGATGTATCACCCGCCTTTAATAATCAAAATAATATCTGATTCAATTTCTAATAAGTCAAAAGTCTTTTTACTATTAATGGGTTTATTCGAAAAATTACTCTAAAAAATAATGCAACCTCTTTTCAAAAGGTGCCCTGAAATATTCCCTAAAATTAAAGCTATAAACTGAATCTTCTTTGGCCTTGTAATATAATCCTTGACAATCTTAAAAAGCATAAAAGAATTTAAAATATTTTTTCAATAATTAGTGGTGTTAAGAACTTTCTGTGTGTTTGTATAGTACCACTTTGACAAATATAATTTGCCTTTCGAGTAGTCAAGTATAGTCATCTTAATCTTGATATAATTTCTTTGATGTGAAATGTTCTAGATGATGAAGAATGTGAGAAACATTAAAACCATTATTGAATTTCTTCCTGACTTTCTTACATAAACAAGCTGTGATTTCATGTAAAAAAGAAAAAAAAAATCTCCAATTATCTTGAAATGGTTGTGCTATTTGCTCAATGTAGTTTATATTATTTAAGGTAACTTTCTACATGTTTCCCATTATAAATTGCCAGCACTAGTTTGGTTGGTGTTCATTTCAATCATTTGTTGTAAGTTGTGTATGCTCATAAATTGATATTTAATTTAAAAGTAGACTACTGGATTTTATAACTGTAAAAGTTCAGTGGTTTCAGAGAACTATTTGACCTGTGTGGGTTGATCTTGCCTATGCCAAATAAGGTTTTAAAAACAGAGCTCAGCAAATATATTTTGAAATGTTCATAATAAAACTCCAAAAACGAGTAAATAACAAGACTGGTCCAATAATATTGTCATACTGGGAAAAAGGTTCAATTAATGGGATTTAAAAATTATCTTTGTTAAATGTCTAGTTATATGTTCTCGTTTTAGTCAAATTTGAGAATGGAGGAGGGGGAGAAGTTAGAAGGTTTACATTTAGTCATAAGGTTTAAGTCTAATTTAATTATTGGAAGAGGTGGCCTCACAAAGATCCGACAGGTCGGAGATTAGTTCCATTTGAATGCCGTGAAGGAAGGTAGATTTTCACACATGTCTCCTCCTTTTCAATCCATATGGATGCTAGCAATCATCACCCTCATTTTCAGTCCATATGGATGCTAGTACTGTTGCTTAATGTGGGGAATGCCAGGCCGCCACCGTGGTTCGGATTCCACGTTCAACTGTAGGTCCTCCATTTCATCTCACAATCACCCTACGATTACACATTAGCGTAAGTGCGCATAACCCGAACGGGTAATAAGACGCGGTGCTAATAATAATAATAATAATACTGTTGCTTAGCAACCATCACCCTCATTTGGTTTCCTTGTTGACAACACATATGTAAAGAGAATGACTGGTAAGAGGTTGTGTTGAGGGTTGCCATTGGATGACTATGTATGAAAGATCTCCTTATAAGATTTAAACCAGAGGTATTTGGTCAATGAATAGTCTGATGTCGTAGTTAAATGAAACAAATATTTAGAGATCATGTTTGTGTAGATTTGATGCAACTAATGAGAAGGGAGACTATATCAGATATTACAACTGTTTAAAACAGTTGAATAAAGCATTTCAAACATTACAATAGTCAGCACAATTTCATGTAGTAAAGTCACCACTTGTGAACTATTCCTAAATAAAGAGATACAACACACTTACCTTCTAACCAAAAATACTAATAAAGATGTGAGTTGAATTTTTTTTTTTAATTAAAATTTAATATTTGTAAGTCAAGAGGCACAGAAGGTATTGTCAATCACATATTATGTAAATTCAGTACTAGTAAAAAGTCACCAACAAAACAGAAACAAATGTATGGTGAGTCAGAGTGTGAACATTGTTTTGCTTGTAAAACAAATTGTATTTTTTACATATTATTATTCTATGCTTTCTGTTAAAAGAAATTATTTTTACTACATTAAAAAGAAGTCCTAAGCCAAAATATAGTTATAAAAAGGGTTTAAAGTAAAGTTGTGAAAAGCTGAGCTCTAATGCAAGAAATAGAAATTTAAGAACTAAGTTTTAGTTTGATTAAAAAAAAGTTTCTCGCACATTTTGTTGACTGATAACGGACTGATTCATCAAACATTTTCGCATTTTGTGACTGACAGGACTGATTCATACAAGACATGTTTCTCGACTTTTGTAAAGACGATTATACAATGTTTTCGACATTTGTTGACTTATAACAGGGACTGATTCATACAAACATGTTTCTCGACATTGTTGACTTGATACAGGATGATTCATACAACGTTTCTCGACATTTGTTGCTTGATAACAGGACTGATTCATACAAACATTCTCGCGCATTCGTTGATTGAACGCAATGATTCATACCCTTAAGTAAATAAATGTTCAGAATAATATGATAACTTTTGGTAAAATTAGTTTGTTTTTAGTACCACGCCTTACTACCTGTTCAGGTTATACGCATATGTACTAACTACAGTAATTGGTTTTAGGGATGAGTGAGGTTGTATTTAGAGGAAGTGTACCAACATTTGCATGAAAGGAGGGTGGTAAACCCCTTTTGGAAAAATCACTCAGAGTATACTAAACGGGATTCAAGCCCCAATATGTCATTGGCAGTCTAGTCCAACACAAAATTGACACCTTAGACCATGCGGCCACCAAAGCAGGCAATTAGTTTGTTGTGTATTCAATAAAATATTACATATTATAATAATTCTGTGCCCATTTTTTTTATTACAGTAAGCAAATGGTAATATTTTCACTATTGTTATCTGTTTGTCAACTATTTTATTTTATATATGACAATTATTTATACCAATTTAATAGACTTGTCAATTTACTGGATTTATTTAGATAAACTCTTAATGTTTATGAGGGATTCAAATTGTATTTGTAATTTTAATCATTCAAAGATAAATTATTTCGATTTCAGAGTTGGCTATTTAACCATGCGACTTACTTATTCTGTAGCATTAGAAACTCAAAAGTTTATTGGTCTCTTCCCATTGGGTTTGCCAGTTAACGCCCTGAACATGGTTATAGTTTATCCCTACCCACCGTAATCCATGAGATTTGATTATCATAACAAGGTCTTGTGCTGAGAACAGGGTATCTAACTCATCATTATGTAACCACCTCCACTCTCCAGTAGCTTCATCCTGTTTTGGACCCAATTTCTTCCTAAGCACCTTGTTTTAAAACATCCTAATTTTTTCCGTCACGAAAGGTAACACCCAAAGAGAACAACCGATAATGTTGTTGTGTTGTTTGTTCAGAGTTTACGTTCCTTGCCAGCAGGTGAGATGTCAACAACTTACTAAGTAGTAGCATGTATTTACCGACTGTGTCATTTTCATAATCTCCAATCTAATATCGGTATTGCTAGTTACAATTATTATACCTAAATATTTAAACTCATTAACACTGTCGAATGATATGTTGTTTGCTGTATGTAATCTCTAGATTATTGTCCTCAATCTGTGTTCTTTATGTGATCATTTACTTAGTATTTTCAGCGCTCACTTCTAAACCTATTTATTCATTGGCCTTTAATAAGATGTCTTCATTTCCTTACTACCTTACTCACCGACAAACTTTACTCTTCTATTTATCCTAAGAGCTGCATTGTACTGTTTAGTGTCAACCATTCCCTACTCTCTTACATTACCCTAATAACATACTCCAAGGCTGGATTAAAAAGTAGTAGGGAAAGTGCATTCTTGTTCAACTCATGTATTTAGAAAGTGTCTGATAAGTTAAACCCAACCCATATCCTGTCCTGTGTATTGGACTAACATACTTCAAATCAGTTTGACAAGTTTTTTGGGTATCTCAAACCTAACTATAATTGTGTATATAAATAATTGATGAACTGTCATGGTGTATTTCCACTTTCTTTACTTTCTCGCTACCTTACAGTTAGAGAATGTATTGTGATCGTCAAAAAAATCGAACTCGAGATTTTGATGAATGACGACGTTTCATGATCCCCAAATCTGAAAAAGTTGTTTTCACAATGCTGTTTGTCTGTCCGTCTGTACCTCGGCCTAGAGCCTAAACTATTTTACCGATTGAAAAACCTAGATACCAAGTTTTAGTCCATAGGTTTGCCCCAGGGAGTTTTTGGAATTTGATATCCAACTCTAAAATTAGTTAGTTAGTTTCTTTAAAGGCAAAAAGAGAAAAAATCGATTTTATCAATATCAGCTCTAGCAATTTTGATTAAATTTCATTTCTAAGCTTTGGTAAATATTTCAAACAAAATGAGCACTCTCAATTTTTTGTCAAAATGACTTTTAAGGGTTCCATACTGATGCGTTAAATTCTAATTTTTAATTATATCTCTACAAGTTTTTGAGATAAGAAATTACTTATCATTTCAACTATGTAGGTCTTTTATAATAAAAATCTTTTACTTGAAATATATTTTTATAAAACCAATAGGTATCAAGCTATACGCTATAGTATATATATATATTTTTTTAACTTTTTGAATACTCAAGGTAAAGTATTATGACCGTCAAAAAAATCTAACCACTGATGTAGATGGATGTTGATGTTTCATGGCCCCCTGAGCCCTAAAATGTGGTTTTTACAATGCCGTCTTTCTGTGTGTCTATCTAACCCTAAAATTAAGAATAGTTTATTAAAGGATGAAAAGAGAATAAATCAATATTGTCAAAATTGGTTCTAACGATTTTGATTATAATTTGTATCTAGGCATTGATTAAGATTATAAATGAAATTAATAGTTTCACTTTCCCATGAAAATGACTTTAGGGTACTTTAAAGAAACGGACATTTCTGTATCTCCGCAGTTATTTGCGATACTAAATAATTGATCATTGTAAAACTGTAGTACTATTAAAGATAAAAAACTTTTATTTGAAATATATTTTATTTATAAAAACAATAGTTTGAGATATTGGCAAATGTATTAATTCAATTTTATGAGCTTTAGTTGTACATAGATGCTACTTAAATTTTAACATAATAATTATCTAATGCCATAGAGTAAGTAAATAATAAAGTCTCTCAAAAAGTTGGTGCTCACTTTCCTTTAACCTCTTAGGGATAATGTTTGTACAGCAATGATATTTTATCTTTATCAATTTAAACTCAATAGTCAATATCTACCTTTTTTATGGGTCTAAATTTATAAATGAGGAATTTAATAACAATGCAATAACCATAAGATATGCAACCCCTAATAAAATGTCAAAATTTTAATACAAAGTGTTGACCCTTGTGGGCCCTATATCGATCTTTTTAATTGGTCCAAATATACAAATGAGGACTTTAATTCTTTAAAAATAAAATTATAAAATTTAAAACCTGGAGTCAAAAAATGTTTTACATAAGTAGAGTGAAATTTTTGCTCAGGTTTGCTTGTATATATTATTTTGTTTCAAATATATTAGGAGTTTTGAGTAAATATCTCCATTTTTAAACAATGAAGTGAGAAAGCCCATGTAGAGTGTAATAATTGTCAAATGATAAAAATCTGATCTGTTGTTAATCTATTTTATTGAAATCCACACTGATTATTTCTTCTGCATATGGAATCTCGATAAAATTATGTTAGAAAAATGTTTATAATATGTTGGTAGTAGTGACATAACCATTTAATTAGAGGTGGGCCAATGCCTATAACCAATCCGATTTATTGGCCAATATTGGCACAATCGGCCAAGGATAGTCGGTTTTTTATCATGCTGATATTTTACGCCGATAATTCAAAATTTATAGATATATTTTAAATTCTAAATTGATGAAAATATACTTCATAATTCAAACAAAAAATTTGAATAGTCTCTTGCATGTAAACACAAATTCTTTGAGTCTGTATTAATATTTCATTTTATAATAAAATGCAAAACCAACTTTTTAAACAAAATAAACCATTCAATTTTATTTACCGTAAGGCTTATTACAAATTATGAAATACTTGAGGAAATTTTTATCTTTAATATATCTATCTATCAAGTAACAAAGTTAAACACAATCAAAAACCATATTAGCTGGGCCAGTATAATTTTATTTGTTGTGGATTTATAAAAGATTAAAACAACATCATAGTATAGCTATAAGTAATAAAAGTTGTATACCAACATAATATTAAGTATTGGCTATATCTCTCAGTACAAGCCGAGGCCGCGCATGCTCACAGCATTTTGCTTTCCATTTAAATAATTTTCATTTTGGATTTGAGTTATTTATATTGTTTATACCCCTATATATTCCGTTTGCTGAATTAACCAAACTATATTTTATTTACGTTACCGTAACTTATTCACACGGCAAAAACAACAAATATGTCCAAGATAATGTATCATTATTGTGATATTGCATACTCTGGGGGCTAGACGCACAGAACAGCATTCAGTAATCATGTGTGTATTTTAATTTTTTTGTAATTATGTGAATTCTGTTTTATTCTGACAATTCAGTAGGCCTAACGATAAAATATATCTAACCAACTTTAACATTCAAAACTTTTATTCAACAAACCTACTACTCTCATGTGGCAAAGTGGCAAAATCATATAATTCTTGTTTTTGAATATTGTCACTGTACACTTTTGTAATATAGTATAGGTTACCGGCAATATTGAAAATAAAATATTGGCACTGACAATATCTGGAAAAGGGCTTATCGGCCCAGCCCTACATTTAATATTTTCATAAATTAAGGCTTTAAATCTATAAGTGGACACATGTTCAAAGTTACCATTAACTACTTAGAATAATTTATCTGTTGGTTTATTTGTGCTAGTATCTGTTAATGAAGTATGGGGAATGGTATGTAAGTAGGCTAGTAATCTAATATAGTAATTAATGTTTTGCCACAAGACAATCTACACCGTAGTGTGTTGCACAAAATAAAGATGACAATATCATCAAAAACAACAATGCAACAGATATTTTCATTTAATTCTTAGTGAATGGTCTTCAGTAAACTTTCTTACAACATAGCCATAAATATGTAAGATAATCTTTCAAGTGCTATAGAAAGAAACTGGGACTAACAGTAGTTGTGTTGGAATTAAATTACATCCGAAACAATATCTACATATAAAATACAGAGAGTGCACAAAAAATAACAAAGAAATTGTGCTTTTCATTGTTTTCTCCTCTTCCCTTCTTTTTCATTTATTTTCTTCGGCTGCCCTCATTAAAGAGAAGTGATTGAATATTTATTTTTGTTAATAGAAACATCAACCCTATATTTATTAGAGTGATTTGACATTTTCATGAACAATCAAGAAGCTACTAGAAGATGGGCTACATGGAAACATTACATTTGAATTACTGACGGTACAATTGTTATAGTGAGGCATGAAAAAACCTCTGAAACAATAATATTTAAATTGGCTTTTAAGCCAAGTCAACTACAGAAGTATCACCATCAACTGCATATTGCTATTTATCAATGAAAATATCGGTGCATATATATTTCTCACAGGGTATGTTATGTGATCACTTCTCTGATGATTTTCACTTTTTCTTAAAAATCGTGTTTTTAATTTTGTAAACATTATCACAAAGCCATTTTTGATTAATGTTGTGGTGTACTGTATGAAAATACCAATGTAAGCCTCCATTGCTGCATACCTAAGGTTGAAACCATTTTTAATTGCTTAAATTTTTATTCACACAGAGAACCAAGAACCTTTGCTTTATATATAGTACTAGTAAATGGCTAAAAACCTTTGTACAGTAGCCCCATGGCTTCTTTGGTGCTGACTGACAGCTCACAGCTGACAGATGAAAGCTTTGAAAAGTTACCAGACCAAATTATGTATCCCTACGCCAAACCATATGATCTGAAAAACATGTGTTTAGCAGCTGTCCCTTCTGACAGTCAAAATTTAGGTATGTACCTAAATGTTGACTGTCATAAGTCAGCTGTGAGCTGTCAGCACCAAAGAAGCCATGGGGCTACTGTAGGAAAGCTCAATTTGAAATGTTTGTTGACAATTCTTAACAACCTTCTGAAGAAATAAGATTGATATAAATAAAAACCGATAAAAAAAATTACATTCTCACACAATTACTGTTTGTTCTAAAATTGGTATGTATTAATTTATAACAGATGTATAAAAACACAACACAGATAAAAGGAACTATCTTCAGGATGTCCTAGAAGTGTTATGAGCTAGTTGAAGTTTTAAATATCTTTGTGTCGTCTCATTGTGTTATCCAAATACTACATCTATTTTTATTATACATATATATATATTCTAATTCATATCAGATTATATTCCTCTGAAGGAAAATTAAAATTGTAAATATTGTATTTTTTTTCATATTTGTTCAATTAATTCATCGTGTTGCCAAGAGATAATATTTTACAGATATAAAAAATATACTAATCTTAAATTGTGTTCTAGCGTATCGTGTTGATCATGAATACGTTTGTAAAAGAGAATATCATACCAAATATAAATTGATTATTGCCCTAGGTTTTAAAATGTGAACGAAATGAGGATATGTTAAAATGTTTTATTACTGTTATGGTAATCAAATTACCATTCTTTTTTAAAAGATTGACAGAAATCTTTATGTGTATGTAAATAGGAGATTTAATAACAAATTATCTTTATATATATATGATATGTGAATCTTCAGCCATATCTATGTATACATGTATGTGTGTATAAAACTGTAAATATGTTAGATTACTTAATGGTGTGCATGCATGTATGATATGTAATTGTGCGGCTGAAAATATAAAATTAAGAGAGAACCATATCTTTAAAAAAATAAAGCATGTGTATTTAATTTTCAATCTGTCAGCCCCAGTTCCATAAATAATATAAAGAGCTGGGTTTTCTCAGTTTAAGTGGTCTATTCTGTACTTAGCTGGCTGAGATTAATGTACTAACTTGTTTTAAACATTTATTTAGAAGTAGAACTATTATTTCAAATTAAATCTTTCATGAAACCCCAATACATAAAAAAGATAGTCAGCCGTGTCATGCAACAATGTGTATTTATAGTGGCAGTTACGTAGACAGTGGTACCTGTGATCTGAAGACTTTCTAGGTAAGAAACCATATTCACATTCTACAGTAGCGCAGAAACTTTTATGGATATCTATTGTAACCTCTGAAACAGTTTCCACTTAAGTAGAAGTTGATGGCATCTACCTGCATTTTAAAGAAAGCTTACAATGTCAGTACTCAGGATAGACATCAAAAGAAAAATATTGATGTTTAACATCAATACTATAACATCGATGGGGAACAAACATCATCTGCAAGACCTTGATGTTTCATCAATAAGACATCGATGTTTTTTAAAAATCCATTATTTATAGATTAAACTGGTATTTTAAACCTTTTTTTTTATTATTTCAAATAGGTGAACAAACTGTAAGTAAAGTACATTTATAGTCAATGAATCAAACACTTCAATTTCAATTCAAACAAATATATTTATAAAATTTATACACATAAAAAACCAATATTTTGAAAATAATCAATACTTGCTTGATAATTTGTCATCCAGTGTTTGTAAAACCCATCTTTCCTTCTAAACAGTTTCTTGTCTTTGTAAGAATTTGTCCTACTTTATAAAAGAGATGCTAAGATGGAACAGATGTTGCGACGGTAGTCGAGTAATTTTTCGCAAGTTCATCTGCTTCCAAAACCGTTATGGATTGTGTTGTATTTTTTTGGCTGGAGCACTTGGAACAAAATATAGTAATGCTATCCCATTATATTATTACAAATAATAAGTTGTAAAAATAAACGAATTGATAGGCACTTGAGTTTAGATATATATTAATAATCATGGTTTTATTGTAAAATAAATCCTAAGAAAAAAGTCTACAAACATAATAACAAATAAAAGCCAATAATGTTGCTCACTTCACCTAGATATAAAGACATTTTGGATGTTTTGTGGCAACACTTCAAATTCTTTGTTCTACTCACTAAAGACTCCCGGACCAGCAAACATTTTATCTAGAATAACACAATCATATACTGTATAAGGTAAACCTATGTGTTTTAAGTTGAATTGTCTTGTGTTAACCAACCAAATATAGCTATAATAAATAGTTACAGACTTAACCGAGTGTGAAGATGAATTATCACATAGTTCCTCTTGTATTTGGTTATTTTCAAGCCACTTAACAAGCTAGAAACTTTAAAATACCCCCTTTGAAGCGAGGATTTAAAATGGTGGCTACAGCTGAAAGCTGTACATGCTCTGTGTGTCCAATCTTTTTTGAACTCACAGTTTTTTTAGGCAATTGCTTCCTTGCTTGATTAATGGGATTAAGTTTAGCTAATTCATCAATGAAAATACTGGTTATTAGAATTGCTAGGCTACTTGTCAACTAATGTTCATCACTAATTTCAGTCGTGGCTGAAGTACCTCATATATTTCCAAAGTGTCTTCTATTTCAGAAGCTGCAACCATTGGAGGCCCCCTTGAGTTACTGTTCATAATGTTGATGTGTGGTCGCAGCTCTAAAAATCTTTGAAGCATATAAAATGTATAATTCCAACGTGTTGGAAGATTATAGTATCTTTTCTTCTAAGATCATCCCTTGCAACTATACTACTGTATGTTTGAACCAAGTAACAATTGGTTTGATTGTTCCTAGAACTCTTGATACTTCCTGTACATTCTCCAAAGACCTTTCAGCAACTAAATTGAAGGTGTGTGCGTTTTTGAGCCAAATGTCATTTCTATTGGCGGCACTATCAGTAATAACTGCTGTTAAACAGTCCACAATTAATGATCCATCCATTTTTATCTGGTCGGTAAGGATAACAGCTACCCCTCCCAACGCAGCCCTCTCCAGCTTTGTTGCAGTGTTTTCAGGAAGGTGTATTTTAAAGGTGTACAAAGAAGGTACAAAGTTAATTGCTTGCATTATCCTCTCATGCCAATAGATGTGTGTTAAAAAAGAGTATGCATTTATAAAATATCAATAGGATTTTTTTTTAAATGCTTATTCAACAATAATACCTTAAAATGATTGAAAAATGACTATAAGATTACCAAAAATGACCTATAAAATATACATTTCTAAAACAAGAGACCATGGACTGAGTGTATGTACTTATGAGCATTGTATATATGACAAACAAAAATAATATAGACCTTTGCTTGCACTCCAACCATAGATTCCATCTTATTAGAAGTGTTATCTTCAAATGATTGGATGAACAACAACAAAACAGAAACAAGCTATTTAGGCATTGTCTAAATGAACAATATTTATAACAGTAAATATTAGAGCTAAGTTTGCAAGTATCAGAGAATAAGGGCTAAAAGGCAGAGCAACATTCCAATTTTATTAACTTTTTCCATGTATATGTAAATAATATCAATCCTGCGTTTCACATATTTCTGAAAATAGTCGCAGTGCTACCAATTGTACCACAAGTGCAATCATGTTTACTCTGTATCTATACATTAGTGTAGTACCTCTGTAGTCTATTCACAAGGGAGAAAATGTTAGTCCTGGACCAATTAGACTCACAGTTTAACCACGGCTGTGGAGTCCGAGTAGTAAGCAATTTTGGGTGGATTTGGAGTCAGTGAAAATGTACTGACTCCAACTATAGATTCAAAATAAGAACTTATATTATTTAACATACATTGTTATAATATTATATCATTTTAACTTTATAATTTTATTTTTTAAGAACAATATTTGTAATTTGAATTGACAAATTTATTTAAATAAACATTCGCAATGTCAGAGAAGCTCCCCATGAAGTAATCTGTATTGGAGCATTTGACTGCAGTAAGTTTGTTATTACTAATTAATATATATTAGCCATTTCTGAATGAGTAAGAGTTAAACAGTAGAAACATATAGCCTAGTAGTCAGTCGAACAGTAGAAACATATAGCCTAGTAGTCGGAGTCAAACAGTAGAAACATATAGCCTAGTAGTCGGAGTCAAACAGTAGAAACATATAGCCTAGTAGTCAGTCGAACAGTAGAAACATATAGCCTAGTAGTCAGTCGAACAGTAGAAACATATAGCCTAGTAGTCAGTCGAACAGTAGAAACACATAGCCTAGTAGTCGGAGTCAAACAGTAGAAACACATAGCCTAGTAGTCAGTCGAACAGTAGAAACACATAGCCTAGTAGTCGGAGTCAAACAGTAGAAACAATAGTCTAGTAGTCAGTCGAACAGTAAAACATATAGCCTAGTAGTCAGTCGAACAGTAGAAACATATAGCCTAGTAGTCAGTCGAACAGTAGAAACATATAGCCTAGTAGTCAGTCGAACAGTAGAAACACATAGTCTAGTAGTCGGAGTCAAACAGTAGAAACACATAGCCTAGTAGTCAGTCGAACAGTAGAAACACATAGCCTAGTAGTCAGTCGAACAGTAGAAACACATAGCCTAGTAGTCAGTCGAACAGTAGAAACACATAGCCTAGTAGTCAGTCAAACAGTAGAAACATATAGCCTAGTAGTCAGTCGAACAGTAGAAACACATAGCCTAGTAGTCGGAGTCAAACAGTAGAAACACATAGCCTAGTAGTCAGTCGAACAGTAGAAACATATAGTCTAGTAGTCGGAGTCGAAAAGTAGAAACACAGCCTAGTAGTCCGAGTCGAAGGCTTGGGGTACCAACATCACAGCCCTGGTTTTAACAAAGAAATGAGACCTCTTGTAAATTAAGATTTTAATATTTCAAATCTAGATTTAATTGTATGGCCTGTGCTTTAGAATACTAAGTTATCACATATTAAAACTTTGGGTGTAATTGAACACTATATCAAGACTTTGCTCATCTTATGATTAGTAAAGTTCAATGAAATTTAACTTTTATTATTGAATAAAAGGTTTATTAAAATGTACAGAAATGTTTGTCCCAAGAATGAACTTGGAACTTTGACTCAGTTTGAGTTTGGGGACTTTGGTTCGAGCTAGTTAATTAGTTTGAGTTTGGGAACTTTGGCTCGAGCTAGTTAGTTAGTTTGAGTTTGGGAACTTTGGCTCGAGCTAGTTAGTTAGTTTGAGTTTGGGAACTTTGGCTCGAGCTAGTTAGTTAGAGTTTGGGAACTTTGGTTTGAGCTAGTTAGTTATTTTGAGTTTGGGAACTTTGGCTCGAGCTAGTTAGAGTTTGGGCATGTCCATGTGGTCAACATATTAATACATTATTAGTAATAGTTTAATATTTATATATCTTTGAATAGTGACAGTTGCAAATCGCATGACTCTACTTAGGGCCTAGAGACACCGATAAATTAAGAGTAATTTGGTAATTTTGGAAGTGTCAAAAAATGTCCTTTATAAATAAGACTGTAGCCTAGAGTTATAGGGCTAGGCTTTATATTAAGTTTCCCTTCAGGAATTTGCAAGGTCATTTCACACTCAAATTTCCATAGTCTTTTAAAACGGATTCTATTTTTCTAAATGCTTCTTCAAAATGATCTTCTTCAACATTAAACTTACTGTAATGATGTAAATATGCCTTGTGTAAAAAGGCGTTCCATGCTTTCTCTACAACACAATCTAGAGATTGGCAAATCATCTGATTGTTGGACATCAATGTGATAAACCTCTCCATGTTTAATAGGCTTTTATTTTGATGCAAATGAAGTACACAAGACTCTTTTGGAACCCACCGGGGATAAAGAATTGGATTATTAATTTGTGAAACAGCCAAATCAATATCTTTTGAAAGTGGCCCTCTTGTGATGATAATGTTCGCTACAGATAAAAAATACTGACTCAATGAAGTTTCAGAAAGTCTTGTTGATGATGGTCGCTTGGTTTCCCAGCTCAAACAATGTTCACCTGTCAAAATATTTTTTCTCAAAGTTTTTTTCATGTGTTGAAACAATATTTTCCAATTGTATTTGGTCTCAAATTTGACTATTTCTTTGTTTGTGTGTGGAGCAGTTTTGATGGTAGCCAATTTATAGCATGGATGGGAAACTAAGTGCGGCACAATATCTGTGAGGTTTCTGAAATTACAATTTTCTACCGGTTGAAAAACAGAGGCCAATTTTAATGCAACTAAACTGTTTAGGTCCTTAAAGTTAATAGTTTTGAGTTTGAGTTGAGAGCTGCACATTGTATGTAAGAGATCATTCTGAAATACTACAAACATATCTGTGACATCATACAGTTTGGCAAACGTCAACAGAGTGTTTAGGTTCTGAGTTGTCACCTCTCCTGAATTATAAGGAATAACTAAACAACTTATGAGGGACTGGGTTGGGTATTCATCGCGAAGTTTTTCAATTACGTAACTTCCAACTCCTGGACCTGTCCCACCTGATGAACTCAATAAATTCATTATAGCTAGAACTCTATCACAATTCTCCACTTGTTTGCGCACACTTTCTACAATATTCTCACACATCTCTGGGCCCTTCTCATGATACCCATAAGCCCAATTATTACCTGCTCCCCCACCTTTCGGCGACAAAATATATTTCTCACTGTAAGTCCATAAAGAACCAGAAACCTTTTGACGTCGATAAATGTCATGTGTTACTTTTTGTTCTGTATCTACAAGTGTAGCTCGAGCCACTGGTGTTCCGTTACTAAACTCAAACCAAGTATTTATGCTGTCAGAAGAATAGCGTCTCAGAATATTATTTGAGCGACACACATCACTCTGATTCAGAAAACAGTCTTTAGACAACATAGAAAACAATTCATGACCAATTTGATTTCCACACTGACCAAATTGAACTGTTACAACAGACATAATAAAAGTACCCTAAGACAAACTATTTAGATATGAAAACGCAACAAATTAATAGTAAAGTTTGAAGCAATTAAGCTCCTCGTTTACAAGGCAGATCTTGAGACCTAGGCAAATACATTATCAGTACTGTAGTGTAGGAATTTGGTATTTACTGTAGGTATTTGACCCGGTAAATGCACAAATACGTGATATTACACATTTTAACAAACATAAACGTTAAATAAGTTTATCTCGCTTAAAACCCAAAACAGAAATCAAATAATGAACTTTAAGAAGGGCAGTGTTGCCAGTGCAAACTACCAAATTACCACTTAACTCTATCAAAATGATCACACTGGGACACTGGACCTAACTACTCCACATCGACAATAACCCAACCGATTTTAGCCAACACCATAGAAAAAAAATTAACTAGTATGAAAATAAGGTTAATATTTGAAACAGAAATGGCAGCAGGCACAAGGAGTAGTACAGAATTAAACAAGTTGCAAGTCTGCGCAACTCCCCAAAATAACCAGATTAAACGGTTATGAGGATGTGGAATAGTTCGGTCCCTTGAGGTATTCCACATCAAAATAACCGTTTACTCTGGTTATTTTAGGGTGTTTCGCAGACTTGCAACATAATCTCTAAGTAACCAAATTTTTATTAGTTCAAATAATGGTCAAAAGAATGCTCTGTTAGTTAAAGTATAGACACAAATCAAGTCTTGCATAAAAATCTATTCCCGAAAAATACACAACAAAACCTTTAAAAATTAGCGTCTAAGATCTATATCTTGATGAGGAATGAACCTGACGAGAGATTGTGTACCACCACATCGAACTTCTTATGCGGAGAGAAAAAGGATAATTGTTGCTCCATGGATCCTTCCTTCTTGACCGTTAACCTGCTCAGATAACATAGCTCCCAATTGATTTTGTTCTCCTTGACTGTTAACCTGCTCAGATAAACTAATTACCCACTGGTTTTGTTCTCCTGGACCGTTAACCTGCTCAGATAACCTAACTCTCACCTGATTTTGTTCTCCTTGACTGTTAACCTGCTCAGGTAACCTAACTCCCCACTGGATATGTTCCCTTTGACCGCTCAGCAGCTCAAGAAATCTGACCTTACTGTAACAAAGTGACAACCTGTTAACACTGTTTTCGCTATAATTGGCAATGTTAAAAGTATTTGTGTGCTACCGATACTGAGTATTTTCAAGAGGATCAGCGTCCATGCGAGCCGTTACCGACCGACAAAGCTGGTGCTGAGATTTTCTAACTAATTGACGAATGTTTCACAGTGAGTGGCACCCCGTGGGGTAACTGAGTTATGGGTGCACACCCGGTGAAAAAGCCAGGATTTGGACGAAAGCGTGGGAATTATTAATTTTATAAAATCACTACTCAGTCGGGTTTACCAAGGGTAGTTTTCCCTTAATGGTTTTCCACTATACCTGCACGAAAATGCGGCTACCCTTACCTTCCTTGTTCATAAATAGAGACGTCTGAATTTTTTTTATGTGATTAAAAATATGGCTAGCAATTTTGTTCAAATGTTATATCTAAAGTGTAATTCATATTGTTATTAAAATAATGTTTAGTTATAATATTGTAGGAAAACATTATAGGGTAGTTCTTTGATAACAGATTTTCAAACTGTATTATTATTACTGTGGTTTAAAGGCCCATCGACACATCGAGGTCATTAGGGCCTTGAAATATATTTAAAACATAATAAAATCCCCATAGGGGAGAGATATAATCATTCACCGCCTGAGACACTCCATAGGAGTGCTCAAATGGGCTCAAAGTACAATTGAGTGAAACACCTGCTAAAAAAACCACAGGTGTATCACTCTAATAAAAAACAAAACAAACATTAAAACAATATATTAGTTAAAAAGACAAAACTAACATGTTAAAAAAAATATTTTATTAAAGTTTATTAAAATAGATAAAACGACAAAACAAACACATTAAAGTATACTAAAGTGTTAAAAAGGTCTCAATATGAGAAAAAATCCAGATGAGCCACTTTATAAAAGTGACTCAAATGGCACTAAAAAGATTCGCCTGGCGTATAAAATGGAGTAAACAAATAACTTCTTCAGCGCTGTCGCGTAATAAAAAACGATGGTCACCTTTAAAATCAAGGGCAAGGTGAATAGGGGCATATCTGCGACACTCCACCAAAATGTGATGCACACTAAGGGGAGCATCGCAAAATTCAAACACTGGAGGTGTAAAAATCCGTGGGTTAGAAATGTATGCCCGACGCGGAGTCTCGTCACGATGACCTCCTCTCTCCTAGACTTTCGTATAGAAGAGGGCCATCGCGACACACCGTCCCTGATGGACCGCAGCTTGTTCTGAGCAGGGTCGAGACCCACTGCTCGTGCCAGGTGCGTAAGACTCCACGCCGAACATAACCCTCTAGGTCTAAAAACATGACACCCAGACTCGCCTCCGGAGACAGGCGTACTGCCTCCTTGGCTGCCTGGTCCGCCAGTTCATTTCCTGGAAGACCAGCGTGACCAGGAATCCAGCAAAAGGCGAGCCGGGTGCTTAATGAATCAACTTTTAAAATTTGCTCATGTATCATTTGCACGAGGGGATTCCAGGAGTAGAGAGTGGACAATGCCAACAGAGCACTCATGGAATCCGTGCAGATGAGAACAGAATGGTGACTATTTCGGTATATAAAACACAAAGATTTAAAAATGGCATATAATTCAGCCGTAAAAACACTGGTTTCTTTAGGTAAACCAAATTTAAAATTGGATCCTTCCACAACAAAAGCACATCAAACGGAGACTCCAGATTTAGAGCCATCAGTGTAGATGCGCTCAAATCCGTGAAAGCGAGTGGAGAGGAGCTCATTAAAGGTCCTCTCATATACAAAGTTTGGGGTGGTCGCTTTAGGGAACTTGGCAAGATCAAAATGGCATTTCGGAGGGCGTATTTTCCAGGGAGAAACTCGACCTGGTGATATGGGGATAGCCTTTGGCAGCACTATCCCACACGTGTTGAAAACCAATAGCATCCGGATCCCAACCGGCCTTGTACTACGCCATTTGGTTTCATACAAGACACGGTTAGGGGGATGAAAAACAGGGCGGTAGGCAACATGCTCTGGTATGCAGTGCAGTTTAGACACGTAAGATTCCAGAAGATAGGATCGCCGGTAAGAAAGAGGGGGCTCACCGGCATCGGCACAGATGCTGACGACTGGACTGGTGTGAAAAGCACCGGTATCCAGTCTAATGCCAGCATCGTGGACACTATCTAGAATCTTTAACGCCAAAGGTCTAGCTGAACCATAAACAAAACTGCCATAGTCTAGTTTAGATCTTACCAAAGCCCTATACAGGCGCATCAAGGTTTCCATATCTGCACCCCAGGACCGACCGCTAACCACTTTGAGCAGGTTTAGTGCTTTTATAGACCTCGCTTTCAAGTCTTTGATGTGGGGGATCCAAGTTAATTTAAAATCAAATAAAAGTCCCAGAAACTTTACGGTTTCTGAGACTGGTAGAACGGCGTGGTTCATTAAAATATTGGGGGCTGGCTGTATTCCGCGTAATCTATGGAAGTGGACGACCGTCGTTTTGGCTGCAGAGAAGCGAAAGCCATTACGCGATGCCCACGACCAAAGATTATTAACACTCAGTTGTATCTGTCGTTCAGCCCTGTGGAGACTTGACGAACTGCAATAAATTGCGTAGTCATCCACAAAGAGGCATGAACGAACAGGTGAGTGCACGTTGTCCACAATACTATTTATCGCGATAGCGAACAACGTACAGCTCAGAATACTACCCTCTGGCACCCCATTTTCTTGAATAAAATCCTCGGATAAGGTGTTATTTAACCTTACCCGGAAGTGTCTATCTGACATAAAATTAGATATAAAAGAAGGAAGGTTTCCTCGAAACCCCCAAATAAAAAGTGTTTTCAAAATGCCGTACCGCCAGGTGGTGTCTTACGCTTTCTCCAGATCGAAGAAAACAGCCAGAAGGTGCTGCTTATGGAGAAAAGCGTCACAAACAGCCGTCTCTAGACGGACAAGATCCACTGTAGATCGGTTCCGGCGAAAACCACATTGAATATTAGATAGCAGATTGCGGGATTCTAAATACCATATAAATCGTTTATTAATAATTTTTTCCAGTATTTTACATACACAACTAGTTAAAGCTATCGGTCGATAACTAGTTGGCTCTAATTTATCTTTGCCACTTTTATATAACGGGATAACGATTGCTTGCCTCCAAGTGATGGAACTGAAGATTCCCAGACACTATTGAAGAGGTCCAGAAGATATGCGTGTCCGGCAGGGGGCAGCTGCCGCAACATTTCATAGTGGATATCATCTGGACCGGAAGCTGTGTTGTCCGCATGGGAGAGGGCATAGGTCAGTTCATCTTGCGTAAAGGGGGAGTTATAATCCTCCCCCCAACTTGGACCAAAATCAATAGTACGGAGCTCGATGCTCCTCTTATGCACCGCGAACTCGTTAGAGTAGCTCGCAGTGCTAGAAATAGCGGCGAACATCGAGCCCAATACATTGGCGACCTCCATAGGGGAGGAGACAAGTGAACCGTTAGACATGAGTGCGGGTATATTATAAATGGTATTTTTGCTACTACGTACTTTACGAATGTGATCCCAAACCTTGGTTGTGGGAGTGGAAATAGTAAGGGTAGAAATAAACTGTCTCCAAGACTCTCTTCTGCTTTCTCGAATAATACGGCGAGCTCTAGCACGTAGAATCCGGAATGACTCCAGATTCTCCGAAGTAGGACGTCGATTAAAGATACGTAGGGCTCTTCGACGGTTAGAAATATCCAGCCGGCACTCCTCGTTCCACCAGGGAACAGGACGGTGGCGCGGGTTTGGCGAGGATTTAGGGATGGATGCCCTCGCCGCTGCTATGACCGTCGAAGTAAATTGCCCAGCCTTAACATCGACGTCAGGAGAATGGGGTTCGTCGAATACGGCGAGCTCGCGGAATTTATCCCAGTTAGCACGTTTAAGAACCCATTGGGGGAACCGTACTGTACTGGGAGGATCTTGAATATGTGAAAGCAGAATGGGAAAGTGATCGCTGCCACATAGGTCCGAGTGAACCTCCCAAAGGAAGTGAGCAGCAATCCCGGGGCTACATAGAGCTAGGTCGATGGCAGAGGATACACCATTAAATGTGGAGAAGTGTGTCTGGGTCCCGGTGTTCATTAACACCAGGTTTCCCGAGACAAGAATATCCTCTACCATCCTCCCGCGGGTGTCTGTAAAATTAGACCCCCACACCAGGTTATGCGCGTTAAAGTCCCCCAAGATGATATAGGGGGCGGGAAGTTGTATAAAGAGGGCCTCTAGAGTCCTCTTGGAAACACGTTCACCTGGTGGGAGATAGATGCAGCATAAGGTTACCTCCATAGGAAGGGAGACTGACAGCAATCACTTGTAGATCAGACCCAATATTTATAAACTTATGATATATGTTGCTACGTGCAAATATAGCCACACCTCCGCTAGCCCGATCAAAGAGAGGCTTGTCGGTACGATATACATCGTACTCACGAAGCATCGGGTTGTCAGTTGGGCGGAAGTGGGTTTCCTACAAACACAAGATGGGAGGATGCAGGGAAGAATTAGTAGTTTAATTACCTCTACACGAGCATAGAAACCCCTACAATTCCATTGTAGTAGCGACATTATTTATTAATATATAATTTACATAATTATCCTCGCAATCCATAACACTATCTTTTAAAAATAAAAATTTATCGAGGACTTTTTTAGGTCCTCTTGCTTTTCCCAATCTCTCTTGGACCTCCCGCTTCAGGAGAACTTTTGGTTTGTCCTGTAGAGACTGGGTCGGGGGATCCTTACGCGAAGGCTTTGTTAAAGCCTTCGACGCTTTATTTAGAGTAATTTTTCCGGCGGTCCCTCGCTGGTCCTTCCTCAAGGCACCAGTGGGACTCGCCTTTGCGACCTCACCTGTACCACCACTCATCCCGACCTCCAGAGTTCCTGAGGCGGGGTTGAGCGGCTCGACAACGGTCGCACATGGTTTAGGACCCGAGGAGGACTCGGGGGTGTTCCTCGAGTGGGGCTCGGCGGCGTTCCTCGAGGAGGGCTCGGAGGGGGTCCACGAGGAGGGTTCGGGGGTGTTCCCATAGGAGGGCTCGGGGGTGTTCCCCGAGGAGGCCTCCTCGGGGGTAAAGGTGGTGGAGGCGACTTCGGTGGTGGGGTCGCCCCTTGTACTAATTTTGGCACCACCATAGATGGTGCTTGTTGTCTTAAAGTGTCTCGAGTAGAGACGAGTGGCACAGGTCGTGTAGGCGTATTAGCAATATTAACTGCGCAATGGCAGTTGGGGCAATTTATGTTCTGGCTTACAATTTGGCTATAAGATTTCTGAAATACCGGAGCTTGACTGGATACATACTCCTTGCGGGCCTGGGCATAATAGATCTTCTTTTCACATTGGATCTCCAGGACTTTTTTCTCCACTTTCCATTTCGGACAGGTCCGAGACCAAGCAGAATGCGGACCCTTGCAGTTGATGCAGAACTTAGGAGACTCACACGGTGTATCGTGAGCCTCCTGTCCGCAATCCGCACAGGTTGGCCTTCCATGGCATCTCAGCTTCATATGCCCAAATTCCTGGCACTGAAAGCAGCGCCGAGGGTTGGGAACGTATGGCCTGACTCTGAGCACATGGAAGCCCGCTCGAACCTCCTTTGGGAGGATGGGAGTCGCAAAGGTGAGGATATATGTATCAGTCTTTTTCTCTTGTCCGTTCTTTTTGGTAATGATACGGTAGACCTCGGTGACATGCTGGGGGAAAGCTTCTCACAGATCTCCTCAATGCTTACACAGTCGAGGTCGAAACAAGTGACCACTCCCTTGCAAACATTGAGGAACCTGTGGGACTCCACCTTCACCTTTATATTTGCCGTATTACTCACCGGTATTTTGGAGATCGCCATAATATTTGAGGATTGTGTGTCGGTCATAGTCTGAATCATAATGGTGCCGTCACGCAGTTTCCTTATCAAAACGTCAGATTTTGCTGCTCCATTTATCACTCTTTCGAGGATAAATGGGCTGACACGTTTCAGATCTTGACTTTCATCTACTCGAGACATCACCAGGAAGCGGGGCTGGGGCCTCACCACTTCCTGGCTTTTTATCAAAACAGGGCTGGACGGCCTTACCCGTTTCCGCCTCTTATCAATAATACGGCCCTGAGAGGGGCCGGGCAGTAAGATGCCAGCAGAACCTGGCAGTACGGTGCCAGCGGACAGTAAGGTGTCAGCTGTGACAATGAACTCAGTCATGAGTGGGAGGACAACCTGCAAAAGTACTCGGATCGTAGACCCAGGTTGATCCCAGTTGGTGCTACCACATAGGGCCCTGTTAACTCTTCCAACGAGCGGCTCCATACGACGCTAGACATGACAACCTTCATATGGAGCATCGCCGGAAGAGAGATCACCGCAGCAAGTGTATGCAGGAAAGTGCTAATTATACGTCCGGAACCCTCATGAACGCAACCGGTCTTTTCTCAAGGTAGGGTACCCGGTTGTCATCCCTAAGGCCCTTCTACCAAGATATTACAACCGGCGCACTTTCACTCAGGAGCTCAAAGCGGTGGTATCCAATATTAACCCGAGGAGAGCCGTGTTAGATGCCAAGGTCGTCAACAGATGGGCCAAAGGTCTCTGTGCAGGATTTAACGACAGGGGAAGGGAAGAAAGAAGGAAGGAAGAAGTAAGGAAAGAGAAGGCGGTAGAAGGAAAAAAGAAAGAGAAGGAAAAGAGGGGAAAAAAAGCAAGTGAAAGGAAAGATGTAGGATAGGGTTGTCCCACACGAGGTACATCCTGCACAGATGCCTCCCCTTTTAGTCGCCTCTTACGACAAGCAGGGGTTACTGCGGGACTATTCTAAACCCCGTCCCGCAGGGGGATTCAAACTGTAGTTACAACAATACACACATTCCCTCTGTGTTTCTCAACCGGGCTTGGGACCGGCTTGTGGCCACATTACCCGAGTTCTTTGGGACCTTAAGATGATGACAAAAATCACGCCATCCTCAGAAAATCCAAAAGATAACAGTTCTTGTAGATCAGAAAAATAGCCTAGTTACAGGGATAAAACCTGTAAACCACATAAATCCTCTTCTAAGTTGTAAAATTCCCTATGTCTAATTATAACGCGTCATTTCTACATATTTTGTTATTATTTAGCTTTAAATACAATACTTTTTAATAGAATTAATTTTAAATTTATCTTTAATTTGAAAAATCACTACCTGGACACGGAATCGAATCCGGGACCTTTGGATTAGTACGCCAATGATCTAACTACTGAGCTGTCCAAGAGTCGTTCCGCACCCCAAGGTCATTCCTTACTCAAGTTTTGAGGAAGACGAGTTCCACACGTCCATCACAGACTGTCTTAAAATATGAGTGAAGGATTACCCCGGACACAGGTCGACTCCTGGATATATCAGTGGTTTAGAACATTGGAGTTCTAAGCCCAAGGTCCCGGGTTCGATTCGAGTGTCCAGATGTCATTTTTCAATTTTAGGGATATAATATTTACGTTAGGCTATAACCGTAATTATCAAATATAATAGCTTGATTATTATTAGCACCACGTCTTACTACCCGTTCAGGTTATACGCACTCACGCTAATGTGTAATGGTAGGGTGATTGTGAGATGAAATGGAGGAACTACAGTTTAACGTGGAATCCGAACCACGGTGGAGGCCTGGCATTCCACATATTCAAAAGTTGAGATTAATACACATCTTGTCAGAGGTGAAGGAAGGGTTTGGCAATCAGATAAATCTATGGCAGGACCAAGGATTGAACGTCGGACCCCCAGCACAGAAGTCATCCGATTGACTATTTAATCCATCATTACTATCAAAGTTAAAATAGTGTTTTATAAAATATTCTAAACTCGGCTAATTTCGATAAAATTGCTGTAACCCAAACATATGTATTGTCCAAATATGACTTGATAGTTTTTACTTTAAAACTGTATAAACCACACTTGGGCACTTTCGTGCACCTTGAAAGCCCCTTTTTTATTTATTTTTTCTTAACTTACAAGAACTCTATCTCAAAGAACTAAAATTTTCTCGGTGATGCATCACATAACATTTTGCGCGCATACTACTCAAATAACACTACGTGTGCATACTACTCAAATAACACTACGTATGCATACTAATCAAATAACACTACGTGTGCATACCTACTCAAATAACACTACGTGCTAACTCAAATAACTACTTCAAATAACACTATGAATGCTTTAACTTGGCTAATTTCGATAAAATTGCTGTAACCCAAACATATGTATTGTCCAAATATGACTTGATAGTTTTTACTTTAAAACTGTTAAACCACACTTGGGCACTTTCGTGCACCTTGAAAGCCCCACTTTTTTATTATTTTTCTTAACCTACGAGAAAACTATCTCAAAGAACTAGATTTTCTCGGTGATGCATCACATAATTTCGCGCGCATTCTAATTAAATAATACTACCAGCGTACTCCATGCGTACTACCCATGCATACTACCCATGCATACTACCCATGCATACTACCCAGCATACTACTTAAGTAACACTATGTAAGCATGCTAATTAACCAACATTATGACCTATGCAAGTCTGAAAAGAAAAGATGTAGTAGACTCGACCTTGTTAGGACATTAGTGGCGTGGAAAATTAATAAGAGCTAACAACAATATAAAAGTCTTTAACAAAACACAGAATTGTATTAAGACAGAAATAGTGGGATTGAGATTTATTTTATCCACTTCACCGGTAAAAAAAATAAGCATGCAACCTAAATTAAAACATTGAATGGATTTGGTAAATTTAGGGAAATACATAAGTTTATACTTTTCTAGAAAAATATCAACATAATAGGATGAAGTTAAAAATAAATAAAACATGTCATTAAATGATACAATATTAATATATGCTATTTTCAAAAGTAGAGTTAGAATTCTCTTGCAATTAAGAAAACAAATAATTGCAGAAATAAATTCAATGTTGAATAACAATAATAATCAAAACAACACAAGAACACATAATAAAAACAATATTATTAATCTCACACATTAAAAGAAAATGTCAACAAATAAAACACACAGTTACAAATAATATACAAAATTAAAATTAGAACCAAAAATATGAACATTAAAATAAAACATTATAACACAATAATAAAAGCCAACAAACTTAAATTCTGTATTATGTTGAAAAAATAAGAAAAACATAAGATTAGAATTGATAGTAAGATTTTTATAACAAATATTTAAATATACAAAAAATATAATTTAAATTACAAATGGTTTTGGATAGAACAATTAAAGTAATTAAAAATAAATATACGAAATTATTAATTCACTATGTCAAACAAATTTAAATAAATTAAGCACCCTTCAACGAAATATTAGGTAGCAATTAAATATATAACAATTAATATATATATCACTAGAATAAACCATTACCACGTTTTAGAAAAGCGCCAAGAACGCCATTAGATTAAGCAATTAAAATGAAAAAACTATTTTTTTCCTAAAATTGGAAGAAAATTAGTCTCTATATGAAAGACACTAATGTTCGTCAGAGGTGTAATTACAATGGTTGTATATTAGTCCATATATGAAAAAACCAATATTAGTCACACAGGTGTAATGTACAATGATCGTAAATTAGTCTACATCTGAAAAAAACTAATATTAGTCACACAAGTGTAATTACAATAGTTGTATATTATTCTGAAGGCAGCTAGTTTAAGTCACACAAGTGTAATTAAATTTGTTGTATATTAGTCTATATCTGAAAGAAACTAATATTAGTCCCACAGGTGTAATGTACAACGGTTGTATATTAGTCTATATCTGAAAGAAACTAATATTAGTCACACAGGTGTAATGTACAAAGGTTGTAGAATTAGTCTATATCTGAAAGAAACTAATATTAGTCACAAAGGTGTAATTACAACGGTTGTATATTAGTCTATATCTGAAAGAAACTAATGTAGGTCACACAGGAGTAATGTACAATAGTGTATATTAGTCAACATCTGAAAGAAACTAATATTAGTCACACAGGTGTAATGTACAATGGTTGTATATTAATCTATATCTGAAAGAAACTAATATTAGTCACAAAGGTTTAATTACAACGGTTGTATATTAGTCTATATCTGAAAGAAACTAATATTAGTCACAAAGGTGTAATTAAAACGGTTGTATATTAGTCTATATCTGAAAGAAACTAATGTAGGTCACACAGGTGTAATGTACAATAGTGTGTATTAGTCAACATTTGAAAGAAACTAATATTAGTCACACAGGTGTAATGTACAATGGTTGTAGAATTAGTCTATATCTGAAAGAAACTAATATTAGTCACAAAGGTGTAATTACAATGGTTGTATATTTGTCATATATCTGAAAGCAACTAATTTAAGTGGCACAGGTGTAATTACAATGTTTGTATATTAGTCTATATCTGAAAGAAACTAATGTAGGTCACACAGGTGTAATTACAACGGTTGTATATTAGTCTATATCTGAAAGAAACTAATGTAGGTCACACAGGAGTAATTACAATAGTGTATATTAGTCAACATCTGAAAGAAACTAATATTAGTCACACAGGTGTAATGTACAATGGTTGTATATTAATCTATATCTGAAAGAAACTAATATTAGTCACAAAGGTTTAATTACAACGGTTGTATATTAGTCATATCTGAAAGAAACTAATATTAGTCACAAAGGTGTAATTAAAACGGTTGTATATTAGTCTATATCTGAAAGAAACTAATATTAGTCACACAGGTGTAATGTACAATGGTTGTATATTAGTTTATAGCTGAAAGAAACTAATGTAGGTCACACAGGTGTAATGTACAATAGTGTATATTAGTCAACATCTGAAAAAAACTAATATTAGTTACACAGGTGTAATTACAATGGTTGTAGAATTAGTCTATATCTGAAAGAAACTAATATTAGTCACAAAGGTGTAATTAACCGGGTTGTATATTAGTCTATATCTGAAAGAAACTAATGTAGGTCACACAGGGTAATGTACAATAGTGTATATTAGTCAAATCTGAAAAAAACTAATATTAGTCACACAGGTGTAATGTACAATGGTTGTATATTAGTCATATATCTGAAAGAAACTAATATAGTCACAAAGGTTTAATTACAACGGTTGTATATTAGTCTATATCTGAAAGAAACTAATATTAGTCACAAAGGTGTAATTACAACGGTTGTATATTAGTCTATATCTGAAAGAAACTAATGTAGGTTACACAGGTGTAATGTACAATATGTATATTAGTCAACATATGAAAGAAACTAATATAGTCACACAGGTGTAATGTGCAATGGTTGTAGAATTAGTCATATTGAAAGAAACTAATATTAGTCAAAAGGTGTAATTACAATGGTTGTATAATTTGTCATATATCTGAAAGCAAACTAATTTAAGTGGCACAGGTGTAATTACAATGTTTGTATATTAGTCTATAACTGAAGAAACTAATGTAAGGTCACAGGTGTAATGTACAATAGTGTATATTAGTCAACATCTGAAAGAAACTAAATTAGTCACACAGGTGTAATGTACAATGGTTGTATATTAGTCTAATCTGAAAGAAACTAATATTAGTCACAAAGGTGTAATTACAACGGTTGTATATTAGTCTATATCTGAAAGAAACTAATGTAGGTCACACAAGGTGTAATGTACAATAGTGTATAATAGTCAACATCTGAAAGAAACTAATATTAGTCACACAGGTGTAATTACAACGTTGTATATTAGTCTAATCTGAAAGAAACTAATGTAGTCACACAGGTGTAATTACAATAGGTGTATTAGTCAACATTTGAAAGAAACTAATATAGTCACACAGGTGTAATGTACAATGTTGTAGAATTAGTCTATATCTGAAAGAAACTAATATTAGTCACAAAGGTGTAATTACAATGGTTGTATATTTGTCATATATCTGAAAGCAACTAATTTAAGTGGCACAGGTGTAATTACAATGTTTGTATATTAGTCTATATCTGAAAGAAACTAATGTAGGTCACACAGGTGTAATGTACAATAGTGTATATTAGTCAACATCTGAAAGAAACTAATATTAGTCACACAGGTGTAATGTACAATGGTTGTATATTAGTCTATATCTGAAAGAAACTAATATTAGTCACAAAGGTGTAATTACAACGGTTGTATATTAGTCTATATCTGAAAGAAACTAATGTAGTCACACAGGTGTAATGTACAATAGTGTATATTAGTCAACATCTGAAAGAAACTAATATTAGTCACACAGGTGTAATTACAACGGTTGTATATTAGTCTATATCTGAAAGAAACTAATGTAGGTCACACAGGTGTAATGTACAATAGTGTGTATTAGTCAAAATCTGAAAGAAACTAATATTAGTCACAAAGGTGTAATGTACAATGGTTGTATATTAGTCTATATCTGAAATAAACTAATATTAGTCACAACAGGTGTAATTACAACGGTTGTATATTAGTCTATATCTGAAATAAACTAATATTAGTCACAAGGTCTAATTACAATGGTTGTATATTTGTCATATATCTGAAAGCAACTAATTTAGTGCACAGGTTAATAACAATGGTTGTATATTAGTCTATAATGAAAGAAATAATGTTAGTCACACATAGATTTATAATTAGTAACATATTGGTCTTAATTCGACGTAAACTACTATCACAATATAATACAATAGTTGTATCTCGTTCAACCTACACTATCCCTCATTAAAATACAATAGTTGTATCTCGTTCACACTACAAAGTGTATTAATGTATAATACAATTGTTGTATCTCGTTCAACCTACACTACCTCATTATAATACAATAGTTGTATCTCGTTCACCATACACTGCCTTAAAGTATAATACAATAGTTGTATCTCGTTCACCCTACAAAGCCTTAAAGTATAATAAAATTGTTGTATCTCGTTCAACCTACACTATCCTCATTATAATACAATAGTTGTATCTCGTTCACCTACAAAGCCTTAGTATAATAAATGTTTATCTCTTCAACTACATCTATTATAATACAATATGTATCTCGACAACCTACATATTCATTATTATAATACAATATATGTATCTCGTTACACCTACATCTTATAATCATTATAATACAATAGTTGTATCTCGTTCACCTCACTATCCTTAATTATAATACAATAGTTGTATCTCGTTCAACCTACTCTTCTTAAATTATAATACAATAGTTGTATCTCGTTCACCTACTCTTCCTTAAATTATAATACAATAGTTGTATCTCGTTCACCTCACTTTTTAAATTAATAAATAGTTGTATCTCGTTCAACCTACACTATCCCTCATTATAATACAATAGTTGTATCTGTTCAACCTACACTGCCTTAATTATAATACAATAGTTGTATCTCGTTCACCTACAAGCCTTAAAGTAATACAATAGTGTATCTCGTCACACTACAATCCCTCATTATAATACAATAGTTGTTCTCGTTAAACCTACAAGCTTAAATATAATACAATTGTTATCTCGTTCAACCTACACTTTCTATTATAATACAATATATGTATCTCGTTCGACCTACACTATCCTCATTATAATACAATAGTGTATCTCGTTCACCCTACTCTCCTTAAATTTAATACAATAGTTGTATCCGTTCACCTACACTATCCTATATAATACAATAGTTGTATCTCGTTCAACCTACCTTCCTAATTATAATACAATAGTTGTATCTGGTTCACCCTACTTTCTTAATTATAATACATAGTTGTATCCGTCAACCTACACTATCCCTCATTATAATACAATAGTTGTTTCTCGTTCAACCTACACTGCCTTAAATTATAATACAATAGTTGTATCGCGTTCACCCTACAATGCCTTAAAGTATAATACAATAGCTGTATCCCATTCAACCTACACTATCCCTCATTATAATACAATATTTGTATCTCGTTCAACCTACACTGCTTTAAATTATAATACAATAGTTGTATCTCGTTCAACCTACACTATCCCTCGTTAAAATACAATAGTAGTATTTCGCTCAACCTACACTATCCCTCATTATAATACAATAGTTGTTTCTCGTTCATCCTACACTGCTTTAAATTATAATACAATAGTTGTATCTCGTTCAACCTACACTATCCCTCATTATAATACAATAGCTGTATCTCATTCGACCTACACTATCCCTCATTATAATACAATAGTTGTATTTCGTTCACCCTACACAGCCTTAAATTATAATACAATAGTTGTATCTCGTTCAACCTACACTATCCCTCATTATAATACAATAGTTGTATCTCGTTCAACCTACACTGCTTTAAATTATAATACAATAGTTGTAACTCGTTCAACCTACACTATCTCTCGTTAAAATACAATAGTAGTATAACGCTCAACCTACACTATCCCTCATTATAATACAATAGTTGTTTCTCGATCACCCTACACTGCTTTAAATTATAATACAATAGTTGTATCTCGTTCACCCTACACTGCTTTAAATTATAATACAATAGTTGTATCTCGTTCAACCTACACTATCCCTCATTATAATACAATAGCTGTATCTCATTCAACCTACACTATCCCTCATTATAATACAATAGTTGTATCTCGTTCACCCTACACTGCCTTAAATTATAATACAATAGTTGTATCTCGTTCACCCTACTCTTCCTTAAATTATAATACAATAGTTGTATCTCATTCAACCTACATTGCCTTAAATTATAATGCAATAGTAGTATCTCGTTCACCCTACACTGCCTTAAATTATAATACAATAGTTGTATCTCGTTCAACTTACACTATCCCTCATTATAATACAATAGCTGTATCTCATTCGAACTACACTATCCCTCATTATAATACAATAGTTGTATCTCGTTCACCCTACAAAGCCTTAAAGTATAATACAATAGTTGTATCTCGTTCAACCTACACTATCCCTCATTATAATACAATAGTTGTATCTCGTTCAACCTACACTATCCCTCATTATAATACAATAGTTGTATCTCGTTCAACCTACACTGCTTTAAATTATAATACAATAGTTGTATCTTGTTCAACCTACACTATCCCTCGTTAAAATACAATAGTAGTATTTTGCTCAACCTACACTATCCCTCATTATAATACAATAGTTGTTTCTCGTTCACCCTACACTGCTTTAAATTATAATACAATAGTTGTATCTCGTTCAACCTACACTATCCCTCATTATAATACAATAGCTGTATCTCATTCAACCTACACTATCCCTCATTATAATACAATAGTTGTATCTCGTTCAACCTACACTATCCCTCATTATAATACAATAGCTGTATCTCATTCAACCTACACTATCCCTCATTATAATACAATAGTTGTATCTCGTTCAACCTACACTGCTTTAAATTATAATACAATAGTTGTATCTCGTTCAACCTACACTATCCCTCGTTAAAATACAATAGTAGTATTTCGCTCAACCTACACTATCCCTCATTATAATACAATAGTTGTATCTTGTTCAACCTACACTATCCCTCGTTAAAATACAATAGTAGTATTTTGCTCAACCTACACTATCCCTCATTATAATACAATAGTTGTTTCTCGTTCAACCTACACTGCTTTAAATTATAATACAATAGTTGTATCTCGTTCAACCTACACTATCCCTCATTATAATACAATAGTTGTTTCTCGTTCACCCTACTCTTCCTTAAATTATAATACAATAGTTGTATCTCGTTCACCCTACTCTTCCTTAAATTATAATACAATAGTTGTATCTTGTTCACCCCTTACTATTTTAAACTATAATATAGAATTATCTTGTTTTTCTACATTTTATTAAACTTTCCATTCTGTTCTAACGTTAGTATTAGTATACAAATAACTAATTGTTGGGTTTAAATATAATCTTTTCGGACTTTTTTTTAAAGTGTTATAGTGAAAATTAATTATTTTATAATAAATCTATTTATTTAGTTTCCAGTTCTACTTTCTGGATTGATACATTTTGGATTGCATAAATTAATATCTACCGTTGTGTTTTAGTTTAGGCTCTAAGTGGTGGTAGTTTATATATTTACTATCAGTTAATTCAATCCCGAGGCCATTTCGGCCACGTTATCGATCACTTTATACTTTATGTCAAGAGTAAAAATGCTTAAACAACAGCTTGGTGTCCTTATCGGCGTATTTAAGTCTTTAAATTTTTCCTCCATTCTTTATTTGTGTAGAACACTAAATATTTGAGCCTACATTCTTTTTATAAACACCCAGAAACATCAAATGGGCTAGTTTTAAATTTAATACCATCATATGTTGTTTTCTGGACACCTCTGACTTTGATCAAAATTAATAAACAGTAATTTATAATTGATTATTTTAGAGTAAAGTACCTGTATTTGATGTATCCCAAATCAAACCGAGGCAACGGAATATATTCCACCCCTTTTGCTAGGATTGTAAATCAATTGTGAAGTTACAAATAATACCTCTTTGACGAGTGTCCCAGAAACAAACGATATCTGATGTATTTCGGGAATTAATACTCACCGCCCATTGCATGTTGGACATTTTTATTTGTTGGCTTATTTTTACTTGATCATACATAGAAATTATGAAAGTTTTGGCCTCAAGATTATTAATTTATATTGCAGTTTTTGACTTTTTATTCGAAATGAAACATTAATACTATTTTATTTAAAGATGATGTGAAATACTAGACAGGTATTCATTTTGAACAACATCATTTTTTTTAATAATAATATAATATTAAAAAAATTAGTTATAAGTAAACTGGTCTCTTTTATAAATAAACAAAAATATTTTGTTAGAGCCATAATTGAAAATCAATAGTAAACAATACTTTAGTTTATAAGGGCTTAGATAAAAATCAGATTTTTGAAAATGTTGCCCCACGAAACTTTACGATTGTCTCGTGGCATTTTTTTTTTTTAAGTGAACTTTTTTTGAGTCCACAACTTACAAGTTTTGGACTCAAAACAACATTTTAAACAATACACTTGTCAAATAATATCTTGCGCCTGCAGGAATCTACTACATAATAAAACTGTCTTACCTGGTTCAAATCCCGGAGCTGCCCGTGATGGTTTAATGGGGTTAATTTACATTACAAACTTTTTAAAAATCAATAAAATGTGTACTGAGGGTGGTTTTCTACTAAACTTTTCCATTATCTCTTCTCGCAAATGTGAACACCCTTGCTCTAAATTTATGCCTTTCTTATTCCTAACACATCAGCTTAATTAGTACGTGAGCGTACTAACCTAATGTGTGCTAATTAATTTGAGAAAATGGTAGTATACTTGTGATTATAAAACGATTCAGAAGTAATATTTTACAAATGAAGGAATAGTTACAAATTATGACTATCATATTAAAAAAGAATATTTTAATTAAAGGAAAATAAGTAATTAATACCATCAAATTATATGAAAAAAATTAAATTACCAAACTACCAATGAAATTCTGTAAAATTAAATGTATTATATTGTACTTTACAATCTCTAAATAGGTTTAAAGATATTTTTATTATATATTTTAATAAAGTTAATAAGGTAAAAGGGGCAGCCCGGGGTAGTATCTCTTCCATCAGTGTTAACAAATTAACATGCAAACGTGCCACATGCAACAATGAGAATTTGCAAAAAACATAATAAATAAAAAAAACAATAAAAACACTTATTCATTGAGTAAACTATTCGTAAACACGCTGTAAACACATCCGTCCACAAACGAAACGAACCTTCGATTTGAAGTTGATGATTTAGTTTGTTTAGAATGGTATTCACGTGTTTAAAAATAGGTAAAACTCAATAAAATATTCGCACCATCTTTTTAGCTATAAAACAACAGTGTGACTTAACCTAATCCTGCCTAACATGTTAAAAGAAGGGGGGGACACTGATATTTATAGCTAAAAAACAGGCGCATACACAATTAAGTCAAGAAACAATATTGAATAATTAAAAAAAACTGAAACAGGAGAAAACATGTAACAATATTGAATAATAAAAAAAAATCCTGAAACAAAAGAAAACATAGACATGGTATATTGCAACAATGCATTTCTAGTGAGGGGCCCCAACAATGAGGGTAAGAAGGTTACCAGCTTCAATGGTCTCATTGTTGGAGTGTCCCTCCAACTAAATACACTACTAAATACACTATATCTACCACACAAGGCATTGAAGATGATTCTATCATTTTGGTTTCAACAATCAAAATAATATTATATCATTGTTTCTTTTTATTTAAAATATTATTTTACTAAGATAATAAAAATGAAAAAATCAATTTGTTATTGGCATAATAATTAAACCTACTCTTTTATATAATGTGAATATAAGTATTGTTGAAAGTTTTATATATTATTGAACAATCTGCAAACTGTACTCCAAAATATATCACTAACAAAATTTTACTATATAATTTTAATAATTGAGTAACTATAATCTATAAGTACTGATTCAATTATTTCAAATCATTACAACTCGCGAGTTATAAGGGCCAAACTATTTTACGTTTCTTGTGTTCCAATGTTATGGTCAAGTAATATGGCTGAAATCTAGTATAACTAGACATTCATGAGGTGAACAGAATGAAATAAGTTTATAATATTAACATCATTATTGTTAATATGTATTATAAAATAATTATATTAACAAATAATTAATATTAATCAAATTAGTAAATATTGATATTATAATTTGGAATATTATATAATTAATTAAATTTATTAATATATTATAAATATAGTTTACATAGTCGCTGATATACCTCATTTGATAATTTCACTAGTTATAGATTGACATTTCAGGCCCCATAAATGAATTACTTTATCAAACAATGTAACACAAAAAACGTAAAATACCAAGTTTGGATCTTCATTACTCGTGAACTGTAATGATATGAAATCATTGAATCAGTACTTATAAATTATAGTTATACACTTGATAAAATTGGGCAATAAAATGTTTATGGTCAAAGGATCTTAAATGAGCAAATTTGATGTCAGTTAAATAGATTTAGTTTAAGTAAATTATTTCTGAATGTATTTTTATAACTTTACAAGTAATTTAATTGAAACTGTTCTTTTAAGATTATACGAATTCATGACAAAGCACAATCAACAATACCTTGCGTTTTTACCACTGACTTAATTGTAAAGTCAATGGTAATATTGATTCCTGCAGGACAAATAATGTGTTGGTAAGTTAAAAACATAATATTAAGCACTTATAAATTGCACTTTGTTGAGTTTTAGCACCAAAATTAATTTTTTAAACACACGAACTTTAACGCGTCCACACGGAGCAATCTCCAACAGTTAAATGAGACCAAGTCAACCAACCAGGTAAGAGATGCGCCTCTGTCTCCCCCCAACTGGCCAAACACTACCATATTTAGAAAAAAATATTTCCTATAAATGTATCTAGATCTTTATGATTTAACCACTTATGAGTAATTTATAAAGGCTAATTAAAGCCTTACTTTTATTAAATTAATATAACAATATAGTGTTGCAGTAAAAGAAAGTATTAAAAATGATTAAATTATAAAATAGATATTATATTAATCGTTTCCTTTGTCATCATCATCGCCATTTTGTCTTGAAAAGTTTATTTAACTTTTTTAATCTAACATTTAAAAATAAGTATAATTTGTTCATCATTTTTAAGAATTAATAATGATCTACTTATCAAAATTTGGTAAATAATAAGTTGATATAGTACTTGAATAAAAATATACAACTTGTTAACATAGTTTCACCAATTAAATTAATTGTCAATGTTCTGAAGCCATTGATAGTGGAGAGAGTAGGAAAGTGGAACGTTATGGAAATGTGCCCGCATTCAGATTCAGAATGTGAATCACATGATTATGTTTTAATTTATTTCACACTGACAATATTTTCTAGATCGCCTTTACAGATAGAAAGGAAATATCCCCACCCCCAAACTTGTTTTTTTCCCCTCTTGTCATCCAAGCAAGCGTTAGGCCTTGGGTCAAGATTCGAACCTAGCCTTTTGACCAACAATGCCTGTAAGTCACTCTATAAATTAATTTAAACATAACTGTTTTTATTATTTTTTAAATGATGGTGTGTTTTACGTGAGACTCTTTCCTAAGAAAGTTTTAACAAATCTTATCTATAACAATTATTATTAGGTACAATATTTTAATTTTGGACACACGGTTGGTGACGAGTCTGCCTATTGAATCAATTCTTGCGCGAGACGTGAAAATGACCCACCCCATACCCGTTGTCTGTAAAACGAAAGGTCAATTTAACACCTTATGGTCTAATGCATCATGACTTAGACTAAGGGGAAAGGATTTATTTATCCATACGTGTCCGGGATACATCACTCATAACCGGGTAGTGGAAATATGGGTGATATAGAGTATGAGGGTGATAGAGAGTATGAGGGTGATATAGAGTATGAGGGTGACATAGAGTATGAAGGTGATATAGAGTATGAGGGTGATATAGAGTATGAGGGTGATAGTGAGTATGAAGGTGATATAGAGTATGAGGGTAATATAGAGTATGAAGGTGATAGTGAGTATGAGGGTGATATAGAGTATGAGGGTGATATAGAGTATGAGGGTGATATAGAGTATGAGGGTGATATAGAGTATGAGGGTGACATAGAGTATGAAGGTGATAGTGAGTATGAGGGTGATATAGAGTATGAGTGTGATGTAGAGTATGAAGGTGATATAGAGTATGAGGGTAATATAGAGTATGAGGGTGATATAGAGTATGAGGGTGATATGGAGTATGAAGGTGATATAGAGTATGAGGGTGATATAGAGTATGAGGGTAATATAGAGTATGAAGGTGATAGTGAGTATGAGGGTAATATAGAGTATGAAGGTGATATAGAGTATGAAGGTGATATAGAGTATGAGGGTGATACAGAGTATGAGGGGGATATAAAGTATGAAGGTGATATAGAGTGTGAGGGTGATAGTGAGTATGAGGGTAATATAGAGTATGAGGGTGATATAGAGTATGAGGGTGATAGTGAGTATGAGGGTGATATAGAGTATGAGGGTGATATAGAGTATGAAGGTGATATAGAGTATGAGGGTGATATAGAGTATGAGGGTAATATAGAGTATGAAGGTGATAGTGAGTATGAGGGTAATATAGAGTATGAAGATGATATAGAATATGAAGGTGATATAGAGTATGAGGGTGATATAGAGTATTAAGGTGATATAGAGTATGAGGGTGATAGTGAGTATGAAGGTGATATAGAGTATGAGGGTGATATAGAGTATGAAGGTGATACAGAGTATGAGTGTGATAGTGATACCCTGGAACACAGAAGAGGGTTTGACTCTGAACGTATTATTTAAAAAATCGTAGGATCTGTTGCTGAGACGATTTGTAATCGCGCGTGTAAAATCTACCCGGCGTCATTTGACGTTATCAGCCGAGACGTGTCTCTTTCCCTCTCACACACAAAGACAGACAGTCCTGCCAACTCAATCCACCCCGCTGTGGTGGCCGCATGGTATAAGGTGCTAACTCAAGCAGTAAACTATGCCTTTGATGTGGGAGATCGAGGTTGGAATCTCGGTCGGGCATACTGAGGGGGGATTTTTCCAAAATGATTTTTTCACTATCCCTCCACGAAAAAGCGGGTGCACTTCCTCTAAATTAAAGCTTCCTCATCAATAACTTTTTTAATTCAATTAAAATGAAAATGTAAATTCAAGATGATTGCATTATGACATCAAATATTGTATACAAAGAGGTATTGTAAATTGTAAATACGTTCACATTAATATAAACTTTCTTGGCCATTTTGTGTATACACCTCGCTGAGTATTTAATTTTAACAACCCAAATATATATATATTTTTTTTTAAAGGGGGAGGGGGGAGAGAGGTTGAATGTGCGAAAGTCTTGCAAGGGCTTACTGTTATGTATATTTAAATATTCATCAAGCTAGAAAGGTCCAATAGTCGAGCCTAACTTATACAAAAAAACACATTAATGTGGATTTTTAACTTTGATACGCGATTTTTTTTATGAACAACATCTTACTACCCGCTCTTGTGAAATATAAGAATGAGGAAGGTAGAATTAACAGCAAATGTAGCCGATTTGGTGGGAAGAGAGGTAAAACCATTATGTAATACCCAAAGTACACCGAAAGGTATTCGAACCCCGACTCCCTGTCAACATCAGTCTAGTCTAGCACGACAGCGACGCCTCAGACCATGCGGTCATCAAGGAAGAACAGATGATTATTGAGTGTGACCAAAATTATACCTAGATCAGCCATTATCGGTAATGTTATAAGAAAATTAAATAGTCAATAGGAGGAGATACATTTCATTATATATTACTCGCCTCGGTGGCGTAGTTGGCTAACGCACTAGTTTCGTGTTGAGATAGACTGCTGAAGATGGGAGGGGGGGGGGGGAGATTGAGGTTCGAGTCACGGTCTGGTAAACTGGGGGTGGTTTTACCACTCTCCCTCCATGCAAATGTGGGTTCACTTCTTATAAATTCAACCTTCTAAATTCCTAGATCATCAGCGTAATTAGGTGTCGGGAAATTGTGTGTTGGGGGGTCCGGGTTCAATCCTCGTTCCCGGCACAGATTTATCTGATTACCAAACCCTTCCTTCACCTCTGACAAGACTGTATTAATCACAACTTGTGAATGTGGGGAATGCCAGCCTCCACCGTGGTTCGGATCCCACGTTAAACTGTAGGTCCTCATTTCATCTTACGATCACCCTACCATTACACACTTAGCGTAAGTGCAATAACCCGAACGGGTAGTAAGACGTGGTCTAAATTAAATTAAATATTATATGTCTATATATATTTCTATAAGGGTTGTGAGGTAAGGGTTGGGGAAGGGTGATTCAAATAGATATAACATGTTGGTGTGAACAAAGAAGGGATGTCGCGGTATCTTTGATAAGTTTATTTGCTGATTGGGCCATCTGCTGGCACTGTCCTCTTCAAAAGGGATGATGATAAAGTCTACCAGAGCTGTTCGAGATAACGTTGTTGTCTCGTCCAGTCAACGTAGCCATTGTCTTAGGGTCTCTCAAGATGGCTGCAACAAAGATAGAAACCTTTCACAAGTGTGACTGCCATAAACCTTCCGAGGGTTTTTCACCTGTGACTTTGCTCTCTTTGTCCAAGGTCAAAAGAAAACAACTCAAATACGTGGTCTTGCAGTTAGCTACGTCGTTCTTACTGATTACTGTATCATTTCTCGTTAAATAATTAGGTAAACGGGCTTGAGAAAGTAAATGATACAATCTCGCAGTATAATAGACTGCTTTGACGGGAGGTCGAGGTTTGAATCTCGTCGGATGTACTAGGAGTTTATTTTTCCAAAATGGTTTTCCACTCTCCCCCCACGTAAATGCTGATACACATTCTATAAATATAATAATTAGTACGAACGTGTAGTAAGACGCGGTAATAAAAAAACAATCAAGCGACTTTTAATTTTAATGTGGTATGGATTCTTATAATTAATATATAGTATCATTACAATTTTCGACTCATTACTAGAATATTTAATTTTCTGTAGTAACACGGAAATTTTAATTTGTTGTTAAATGTATTTATTTGGAATTAAGGGTTCGGGGGGTTGTAAGGGAGGGATGTAGATCATATAGGCCCACATACAGCTTGCTATAAATATTTTTAAATCCGTGTTTTAACTTTTAAATAATCACTAAATAATCCGAAATGATTTACCAGGGATGGCCAGGACAACATTCGTTGCCCATTATCAAAAACAGGGTCGTACCGATAGGGGACATTGGTGTTGTTTTAGTTGGAGATAGTTTTTGAAAGATGTTTATTTGTATATACATGTAAAAGATTTTAAAAAAAATCGTTATCTGATTGTTTTCTTGTATATGAATAATATACATAACCAGTTTATGAATATTGTGATTGTTTTAGTTTTGTTTAACTATAAGTTTATATTTTTAGGTTAAGTTTTATGAATAGAATTTTCTTAACGGTTTATGATTTTAAAATCTTAAATTAATCTATTAAAAATGCATTTCAGTTGCTTCACTTTATATTTTAATATATTTTTTGGAAATACTCTGCAATTATTTTTATTCGATGTCATCTATAGACGGGAGCGAACTATTCACATCTCATAACCGTTTAATCTGGTGATTTTGGGGAGTTACTCAGACTTGCAATATAGCCTAATAACTGAGTAACTAAACTAGTTTATTAGTTCAAAGAATGATCAATAGAATACGCCAAAAATTATATCGTATAAAACGAATAATACAGAGAATGCTCTGTTAATTAAATTGTTTGATGTTCAACGAATAATACAAAGAATGTTCAACGATAATACAAAGAATGCTTGTTAATTAAATTGTTTGATAATCGATATTATAGATAAAAGTATCCATTTAATCTAATAGACCCTTATGTTTAAGCCACTCAAAATTTTTGTCACTTCCACAAAGAGTAAAATGAATGGGTTATATTATATTTTGATTATGTTATGTTATAAATTCTGTATAAAAGTGGTTTAAGTTCATGAATAATTAAATACTAATAGAAAGAAAATGCGTTTTATTCCAGAATTTCTGTAACGTCCACAAAGAGTTGTTTTATACAAAAATAGTTTCTCTCACCCCATATAAATTAAAGTATCCCTTCTCGTCCTTGTTTTCGAGATATAAGGACTTAAATGAATGAAATTATCATCTAAAAAAGACTCAAGTTTTAGGTGCTCCAGCGTCTATTCCAGACTTTCTGTCACGTCGACAAAGAGTTGGGTTTTATACAAAAAACAGTTCTATTTACCCCATATAAATTAAAGTATCCCTTCTCGTCCTTGTTTTCGAGATATAAGGCCTTAAATAGGAAATAGAATGGAATTATCATCTGAAAAGCATTATGTTTTAGGTAATCTAGCAGTCTATACCAGAATTTCTCTCACGTCGACAATGAGTGGGTTTTATACAAAAAAACAGTTCTCTTTCACCCCATATAAATTAAAGTATCCTTTGTCCTTGTTTTCGAGATATAAGGCCTTAAATAGGAAATGAATTTAATTATCATCAGAAAAAGCCTTATGTTTTAGGTGATCTAGCGTCTATTCCAAATTTCTTCACGTCCACAAAGAGTGGGTTTTATACAAAAAACAGTTCTCTTCACACCATATAAATTAAAGTATCCTTCTGTCCTTGTTTTCGAGATATAAGGCCTTAAATAGGGAAATGAATGGAATTATCATCTGAAAATGCTTAAGTTTTAGGTTCTCCTGCGTCTATTCCAGAATTTCTGTCACGTCCACAAAGAGTGGGTTTTATACAAAAAAACCGTTTTCTTTCACCCATATAAATTAAAAGTATCCCTTTGGTCCTGTTTTCGAGATATAAGGCCTTAAATAGGGAAATGAATGGAATTATCATATGAAAATGCCTTATGTTTTAGGTGATCTAGCGTCTATTCCAGAATTAATTAATTAATTAATAGAGTTATAAAACAAAGATAATCTAAGCATTTATTCAAATAAAAAACATCAAGTTATGAGGAATTTATATTTTCACCTTTAAATAAATTTTATTTAGAATAGTATCTAAGTTTATGACAAAATAAGATGTCTCTAACAAGATTTTACCCACTAAATTATACAAATTCCTCCCCTGTGGGACAGGGTTTAAAATAGTCCCGCAGTAACCTCAGCTTGTCGTAAGAGGCAACTTAAAGGAGAGGCTTCTGTGCAGGACAGACCTATCCTATATACTTACTTTTCCCTCCTTTTTTCTTCCGTTTCACTCTCCTTCTTTTCTCTTCGCTTTCTATTCTTCCTTCTTCTCCCTTCTCTTACTTTCCTTACTTCCTTCTTCCTTTCCCCTTCCCGTTGAGTCCTGCATGGAAGCTTTTAGTACTCCGTTGATGACTTTGGCAGCTAACCCGGCTTTCCTTGTACAATTATTGGATGCCACTGCACTCGAGCTCCGTCATGAAAGTGCGCCAGTTCTAATATCTTAGTAGAAGGGCTTTAGGAATGACAATAACCGGGTACCCTACTTTGAGAAAAGATCAGTTACGTTCATGGGGGCCCGGACGTAAAATTGACACTTTCCTGCACCCACTTGCTGCGGTGACCTCACTCCTGACGCTGCCCCATGCCCTGGGTCTACGATCCGAATATTGTGCATGTTGTCCCCAAAAAAGACATGGCCACCTTCATTGTCGCATCTGACAACTTTCTGTCCGCTAGCACCGTACTGTCAAATCTTTCTGGCAACTCACTGCCCCCCCCCCCGCCCCCCCGGGCCGTAATATTGATAAGAGGTGGAAACGGGTAAGGCCGTCCAGCCCTGTAATCATAGAAAGCCAGGATGTGGTGAGGCCCCAGCCCCGCTTCCTGGTAATGTCTCGAGTAGATGACAATGAAAACCTAAGGGGAGTAAGCTCGTTTATCCTCGAAAGAGTGATAAATGGTGCAGCACAAACGAACGTATCAATTAGAAAACTGCGTGATGGCACGATCATGATACAAACGATGACCGACATTCAGTCTACAAGAGTGATGGAAATCTCAGAAATACCACTGAGCAATACGTCTCATACACCGGTGAAGGTGAAACATCACAGGTTCCTCAATGTTTGCAAGGGAGTGGTCACATGCTATTACCTCGACTGCGTGATCATTGAGGATATCTGTAAGGAGATTTACCCTCAACACGTCACCGAGATGTAGCGTATTGTCACCATAAAGAATATACAAGAAATAAAAACTGACACGTATATCCTCACTTTTGCGACACCTACCCTTCAAAAGGAGGTCCGAACAGGTTTCCAAGTGCTCAGGGTCCGGCCGAATGTCCCTAGCCCTCGGTGCTGTTTTCAGTGCCAGGGATTTGGACATACGAAGCTGTGATGCCGTGGTAAGCCAACCTGTGCAGATTGCGGACAGGAGGATCACGATACATCATGTAAGCCTCCTAAGTTCTGCGTAAACTGCAAGGGTCCACATTCAGCCTGATCTCAGGCCTGTCCGAAATGGAAGGTAGAGAAAAATTTCCTGGAGATACAATCTGATAAGAAGATCTCTTATGACCAGGCACGCAAGGAATACGTATCCAGTCAGGCTCTGGTATTTAAAACCTCATATAGCCAAATTTTCAGTCAGAACATCAACTGCCCAAACTGCCATTGCACAGTTAATCTCGCTAAGACGTCTATGTGACCTGCGCCATTGGTCTCTACTCGAGACATTCAAATTGATACCGCACCAACTAAGGTGGAGCCAAAATGTTTACAGGGGGCGAAACTGCCACCAAGGTCGTCTCCACCACCCATACCATCGAGGAGCCCTCCTCGAGAAAACCCCCGAGACCCCCTAAGGGAAAGTCCCCGAGCCATCCTCAGGGTACTAAATTACGTGCGGCCATTGTTGGTTCACCCACTCTAGCCTCTGGGTCTTCAGATGTAAGAGTGGGTAGCCGAACAGAAGAGGCTGCAAAGGCGAGTCCCACTGATGCTCAGAGGAAAGCCAAGCGAGGGACCGCTGGTACTATTTTATACCAAAAAGCGTCGAAGACAATAACTAAGTCTTCGTGTAAGGACTCAATGCCCCAGTCTCTTCTGGAGAAACAAAATACTCTATTGAAACGAGAGGTCCAGGAGAGATTTGGAAAGGCAAAAGTGCCTAAAAAGTCCTTGAATCAATTTTTTTTAAAGAGATAGTGTTATGGATAAACGCAGAATAAAATAGTTTATATAATTATATGTAGCTACAACAATGGAATTGTAGGAATTTCTATGCTCATGTAGAGGAAAATAAACTACTAATTTCTTCCCTGCATCTTGTGTTTGCAGGAAACCCACTTCCGCCCAACTGACAACCCGATGCTTCGTGGGTACGATGTGTATCGTACCGACAAGCCACTCTTTGATCGGGCTAGCGGAGGTGTGGCTATACTCGCACGAAGCAATATATATCATAAGTCTATAAATATTGTATATGATTTACAAGTGATTGTTGTCAAGAGTCTCCCTTACAATGGAGGTAACAGTATGCTGCATCTACCTCCCACCAGGTGAACGTGTTTCAAAGAGGTGCCTGAAGGCCCTATTTATACAACTTCCCGCCCCCTATATCATCTTGGGGGATTTTAACGCACATAACCTGGTGTGGGGGTCTAATTATACAGACGCCCGCGGGAGGATGGTAGAGGATATTCTTGTCTTGGGAAACCTGGTGTTAATAAACACCGGGATCCAGACACATTTCTCCACCTTTATTGGTGTATCCTCTGCCAGCGACCTAACTTTGTGTAGCCCCGGGATCACTGATCACTTTCTTTGGGAGGTTTATTCGGACCTATGTGGTAGCGATCACTTTCCCATTCTGCTTTCATCCCTCCAAGATCCTCCTAGTACATCATGGCTATCCCAATGGGTGCTCAAACGTGCTGACTGGGATAAATTCCGCGAGCTCACCGTATTTCATGAAACCCATTCTCCTGACGTCGATGTTAAGGTTGGGCATTTTACTTCGACGGTCATCACGGCGGCAAGGGCTTCCATCCCTAAATCCTCACCAAATCCGCGCCACCAACCTGTTCCCTGGTGAAGCGAGGAGTGTCGTTTGGCTATTTCTGACCGTCTAAAGGCCCTGCGTCTCTTTAATCGACGTCCTACTTCAGAGAATCTGGAGTCATTCCCGATTCTACGGGCTCGAGCTTGCCATGTCATTCGAGAAAGCAGAAGACAGTCTTGTTGACAATTTATTTCTACCCTTACAATTTCTACTCCCACAACTAAGGTTTGGGATAATATTCGTAGATTACGTAGTAGCAAAAAATTCCATTAATAATACACCTGCTCTCATGTCTAACGGTTTGCTTGTCTCCTCCCCTGTGGAGGTCGTCAATGTATTGGGCTCGATGTTTGCCACTATTTATAGCACTGCGAAGCACTCTTAACGAGTTTGTAGTGCATAAGTGGAGCATCGAGCACCATACTATTGATTTTGGTCAGAGTCGGGGGAGGATGATAACTCCCCCTTCACTAAAAATGAACTGATCTATGCCCTGTCCCAGGCGGGCAGATGAAATTCACTATGAAATGCTGCGCAAGCCGCCCCCTGCTGGACAGGCATTTCTTTTGGACCACTACAATAGTGTTTGGGAATCTCATCATTTCCTATCATTATGGAGGCAAGCAACCGTTATACCTATTTATAAAAGTGTCAAGGCTAAATTAGAACCAACTAGTTATAGACCGATAACCTTAACTAATTGTGTATGCAAAATATTGGAAAAAATGATCAATAACGATTTATATGGTATTTAGAATCCCGCAATCTGCTATCTAATATCCAATGTAGTTTTCGCCGTAACCGACCCATGGTGGATTACCTTGTTCGCCTTGAGACATCAGTTCGTGACGCCTTCCCCCATAAACAACACCTCTTAGCTGTCTTCGTTGATTTGGAGAAGATGTACGACACCACTTTGGGTTACGGCATTTTAAATACCCTTTTTAATTGGAAGTTTCCAGGGAAACTCCCTGTTTTTATAGCTAATTTTATGTCAGATACACTCTTCAGGGTAAGGTTAAACAATACCTTATCCGATGATTTTATTCAAGATAATGGGGTGCCTCAGGGCAGTATTTTAAGCTGTATGTTGTTCGCCATCGCAATAAACGGCAATGTGGACAACGTGCGCTTATCTGTCCGTTCATGCCTTTGTGCGGATGACTACGCAATTTATTCAAGTTCATCAAGTCTCCACAGGGCTGAACGGCAGATACAACTCGCTGTAAGCAATCTATGGTTGTGGTCATCGTGTAGTGGCTTTCGCTTTTCTGAAGCCAAGATGCCGGTCGTCTACTTTCATGGATTACGTGGAATACAGCCAGCCCCCAATATTTTAATGAACATTGTTTTATCCGTCTCAGAGACCGTATGGTTCCTGGGACTTTTATTGATTTTAAATTAACTTGGATCCCCCCCATCAAAGACCTGAAAGCGAGGTGTGTAAAAGTACTCAACCTGCTCAAAGTGGTTAGCGGTCGATCCTTGGGTGCTGATAGGGAAACTTTGATGCGCTTGTGTAGGGCCTTTGTAAGATATAAACTAGGCTACGGCAGTTTTGTTTATGGATCAGTGAGACCTTCGGCGTTAAAAATGCTGGATAGTGTCCACCATGTGGGAATACGACTGGCTACTGGTGCTTTTCGTACTAGTCCAGTCGTCCACATGTGCCGATGCCGGTGAGCCCACTCTTCCTTACCGGCCGTCATATATTCGGGCATCTTACGTGTCAAAACTGCATTGCATGCCAGAGCATGTTGTCTACCTTTCTGTGTTTCATCCCCCTAATCGTGTCTTGTATGAAACCAAATGGGGTAGTACAAGGCTGGTTGGGATCAGGATTCTATCGGTTTTCGACACGTGTGGGATAGTCCTGCCAAAGGCTATCCCCACATCGCCAGGTCAAGTTTCTCCCTGGAAGATACACCTACCTCCATGCCATTTTGATCTTGCCAAGTTCCCTAAAGCGACCACCCCATACTTTGTATATGAGAGTACCTTTAATAAGCTTCTCGAAACTCGCTTTCGGGGTTTTAAACGCATTTACATGGATGGTTCGAAATGTGGGGCCTCCGTGGGATCCGACTTTGTTGTGGAAGGGTCCCATTTTAAATTTGGTTTACCTGGTGAATTCAGTGTTTTTACGGCGGAACTATACGCCATTTTTAAATCTTTATGTTTTGTTTATCTTAAGTGTCACCGTTCTGTTCTCATCTGCACGGATTCCATGAGTGCTCTGTTGGCATTGTTCACTCTCTCTACGCTTGAAAAGCCCCGTGCAGATGATACATGAGCAATTTTTTTTTTTATTGATTAACTAAGCACCCAGCTTGTCTTTTGCTGGATTCCTGGTCACGCTGTTTTTCAGGAAATGAATTGGTGGACCAGGTGGCCAAGGAGGCAGCATGCCTGCCTCCGGAGGGGAGTCTGGGTTTCATGTTTTTAGATCTAAAGGGCTATGTTCGGCGTGGGATTATACGCACCTGGCATGAGCAGTGGGTTTAGACCCCTGCTCAGAACAAGCTGTGGTCCATCAGGGACGGTGTGTCCCGGTGGCCTTCTATACGAAAGTTTAGAAGAGAGGTCATCGTGACAAGACTCCGCGTCGGGCATACATTTCTAACCCACGGATATTTATTAAGAGGTGATCCACCTCCATTGTGTGAATTTTGCGATGCTCCACTAGGTGTGTACCACATTTTGGTGGAGTATCGCAAGTATGTCCCTATTCACCTGGCTCTTGATTTTAAAGGTGACCTTCATCTTTTGTTACGTGACAGCGCAGAAGATGTTATTTGTTTACTCCATTTTATACACCAGGCGAATCTTTTTAGTGTCATTTGAGTCACTTCCGTAAAGTGACTCATCTGGATTTTATCTCATATTGAGGTCTTTTTAAGATTTCAGTATACTTTAATTATTTGTTTTGTCGTTTTAACAGTTTTAGTACACTTTAACATGTTTGTTTTGCCTTTTTAACAGATTTTTATTTCAACCTGTTTGCCTTGTCTTTTTAACTACATATTGTTTTAATATCTTTGTTTTGTCTTTTTATTGGAGTGATACACCTGTGGTTTTTTTTTATCAGGGGTTTCACTCAATTTGTATTATGAGCCCATTTGAGCACTCCTGTAACGAGTTACATGTTAAAGCTGTTTCAAATGGGGCAACACTCACCAATCCCCGTTGATGAACTCTAGCACTAGAGCACGTGCACCGACCTACGCTCTCTGACGCTCTACTCAGCAGACTAAGTGGAGCTGTCGATCGACTGGCTGCTCTGGAATCGATCCACGCCCGGCCGGAAACAAGAGTATGAGGTCCCACGTGGCAGCGCCAAGTTGCAAGTTCCAGCGTTATGGCAGTCTAGAACAATCTACCTGTTGCCAGTTCCTTCTTTTCTGGTTGTGTTTGTTCTTTCGACTTACCCCCTCCTACCATTGCCCCTTCTCTCTGTGACTACAATTATGGATATATATTGAGACGTTTGTTTTGAATGGTCACTCATTTATACCGCCGCTGACCTAGGTGAGGACGGTGACTTAGAGGCCGGAATCTATTATTTTATTCTAAATTCATTTTCGGCGTAATAGGGGGGGGGGGATTCTTATAAAAATTATTGTCTGGTACACAAACTCATTAAAACTTTAACTTTGAAATGTTTGACGCAGTTAATTGCAAATGCGGTTGCTTTTCTGTTTCCTTATGTGAGGTTTAATTCAATTAGTCTGTGCAATTTCACTTTAATTGATGTATATATTTTCAGGCCATGCTGTGGCAAACTTTGCGTCTCGAGCTTACCACCCGTCCTTTCTTGATATCGTTAGCTTATGTATAGTATATGGGGTTATCTACTGTCCTAACGTAGAGCACAGGGCACTAGTATGTTAGTTTTGGCACTTTAGCATTAGCCGCAAGCTAACCACAACCAAAACAAATACAACGGACCTACCCGATTATACCATCACCATCTGCTGCTGGCTCGACTACACACATTAAAGGATCATCGAAACACACACATTTGAACAAGACGACTCCACGATATACTGAAGGCCGCGCCTATTCAACAACTCAGCAACGACTCCGGTGACCCAAAGATCTTCGGTTGGAAAGAAGAAACTCTTCGCCAGTGCCAAAGTTCCGCTTCCACTACAGTATAGACGCTCGTAGAACATCCCCCCCCCCCTTCGTCATCTCATCGTTCCGTGGTCTGTGTTTTACCGTATAAAAGAGTGATCGTGTGAGTGAAGTGCCACTCTGGACTGGCTTTGGAAATAGCTTGAGCAAGCGAAGGCTTCGGATATTGATAATGTAAGAAAAATTCCTTTTCGACGTAATCTTTTATTTTTCAAAATTCTCTTTCGGCACTTAGTAATTATTTTAAATATTTATGGACTTAAGCTTTGAACTTTAACAAAAATGGAATATCTAATGATATAATTTATATTAATATACCTTTTGCACTTGTATTTATTTCAAATATTAATTGGCTCAAGCTTTGCACTCTAACTAGGAGGCATATATCTAGAAATGTTTATATTATTACTCCTTGTGAGACTTAAGGTTTTTCTTTCATATTGAACTTTAATGTTATTAGATACCGTCTATAGAGTAGTTCTATTAATGTTTATCTTCAAATATTCACACATAAACTTAAAGTATCAGGTGCCATCAGCGCATGTAAGAAGTCAGTGATAGCCGCCTTAACAACTAAGTTATGGTTGGTAAGTTAAGTGTTGGAAATTAAATATGGATTTATCTAGCTAACGCCAACATAAGATATCTAATAATTTTAGGGTTAAGTATATTTTCCTTTTTTGGGACAGAGAAATGAAAGATTACTGGTATAAAATAATTTTAAATATTGTTTGTTGTTTTTGCCTAACTACTATTTTTGTTAGCGTGATTAGTGATGGTAATCACTTATACGTTTGGCGCCCTTCATATGAGGCCATGATACTAAGATTGCAAAATATTGTATACCCTATTTTTTTCTTGGGATTATTTATTTAAATTAATTGTTGTCCATATTTTTGAATATTTAATAAACAACTCTTGACGATAATAATTGTACTTTCCCATTTTTACGTCATCCTTAGGTATAATACGCTAGCTAAAGTGTTGTATGATATTCGAATCAGAGGTATACTTACTTCTTGTTTATTGTTATATATTGTTAAGGGTGACCGTGGGGACGAGTCCGCAATAGTTCCTAATTGCATGTGCTGGGTATTGTTTATGTTTAGCCCAGCTTTTTCTGATCTTTTTGCCTCACCCAGCACACTCTTTCATTTTGCTGACTTATTATTATTATTGTATTTGAACCCTCTAAGTTAGGCGTTAGGGTAGAAATAGGGTTCAGCACTTGGTCCAAAGATAGATTCTTTGTATTGTTACCGTTCAACATTATGTTGGTTTCTTTTGGTTTGAAGGTGCATATTTATTTAACTTGTTTATGATTACCTAAATTGATATGTTTGTTAGGAGTTATGACGAAGTACTGTTTTTTGCACTTATTACACAATTTAAAGGAACTATAAACTTTTGGTGACCTGGTGGTCTAGGGGTAAGGTGTCAGACTTCTGCGCTGGCGGCCGGGGTTCAGTCCTCGGTCCCGGCACAGATTTATCTGATTTCCAAACCCTTCCTTCACCTCTGACAAGACATCTTGTGAGAATGTAGGGATTCCACGGCTGCAACTGTGGTTTCGATTTCCACTCAAACCTAGTCCATTCACATTCATCTCGACTAGTAAACGCCTACATTACACATAATACTAATGCGAAATAATCGAAGTAATGTAAAGGTGATAATAATAATAATAATAATAATAATAATAATAATAACTATAAACATTGTGCCTCTATGTAAGAGCTATGTAAATATTAAATTTATCATGATTAATGATAATGTTTACTGCGTTTTGCTTGAAGGCGCGTGTTAGGTAACTTCCCATATTAGTGCTAATGTTAATAATGTAGAAACATTTGTTAGGAGTAATAAAGGAGTTATCGCGTTTCTCTCTAAATGCGCGGGATATACAAACTTTGAACCATAGACTTCCATGATGAATATTTATATTTGTAGCTTTAGATTTTGATTGTATTGTAAAGTCTATAAATTCCGTTCTCTTAATATAGTTATTTCTATTTCTGGGAGGATAAGAGCTTCACGTGATGTTATTGTATTTGTGTTCTAATTATATATTTTCATTTTTTAATGGTTCTAAATAAAATAAACAAACATTGTTATTGTCAGGTAAATTTCTTGACTGATTTTCTCGTCACGCTTCCTAATATTTTTACGACTACTATGTAGTGTCTCAAATGGTATTCTCTCATAGTGAGACCTATTATTTTTATATTCATATTTGTATATTGTTTCCTCACCTTTTTATAGATACAGGTGAATAATATTACTCTCTCCTATAGAGATTTTACTATGTATTCATATTATGTCAAGGTCCTAATGACCTAATTGTGTTGTTGGGCCTCTAAATACTAATAATAGTAATAATAATTATTATTACTATACCAATTTAATCAAAATACAATTAAATATCTTTTTAAGATATTTGGTGTCACCTGTGTGGCAACACTGGACACTGTGAGTTTATGTTCGATGATCTGTGCATTATAACATGATCCGAATGTACCATGGGCGGACTCTAGCGAAGGCTTATATAGAAATTTAATAAAAGTTTACTGATAACACCACTTATACATTATCTTAGTTATTATTACTTATTAGTTACTAACACATTACAACAATCTTACCTAATGTATAAATAAGCTAATAATATTCATCTGATTTGAAAAATAATACTACTGACTATTTTTATAAAGAAGTATTTTCCACCCCTGATATTAATATGGTCAGTATCCACAATAAAACATTCCTGTGTTTAATTTAATGACATTTGGATTATCATTAACCACTTAAAATAGAGGAAAATTATTACTCATTATGTTCACAAACCAAGTAAAAATCACTGCCAAGAAAACAATGTTGTGGCATTGAGCTGGTTATATTTGGCCGAGATGAGTCTTTCAGCACAACACAATCCATCTGAATGCGAGAACACGCCTTCTGTTGTTTTATTAATCACTTGACAACTTCTTAGCTCACACAACAGTTGCTTTTGTACATTCCAATTTTAGGGCCTTTTAGAAAATACAAACATATTTTTTGTGGTCAACATTGTAACCGTTTGCTACACTGAATATATCTGAAGGAACCTCGTGGCTACTATTGGGAAACAGCGTTGTCATTCTTGTATTTTCCTGTGGTTCTTATTTTCTTAAATATAAGACAAATTTCTCAACGCTGGTTTGTCAATGTTTGCTAGTAGCTCTTTTTAACCCAGTACACCACCATCTGGCGCAGCTAAAATCGAGGATATTTGGTAACAGTTAACTGTTTGTATGCAAGGATAAAGCTTTTCATCATAGTACTTGCAGTTACCTCACCGGGTATATTGTTAGTGTTAGCGAGTATTTTATAGGTGTTTATGATGATATCTATCAAAAGTGGCAGCTGAAGAGCACCTGACTCGACTTTTGCCATGGGAAAGTAGATCTAGTAGCTTTTTATAGCTACAAGATAAGGCCCTTATAAAAATTGGACTGCAAGACAATGTAATCAGTGAAGTAATTTAATACTATTGGCGAGTAGACTGCCCTCTTGTAACTGGAGTGTTGCACTAACTCATAAGGTGTGATTTGGGTTCCCTACAAGGATATTATATTATTTTCTCTTCCCGGGTTTATTCCGAGAATAAAACTGCTGAAATCTGCTTCCTAAAGTGATTTCAGTCCCACGACACACAGGATTAATCCCCCAATCCTTGACGCGGAAGCCTCTTCAAGGCTTCTCCACCCAGTTTGGCCATGTCTTGATCTCGTCATAGAGGGCCGTACCAGGGCTCTCTGTGGCTGACACTTGGCGGTGGCCGAGCAGTTTGTAGTTTGGAGACACCTTGCCCAGCTCGACCCCCCTCCGAATCAGCTGTTTGGCAGCCAGCAGTTGACTATCGGGTGGTAGCACGCTGATGAATGTGCCGATGATCGAGATACCTGAGAACAAACAAGAGCCACATGGTCGAAACCCACACATGTATTGTTTTCCCAAAGCGTCTTGGTAACTGTTCGGTTCATAAACATACACTAATTACATTAATGTATTAGGACTGAGGAAAGTGTAAGGAACCACCATCTGTACAGCCGACAAGGATTCTAACCTCAATCTTTCTGTCACCAGAAATCAATCTATTTTACCGCTATGGGTGGTAGTTTAGTGTCTAAAATAGCCGAGGAATTAATGAATGTACTTAAAATAAAGTAAATAAAGGAACAATAGCAATAAATAGGAAGGCTAATTACAATATGGCTTTAATATAAAAATAAGCACCTAATTCACACGTTACACTGCTGCCATTGTTCTCAATTGTTGTCTCTAAAAATAGATTGGCCGTTATAGTGTGAAATGCAACCTACTAGAAGAGGAAACCAGTAAACAAAAGATGGAATAAGAATATTTATAAAGAATTACATAAAAGAATTTTAGAAGTATAAACTATTTATTTCGATTAAATAGTTAATACTTTATTTCACGAAGGGTCTCAGCATACACATTAATAACAAAGCTTACACATATTATAAGGACACAGTTTATGGGAATAATAATACGTGTAGGTATGGGAATAAGGGTGCGAGTGTGAAGGTATGGGAATAAGGGTGCGGGTGTGTAAGTACAGGAATAAGGGCACAAGTGTTAAAGTACGGGAATAAGGGCACAAGTGTTAAAGTATGGGAAAAGGGGCACAAGTGTTAAAGTATGTACCTATGTCTGGGAATAAGTGCAAGGGTGTGTAATTATGAAAATAAGGGCACGGGTGTGTAAGTATATAGCTAAGGAACAGGAGCTGGTGTATTTTTCAAACCGTAAAACCAGCTTAGGAGATAAAGGTTTATTCTCTAACAAGTGCTCTTAGGATATCTATTTCTACTCCAATGGGTTAAGATGTTCTTATATGTCCTTGGATTGCTCAGTGATGAGTAATTCGAAGGAACAATCAAACGTCCATCACCCAGACGATGGTTTCTCAACTCGTGAGCAGCATACCTATGCTGACATTGTTGTATCCAAGCGCATGAGCCCCCACGTGGTTCCAGCCACGCCCCTCGTATGCATAGCCGTCCCCTCCTACCAGGAAGTTGTAGCCGATGTCCCACCATCCAAAACTCTCGATGTGGAAGGTCTGGACGGTCCGCACGAAGAAGGTGCAGTCGGCTTGTTTGACACAAGGCTCAGTGGCTGTGTGGCTGATGATGACGTAAGGTACAGGATGGTAGAGGCTGTCTGTTTGGTGTAAGGGAGGCTGGGCCAACCATTCTCTGCGAGTCAAGATCCTCAACCGACCACTCAGGGTGGTGTTTGTGTCTGAAAAATGGAGAGAACCTAGATCAGGACATGGTGTTTGTGTCTGAAACATGGAGAGAACCTAGATCAGGACATGGTGTTTGTGTCTGAAACATGGAGAGAACTTATATTTGAAGATTTCCTGCGAGTCTGACAAGATTTTAGTAAAGTACACAAAACTAATTTTGTTTAAAAATACTAATAAAAGTCAAACCACATGAACAACAGGTGTAAGTGTGGTCGTGATTAGAATCGGGGGCGGATTGCGACGCTGGTGCTAGTGCGCACACTAGCGGAAAATTACGATGGCTGTGTTACATCCAACTAGTCAGTAAGTCAGTGTCCCCAGACGCACATTTGTGACTTTACATTTCGTTAGTTGACAATTCCTTTAATTATCTCGTCATTGGTAGTTGTTATTTTTTCTTGTAGAATATTTGGTATTCTTCTCTATTATTAAGATATTTTGGTGCGTTACCAACACATCGCTCGTGTATCAATGAGATAACCTCTAACATCATATTGCATGCAATTAAGAAGTCTAACTTATGTTGAAAAATAAGTGACCTTTTATAGGCATATAATAATATATCTGTTAATTTTGAAACAAGATTTTTTATTCTAATAGTTGAAAACACTTTCATTCTTTATGAGCAAACGAGGAGTAGTGTTACCAACATTTACATACATAATACTAATACATAGAAATTATAGCTTACTATGACATTATTTTAGTAACATAAACTCTAAAAAGGTGTATACAGATTAACTGCTTGGATGTGAAACCATTATAACGTCAAAAATTGTCCGTAGAATATTTTAAATAACTTCATTATCTAAATATCTTCAAACTAAAGAAATGTATATTTTAAAAGCTGATAACATGGTTTCCGTAACACTGCAAGAACCCAAAGAGTTAGCAAGAGATTTTAATAGCATCCAGAAAGATACCAACAATTTTGTTAACCAAGTTAACAAGCAGTTGCAAGAAATATAAGATTGCAATCTTGAAGCGCAATGTGCTCGTCCCACAAAGAGCCCAAGGAATATTAATTATGGCAGACAAATCCACCAGTGATGAAACAATCTCAGATGTTACTATAGTCTATAAGCAGGGCCGTATTTAGGCACGTGCAGCTGCACAAGGTGGCAAAATAATATGAAAATAAGACAACTATAGCAAACTTGAACGCAACCAGTAAACAAATTTATAGTATTCTGCGTGAGGTATAAAACAATAGCACGATTTGCTAGCCCTCTGTCATTATTCGTTACCAAACAAATCTTTCATATTTACTAGGCCCAAGTAATGGTTCATTTTATTGGTAAATCAATGACCAAACCCAGGACTACTTAATAAAAAAAATGGCATTAGCCAAAACAATTATGCTGATTTTTCACACTCCTCACAGCAATATGGTGACGGAATAAAATGATTTTGCTGCAATTTTTTTTTTCAAAATTGTTTTAGTAAATGGTGAGACTATATTAATCGGACTAATTATAAAATTTTAGTATGGATATCCAAATATTTGTTGTACAGGAATATTTTTCTGCAGAATATTTGCGTGGACTTGTAAATTTCTATGTTTTATGGTTTATTCAATTGTGTTAAGATATTTGAATAAAATTAAAAATAAATTAGTAATATGTATAAGTTTCACAACCATATACTATCTGCAAGTCACTGCTGTAATTAGGTGATAAGTGATGTTGATGTTTGAGGAGTAAGGGGTGGGGGAGGCGTAAAATAAATGACTGAACAGGGGCGTTGCATACTCTAAATACGGCCCTGCCTATAAAGCACAGGTTCACTACGTCATTATTGATACGGCAAATGAAACCACGTACTGTCACTTTCCTAGTATATTATACTCTGATTTTTCTTTCCTGAAATTTTTCAGAGTTAAAAAATAAAAGCCTTCCGTTATCAACGCTAGTTAAATTAAGCGAAAGCTTAATTAGCTAATTAGCTGATTAATTCTGATGATTTTGATTCTGCTGAAAATCTACGAAGTGAACTTTGCAAGTTGCTTTTCATTGGATTAACTTTAAAACGTCACTTCTAGCAGAAAATACCATTTGGATTGAAAATGAGAAAGAACAAATGGAATAAAATCAAGACAATAATAAATGTTGATGTAGAAATCACAAACGAATCATGCTCAGCATGTAAAAGCTCAAGTACCTGTTCTAACCAGAATTTGACACAATTTGTAACTTTGGTTCATTTTAAATAATATAGAATATAGAAGCAAGAACTGTGTTCTTTTTTTACATTTCAAAGAGAGAAATAGAAAACGCCACTACTACAAACCCAATTTTATTAAATGTAAAATTAGGACTCGGATAACACAACAAAGGCACTCCTCATTAATTCAGTCAAGACAACGTACAGCCTCCTTGAACCTTTAGCACTGAGCATTGAGATTTTGCAACGTTTACATTATATTATGTAAGCGTCAGAGACTAATGTCCTTTGTTTTGTGATTAGTTTAAGCTTTACATATAGTCTAGGTGGTCCGCAAACAGACTCACAGGTTGACACTTTGCTGAATTATTGCTGACACTTAAAGGAACTAATCTGGAAGTGGAGCCACAAAATATTTCCCTTAGGTTGGCTGAATTTAAGAATTCTGCTATTCCTAGCAAATAGGTGCATTTTAAACTTACAATTATTACATTTATTGCCCAATTTCTTTTGCTGAACTTGAAATTAAAGGTTAGGAATTTTAATTTTATCTTTAAAAGGTCCTAATTTAAAAGAAATAGGTGCCTAAATCAGGCGTTGATGACGTTTTAGCTTGTCATTTGGTTACCAATTTGTACAACCTGCTGCAATGGCATACGGAGAAGAAAATCTGAACATCCTTTGATTGGATTTTTCAACAAGCCAATACATTCCCTACTTTTTCATTCTGGCTGCTTGTACTTGAACTTATAACTCTCCTTCTTTCTTTCGTTCGGTCGGTAAGGGAAGGTAGCTATGAGCACTTCAAAAATTAGCTAATACTCATGGTGCCATGGTGTTTTACATATAGCCATACCCATTACCAACGTTGGCTGCCCATTCACATAAAGGATCTTGAGGAGCTAAGTAAAAATGCTCCTGGAGTTCACCTGGAATTCTGAAGTGGAAACTTTGTAATCCGCAAAACATCCTGATTTTTTTTTTTTTTTTTTTTTTTTTGCATTTGCTGTTGATCGAGCTCACAAGCAGAATAATGCAATAATTAAAGAAGTGGGGTACTATAGATCCTGCATCACTTCGAAGATGGTTTGTAGCTGGACCTGAAGTATGCAGGCTCCTGAATGAGTTTAGTCCTTCTGAATCTGAAGGTGATGACATCCCCCATCACGAGCAGTACAGAGCATTAAAAAAGGCGTTTAGGGAAGAAACGTGTGCTCTCAAGGACAGCTTTCTTGAATATGGGAATCCTTTCCTAAAGAACTCAGAAGATCTTCTTGTAATTAACAGCAGGGTTGTTGTGTGTAAAGAAGACGTAGGACATTAGATAACCTTAGAGATACAGTACAAATTGTTTGTCAAAGAAAGGTTAGTTTACAAGCTTAAAACTATGGTCGAGCCTATTATCCGAGTTGATACAAAGATATTTACAGCAAAACCCAAACACTCTGACAGTGGCAGAAAGAACTGGGATACAGACGATGAGAAGCTATTCATTGCCAGCCAACATAGAGACTTGAATCTTGACGAATTTTTATCTTACAAAAATCAATCCTGCCCCCTTCTCTTTTTGTAAATGTAAAACTGCGCACTGGAATTAAAAGTGAATTGACAAATATCCTCAAAAAGTTGAGATAGCCTGACATCGTGTGACTGATATGATTACAGTGTTTTTACTAATAATTACTATTGTAATCGTCAACAATTTAGGCATCAAGATTATGTGTTATTCCCCCCTAAACTAAAAATGTGTATTTTATTTTGTCTGTCCTTTCATTTTTTTTCTGCACCTACAGCCGAACCTGTTTGATGGCTTTAATTAAAATTTTAGATTTAAATGTTATATGGCCAATGGTCATACCTTGAGTTCAAATCTTCATTTGGATTCTAGCCCCCAAATTAAGAGAGGACTATTGATGACTGATTTTTTAAATCTTAACATTTGAAAAAATGCTATTAATATTTAGTTTGAATTTGATACATTTTAAGGGTTTACTTGATAACTAAATCTTTTTATTTGTTTATAGACACAAATTAATAGTAGTTTAAATATGACTAATTTTTGTAAATTCGAATTTTTTTGACAATGGTTCTAATAGTTTGGTTCAAAATTAATATCAAAAGAGAGATACAAAAATATATTAACTGTTTTTCTGAGGAAAGCGTATTATAAGGTAGGTCTAACATTTTAGAAAACATTCAAACATCATGCATTGATATAGAACACCCGGCAATTAGAAACAAAACATTTCCTGTTGACGGTATTTATTGTACTATGATCATACAGGTCGAAATTCTATTAGGGGGTCCTTAACTCCAAAGAAGCAAAGGATTTAATTCATTTTCCTAATTAAGAATATCACAATATAACTGTAGCACCTTTTTGACGATCTAAATCTTTTTTTGGTAGTTTAAAATTTAAATTGGCGCTACATTGAATAATTAATAAATTATACTTGCCAGACAAAAAATCTTCATTTTTAACTCGATTTTCTAAGAACATAGAAGTTGGTTTCCAATAACTGTGAGAATATTGACACAAACACTATATACAGTAGGTACAGTAGGCACTATAGGAGATTGTGGCCAGAAGATAATCAAAACCTCGAAGAAGAACAATCTTGCGTCTCTACTGACCTGCGTATTTAAAGGTGCTCTCGTATTCGTCTTCCTTGGGGTTTCTGGTGATAACCTGTTGCTGCACAGTAAGAAGGATGACCAGGATGAGTAGTGCTGCTGTGACCACTGCTAGTGCCACGGAGAGCAGCACACAATGTCTGGGACCTCGCAGCAGTATCTGCAGGTATCCTTTGCTACTCAGGTCGTGGTCTGGAGACATCACAACATTAATCAAGATTGAAATACAGGTGACAGTTGAAAGTTTGGCTTATTTTGCTCTGCAACATTTCTACCATACTGCTATCTCATGTGTGGTAGATTCAACTACAATGACGCAGTTGTTGGCCTCCTCCCCTTGTGATGTCAACATTAGGAACAACTCCACGCCGTGGTGTTCCCCACCACATGGAAATAATATTTTTCAGCCTTGATCAAGGGCGTAATCAACCCCCTCACCTCCAAAAAATTGTTATGCACAAAAATATGTATGGCTTTATTTATGGTTCAAACAATATCAAAATTAAGGTACAAGTACAAAGGAGGAGGGTGTGTTACCAAAAAAGCTCTTCATAGAGCTTATAGAGATGTTTAAATATATAGATTATTCCTAGCTCCCAGCACTTATGGGGTGTTATGTGGCCATAAAAAACACTTCGGATAGCTTCTAGAAGTGTACATCATTTAGATTTTTTTTTCTAGCCTCCAGCATTTGGGGGATGAGCCCACCAAACCCCCACCCCTAAATTATTGGCTGGCTACGGCCTGATAATGAAATACCACTCCTAACTAATATAAAGTATGTGGCAACACTGCCAATATTTAAACATAACAATGAGATTGCTGTCAAGAACAAGAGGTGATTAACGATTTACTAACGCCGACGATACTAGACAAATACTGTGCAACATACAATTTATGATCGTAGTATAAAATCTATTTAGATAGGCATTCAAAATTACGCGTCAAAATGCCAAATTCAGCTCTCTCTACATTCTCTGAAATGGATTGAAATTTAACATGGCAAAGTGTGAAGTGATGGTAGTAAAAAGGAAGCGTTGGATGGAGTAGAGCTGAGAAAAGTACAGAAAATCAAATATTTTGGAAGCGTGAGTGAGGTGAAAAGTGGAAGCAGAGTTGAACTAATGAGAAGAGGACAGCAGGGAGAGTTGTTCTATGGCTGTATAAGAGACTTACTATATGGAGAAGACAAGTGCCCTTGAAGTGTAAGGAAGTGTTGTACAGGTCGCACTTTGTACCCATTGTCACATGTGCTGCAGGAGTGTAATAAAAACTAGGAGAGTGGGGGACATGGGAATGAAGTTTGTGAGGAACATGTTAGCTGTCAAGAGGAGAAACAAGATTAGGAATGAAGTTATCTGGAAAAGAGTGAGAGTAGAGGGAGTACATGAGATAGTAGAGAGATGGGAGAAGCAGATAATAAAGTGTTCGAGTGAGAGGAGAAGAATGGTGGAAAGATAGAGGAAGCTGGAAGAATTTCACTAAATCGACCCGGTTACAGGCTGGAAACAGTCGCTGATGATTCTATGGAACGTCTATTTAAATAATAGCTATACATTCTATGAAACGTGTATTTAAAGGGGCCCAATAGATCTAGATTTTAACTCTCGTAGTAGACTAGACTACCGATGACGGGTATATCAAATTTTGAATCTCGGTCAGGGTGTGTTGAGGGTGGTTTTCTAAAATGATTTTCCACTCTTCCTCCACGAAAATGCGTGTATAGTAAGTACACTTCCTATAAATATAACCTTACTCATCCTTAAACCATTAGAATAATTATTACATTAGCTTATAATCCGAATGGGTAGTAAGACACGGTGCTAAAACTACAATAATAAATTACTTATTTAGGAAGTTAACAAATAAAAATAAATCCATCCCACACTCTGTTTTGAATGTTGAATAAAATAGGTTTCAGGTAATATGCAGCTCATTTTGTCCTGTTGATCTCACACACACATGTAAACATGTGATGTCGATAACAAGCAGGTTAGTTAGACACACATGACCTACATTACCTTGCTGGAACATTTCCTGGTAGTCTACGCAGATCTGAATTCAGGGAACGCTCAGAGCGGAGATTAAATGACCAAACAATGACAGAGAGGAGCTGAACAAAACAAACTTGAACATTGAAAAATGATGCTTGGCTGAATTTACCGAGCTCAATAATTAACTAATGGATATATTTGTTTCACAAACTTGCTAAAGAGTAGTTAAAGAACACGTTATAGTCTTAGCTAAAATAAAATAATTCGCGTCGGTGGGATCAAGCTCATTTATTCGAATATAATATGAATGTAGTGAAGGTGATTTTCACTCCACCTAGACGCAAATATGGGTACTTTTCTATAAAGTTTGACTTCCTCATCTGTACCCATTAAGGGTCATTCCATGTGAAGTCAACAAGGTACTCAACCTCATATTTTTAAAATTATTTTAAAATTTTGTCATATTGAAAGAACCACTTGAGATATGCCTATGTAAAATTTAATGTCCATATCTTTTTTATTTATGAAGTTATAGAGGTGCAAAATTTGCGATCCATACAAATTTTTTCACCATCTTGTTAACTTTAACATTGCATATTTCAGTAACCTGGGCACCTATAGAAGTGATTGAAATGTTTTTGGTAAGGTCTTGAATATATCTTTCATATGAGATGTTACTTGACTATATTACAAAAAGAACCCAAAAAACAAATTATGATAAACATTTTATTGGCCATTTTCTCAAAAACTGTTTTTTTTTCCTTTCAAAAAATATATGTTGTATGTATACTATTACTTATTAACTATGCAACATTTGAAGATGGGATGCAAATGGGTTCAAGAGCTATGTTAGATTCATTATAACCGGAATTTCCATTTCCATTAATTTCCTTACGTCACACATGTTTGCTTCATTGTTCCTTGACGTTAATTGATAAGAACGCTAAAATTTTATTTAAATGTAATACGAATTAAATCTACATATATATTAACAATACTAAAAATAAAAAACATACCTGAAATGTTTAAATTTTAAACACACAGGCATATTAGTTATTCCTTTTATATGTATCCAGTTGGCTGTGAACAGCTGAAACTTCCTGTTTTGTCAAAACATATGTTCTACCAGTTGCGGTCAGGGGGTCAACTTTGTAAGAACTGATGATACATGCACTACGGTACTAACATTTAAGGAAATCGTGGGTAAACAAATGATGAGGTTAGTCCTGGTACTAACATTTAAGGAAATCATGGGTAAACAAATGATGAGGTTAGTCCGTGTGGATGTAGAAAACTGATTTTTGAGTTCATCAGTGTTTTCATTTAGAGCTGCCCCATCTGAAAGATACGTGATTTGTTTCGGTGGTGAAAAAGTAGTGTTAAGGAATTTGATTAGCTCTCTCTGAAATGTATAAACTGCTGTTGTATCATCCTGAAGGCACTATGAGATTATCACAAAACTTTCGTGTTTAACAGTGTGTGGTTCTTCTGATGAGTTTAAATAATAAATAACAAATGGATTAATTGTGGATTGTGCGTTGTTCCAATGGAACCTTTGTACTGAGTCCTGAAGAACAAATGAGTAATTTTCTGAAAAGTCACAAACCACTAAATACTCAGCCTCTTGCGGTGATTTTTTTCTTCTCAGAAAATAAATTATCTTGCTCTTTAGCAATGAAAGAATGATTGAGAAGACTTTTAGGTTTTTCAAATAGGGAATCCAAGAAATCATTCACCGGTTTTGAAATGGTTTCCAAGTTTGAACGGTCCACTGTGACCCACTGCTTATATGTTATCATGACAACAAAGTTACTGTCAAGATATTTTCAAACTTTTTGTATAATCACTATACCCTGGACAATATTCACAGTTTCCTAAGTAGCACTTTGGTAAAGGTGGATTACAAATTACTTTGGATAACCAATCTTAGAAATCATATATTTGAAAATCTTCTTCTGCAGTCAGTTCCTTGATCCTGCAACCAATGATCATAAGCTTCACATTCTGGTGATGTGTACATACACACACATTGTGTGTACCACTTGATCCTAAGAATACACAGTTCTTAGGTCGTAGATCAGCAAATTTGGAGAATCCCACGGTAATTTCTGGATGATTATCTTTGAAAGGCATGTAAGCCTCTTTAAGAGTACATAGTAGGAGTCTTTTTGAACATAACACCCGTTCCCACCTATTTTCATTGAACCAAAGTCTTTTCTCCAAGGCATAAGTCTGCTAACAGCATCATCATAGTAAAATTGTTCATTAATGTTCACATTTCCTCTAGGTAAACTTTTTCCTGGTTTTGGATTAGGTGATGACCTAACACCTTTTTCTTTCACAAGCTCTCTTGCCTTTCTTGCCATGTAATTTGTTACTCCAAACCCCTGCTGAATTTTACCCAAACTCCAACTTTTAGGTAACACTATTAGTATCTGGACCTTAATATTTCTATCTGATGTTGATGTAAACTTGTTTTGTCAGCTGGCTTATCATCTCACTCTCTGCACTGACACTAACTGATACTGAAGATTCTTCGTTTGGACTCACTTGTGTAAAAATTGTACTCTTAATAGTTTCATTCACTTTCTGCGGTTTCTTTGTACCTTAATTAGTTTTCGAAAGACGTTTCTTCTTGATTGGCATACCGCCCAAAGTAACTAATTTATAATTTAATGATTTAATAACTATGTTTAGTAAATGCTAGAACTTTAATGGGACACGACTCGCATCATGAAACGATGACGAAGACGCAAGCCATATTGATAGCGGCAGGGGTATCCAAGCTAGCGGAGTCACAGAGAGATTGGACAGGGAGAGATCACAGGCTAGGCCAACATGGGAGAAGGGGCCACAATATAATCCACGAGGTCAAGGGTCACATAGATTGATCCCAGGAGGTACGGGGAAGATCGGAGTGCCCCGCATCAACAAAACGTCAACAACTTTGTAAAACCTGTAATTTGGAGGAATGACCTGAAGTTGAACCAAGAACCCCCACCTGAATGGTTGGAAACCCAACTAAAGAGAATAGTTTGGCAGCAGCACATCCCATTAAAAAGGCCAGGTAATTCCCAAGCGGCTCACAATAAGCTAGCAAGCCGACCATTACATGTAACAAGGACACAAAAGTCAACTGATGAACGAAAGAATGTGCGGTAACTCACGCGCACACAGGAAGCGATTTTAACCTAATCGTACAGTGTCCCAGTGACACTAAGTCCCTAGGAGAAACTGGTAAAGGACGGGGAAATTCAAAAAACTATTGAGGTCATAGCATCACAGCCCGAATGAGAGCAGTTGTGAAACAGACAGGGCTAGTAAGTCATTCGGAGATAAGGGGGTTGTTAAGCAGGGAGTCGAACCGGAACAGGAACCCTAAAACACTATTCTGAAAAATCGGAACCGGAATTGGAACCGTTAAATAATTTTAGATTCATAAAGGTTCTTAAAGGAACCTAGTTTTACAGAATCGTATTTAATTTTGAAATTGCACACTTCTTTTTTTCCTAAGCTTAGCTTAATTTTGAAATGTTTTGTTTCCCCCTTTCTCAGTAAGTTCTGAAAGGGCTTAATATATTTTAGTTTACTACTTTGTTTGAAACCTCTTTTCTAAGATGATTAGAAAAGCGTTGATGAATCCTTAGCAATACATACTAATATTAGTTTCCAGAGGAATAGCGTGACTGTCACCTTGTTCACTGTTTTCTCACATTAATGTTTCAAAAGGTGTATTTAGCTTTAGTTGAAGGTAGGTAATACCACATTCCTTACAAGTTAAAACAAAGACACTAAGAAATCATCTCTTTTGGACACGCAGTCTAGGCCTACTATACTTAGTACTTCCTGGAGGTGAAAAGTGGTTATCTGGTGATTGGTTGAACAATTTATAATAGTGGGTAGAGTGAGGTGGAAGGTAACAAAATGCCAACTTTAAATTCTTCCTCTCAAGTTTAAATTAGGAAGTGGCTCTCAGTGAATGTGTTCCTTGTGTACAGTGCGGAGGTGACTGTTTTTGTTTGCTAGTTAGTGATTTAAATAATATTATTGATGGGGTAAGTTAGAGAAAACTCAGTTAAGAAGGGTTTTTACTATGAGATTGACGGAGATTTAGCTCGCATACTAGTCACTCTACACAAATTGTTAAATTAATTATAAATCTTAACATTTTCAAAAATTTGATTAAGAAATGTTTATTTATACCAACTTAAAAACCATTCTAGACCTAACTTAATAGTCTGTATGACTTAAGTTTTACTTTAAATACATATAGTCTAACTCCACTTCATTACACCCTTTTTGTATTGCGTAACTATTACAATTAGTGTACAACTAACATATTAAATAGCCTTACTATAATACCTTTATTTACCTGGTGTTATTATGATTATTGCTCTAAGGGGGTTATACTAATTAACTGACCCTCCTAGCTATATGACAATATACATTCTCGCCCTTAATACCCGTGATAAGACCCGGTCCAAAATAATATCTCATTTTAATTCTTGGACATTCTTCCTCGCCCTTCAATCTTGCTCGTGTTGGGCAAGTTCACATTCTCTGCGCTGAAAGCCCCTGTACTTGGTATTCTTCCGCGAGATTCATCTGGGCCCGGATAAACGAATCTTCTCCTTGGTTACACATTATCCGTTGTATTGAGCTATAGTCAGTCAGCTGAACGTATCCCTCGAGTAGCGTTGGTAGATCTACGGTTCTCTCCGCCTCTCTCTTCTTGGCAGGGATTTGGAATAATTATTTCCCTTTGGTCCATTCTTTTCCTCAGCTTTTTTACGGTGCTGTTACAACAAATTTATTTTTGCATCCTTCTTTACAATTATTCTCACCAGGGTCTTATTTAACAACAGGGAGTCGAACAGAAATATTTATGGTTCTGCAGGGTCGCGTCGGGACGATCTCGTGAGCTGCCGACGTATGTGAGTCTGTCCGGTCGGTTAGTTGGCGACACGACTAGAGTAACCTCGATGCGTTCCTAGAAGAGTACTCGCCAGCCGTTCCGTCTTATGGCGGTGCTAATATCCAAACAAATAAGAAAGAAAAAAGAAGGTTGGCCGCCATTTTGAAGGTGTACTGGCTTTTGCTTTATTTACTTCAAAGCTTGTTGGTCTGCAACTTAATTTTATTTATTTATGTGTTATTTTATATTTATCTTTTAATTTTTTATGGGCTATTTTTCTTTGATGCTTCATCAAATTCTAACTGGTTTTCTAAATATTTCGTAACAAATTAAGCTACTCTGTGAATAATGAGTGGACCAAAATAATATAATAAATCTTTTGATTTAATTAATAAGCAAATATATATATTTAGCACCACATCTTACCACCTGTTAAGGTTATACACACATGTACTAATTAGGGCAATGAGTTAGGGATGAAGAAAAATGAATTTAGAGTAAGTGTACCCACATTTGCGTGGAGGGAGTGGAAAACCACCCTCTGTACACCCAACTAGGATTCTAACTCAACCCAAATCTTCTTGTCATCGATATTCTAGTTTATAGCGAGAGAGATGCCTGAGACCATGCGGCTACCGAAGCAGATATTTTTTCATAATGTTTCAAGTGTGCTTATTTTTAATAATGTTTTAATAAAAAATAAAAGCTATCAATGTTATTAAAAATTATATAATATATAATTTTTTCATAAAAAATTATATAATATAAATACAATCATATCATAAAATATTTATTTTATGATATATATATATATTATATACATAATATAAGTAAATATATGTTATACACATAATATAGGTATATCTATCATATATATATATATATATATATATATATAATATATATATATATAAAATATATATATATATATAGTTAACATATAGTTATATATTTAAATATATTATATATATAAAACTAATATTATATAAGTAAATAATATATCTAATAATAGATCATGTTTAGGTAATATAAATATACACTTTATATTGCCTAAACGTTAGTTTTTAAGGTTTCTTTAATTTGAATTCCCGCCAAAGCTTACGATTATTTTATCAGAGATTACTAAGTGTTGTACAATTTTACAAAACTTTCCTCTTATTTTTTGTGAAGTTAGAGCTATTCTGATTTCATAAATGGTAGATTTATAATATATTTAATAGTACAAATGGACTTTATTAATTTTTTAAATTCCATTTTATCCATAAGAATACATTGTAGACTCTGACGTTATACCCCCACAATGGCATACTGCGAGTACTCATTATATCTAGGTTATTCTAGACACGACTGCATCATCGCGAGATCTGTTGCTTATTTACGAGACTGTCTAACCCCTCGTTAACTTCCCGACTTTAATGGCGTTCATTACTTACTTTGGATTTTCATATATTTAAGTATTTATATTATCCAATTTAGTTAGGTAAGGGTTTATTTTAGTGTGTTTTAGCGTTTAGTAATTTTCAAGTGGGGTTTTTATTTGTATTTGCATCATAGATGTTCAAAACAGTTGTTTTAAAGTGTTAGGTTAGGGCTGAGCCATAATTTAAACAACGTGTGAAGTTTTAAATTGTTTCTTGTGGTCGATATAAATTTTATATATTTTATAACATCTGTTTCAGGGGAAATAACAGGTAGTTAAGGTGCATATAACATCTGTTTAAGTACCCGTTTGGGCTGTACGCATACGTACGCTACTGTGCTAGTGACGAGAAAGGCTGGAGGAAGTGTACCCGCATTTGTGTGGGGGTAGAAAGAAAAACCCTTTAGATAAAAACCCATTCGAACGGGATTCGAAACCTGATCTCCCCGTTATCGGCAATCTAGTCTATTGAGTGGGTGACATCTTAGATGATGCGACCACCGAGACGGGTATTAACAAATTTACAAGTTTTTTCATTGAACTAATGATTTATTTGTACTTTCCCGCACCTCCCTCGGGTAGAGAAAGTATTGTGAATGTCAAAAAACGTGAACTCGATATTTTGATGAACCTTTTTGTCTGTTACCGGGACTAGAACCGAAACAATGTTACTGTTGAACATTACAAACAAAACATCAACATTGCTGTGAGATTTCTCCGTGAATAACTTAGCTGCAAAGTCACAGTAGGCCTAATATTAAAAAACCTTTATTTGAACTATATTAGTATGAAGCCAAGAGTTAGTGAAATATCGCCAAATATTAGCTATTTTATAAATGGAGGTCTGGGAAATGTATTGTCATTCTTGTTGGTGAACAGTGATATTACTTTTAATCAATGTTTCTGAAACGGTTTATATTATTTAATTTAGGTGTTTTTTTTGTGGAGTTTTTGCAGAAATGTAAGCTATTTCCTATCACATATTATACTAGTTGTAATTAACTATCTATATGCTTATATAAAGTGTGTATGGTCACCGTATGCGGCTGATCTAAGTTTGTTGCCAGAGGGTAATAGTATATGTAATATAGCCCCATTCGCATAGATAAAGAATGAGAAGCCTATTTGTAAGAAAGATTCAATACAACCAAACCTGAACCTCCCGTCCCAACCAAAACAAACCACTAATTACCGTAATTATAATCATTCATCCCCTCTCATAGGAGCTGATATTACAAGGGAGGAGGGAGGTACTACAACTATATTTACATTATTAGCCCCCCATATGATTAGTAATGGGAAATAAAGTATTTCATAAAGAAGAATTAGTGGAAGCTTTTGATAGCTGTTTAGATGAACTTTATAATTAATAAATCCAATCAAATAAGACATTTCTTGAACGCCAAATTTTGGTGATTTTTAATCAATGTTGGTGGTAGAAAGTGGCCTTCTTGTAAAAATAAGTTGTTTTTTTAGTTCAGTAGGCCTCACTTCCTCCATCATGTTAAGAATTACTTAATGTTATTATTATTTAAATTTTAAGATTTGACTTTGGATTTCAAGTTGAAATATTTCCTACAATCTTGCCTTGGATTATAAGTTGATATTTTTCCTCGGTGATCACCGATCCGTTTAGAAAGAAAACAAATGAATACTGTTCCTAATAGCTCCTAACAGAGTATAATAACTGTTTATTACGCGGCTTAACACGTCAATATGTCAACATTTAAAAAATACGCCCTAGATACTCGTACGATTGGTTAAGGTGGGGACGCGACAGAAGGCCACTATTCTTGCAGTTTTTATGGCACTTTTTTTTTGACAAAATAAATAAAATATTGCTTCAGGAGAAACAGAGTTTGATTTTCCTCACCTGGTAATATCAACAGTTGTTGAATATCTGTCGATGGTGTTCTGGAATTTAATGACAACTTTTTCTCTACATTCAAAATGTTATTCTTCTAATACCGCTATGTTCATGATAATCAACAGCACTGTTGATCCCACCATGTGAAGAAAAATTAAATTATGTTCCTCCGGGAGCAATATTGTATTTATTTTGTTCAATAAAATGTTTAGCCATAAAGACTGCAAAAACATTGGTCTTGTCTCTCTTCCCCTTCCTTCCAACATTGGTATACCAAGTTTTCCAACTAGTTTGTGTACAAGATCCCAAAACCAATGAGTTCCTAAAAAATTACTATATTGAAAAATATATTTTCATACGACTGATTTAAGGTAATTTATAAGCCGAGTGTTGATATAATCATTCGGTTCAGAAAGTGCACGCAAACGCCTTAAATAAAAAAGAGAGCAGAAATAGTTTCCTAAACAAGCAAACAACTGTTTTGTTGTTGGTTATAAAACTACTTTGTATTTCTTACGCCTGCAAGAATCCTTGGAATGTCTGCGGTCTATCGTCGTGTGTAGCTTGGTGTGCAAGTCAGCCGTTCCACCATCCGTCCTGTGGGGCACATCTTGGGGTCCACTTGCCCCTCCAGGGTACACTCCACTTTCACCACTGTTCGCGTTTACATACTGTTTAATAGTGACAGGCGCATTGTAGTAAGTCTTGTTGCCGAAAAGGATATCAGTCGACCTGTTCACGGCGATGTTGCCGTAGCTCGGTCGGGTTTCGAACCTTTTTCGACGGATGTTGATGGCTTCAGCGACATCCTCGTCAGTGTTGGTTGGAGAGCGCACACGAGCTTCCTTGTGTACGTCATTGTCATCGTCCTCGAACACGGACGTGACGTCACTGACGTCCTCCCAGTCACTTCCCAGATCGACGCCTGCCGTCGCCGAACTGTAGCTCCCGCTTTTCCCGGCGTCCTCATCTTTACTTTGTTGAGATGTCACCATACTCGCACATTTCCGACTGCACAGTGCACAATGAGGATGACTAATGAGGTATCCCGTGTCTCTTGTCGACACCCCCCTCTCACTGAACTCCCCTTCTTCTCCTCCAAATCAAGGTCGGGCGGGCTTGTAGACAGACGAAGGTATTTCCCAACTCTCTTATGCCCCTTACACACGGTCGGTTTCTTCGTACAGCAGATAAATCTCTACAGAAATAATGTCAACTGTCATGTATTAACCAGAGAAGTAGCTACTAGGCCCTTATTTATAAAGGAAGCCAACTTACGGCCACTTCTGATTGATTGAAAGTCACTGACATTAAACAAATATATCTAATTTGATTTAACAATAGAGTCTAAAAAAGTATCAAAATATTCCAAAATAGACTCTTCATGGACTCCCACAGACTCTTTATGGACCCCACAGACTCTTCATGGACCCCGCAGACTCTTTATGGACCCCACAGACTCTTCGTAGACCCCACAGACTCTTCGTGGACCCCCAAGACTCTTTATGGAACCCCACAGACTCTTGATGGACCCCACAGACTCTTCGTAGACCCCACAGACTCTTCGTGGACCCCACAGACTCTTCGTGGACCCCCACAGACTCTTTATGGACCTCACAGACTCTTCGTAGACCCCACAGACTCTTCGTGGACCCCCACAGACTCTTCGTGGACCCCCACAGACTCTTCGTGGACCCCCACAGACTCTTTATGGACCCCACAGACTCTTCGTAGACCCCACAGACTCTTCGTGGACCCCCGCAGACTCTTTATGGACCCACAGACTCTTCGTAGACCCCACAGACTCTTTATGGACCCCACAGAATCTTCGTAGACCCCACAGACTCTTCGTGGACCCCCGCAGACTCTTCGTGGACCCCCGCAGACTCTTTATGGACCCCACAGACTCTTCGTGGACCCCCGCAGACTCTTTATGGACCCCACAGACTCTTCGTAGACCCCACATACTCTTCGTGGACCCCCACAGACTCTTCGTGGACCCCCGCAGACTCTTTATGGACCCCACAGACTCTTCGTAGACCCCACAGACTCTTCGTGGACCCCCACAGACTCTTTATGGACCCCACAGACTCTTCGTAGACCCCACAGACTCTTCGTGGACCCCCGCAGACTCTTCGTGGACCCCCGCAGACTCTTTATGGACCCCACAGACTCTTCGTAGACCCCACAGACTCTTTATGGACCCCAGAATCTTCGTAGACCCCACAGACTCTTCGTGGACCCCCGCAGACTCTTCGTGGACCCCCGCAGACTCTTTATGGACCCCACAGACTCTTCGTAGACCCCACAGACTCTTCGTGGACCCCCGCAGACTCTTTATGGACCCCACAGACTCTTCGTAGACCCCACAGACTCTTCGTGGACCCCCACAAACTCTTCGTAGACCCCACAGACTCTTCGTGGACCCCCGCAGACTCTTTATGGACCCCACAGACTCTTCATGGACTCTCGATTGAGAACTTTTGGTCGTCAATCTCGTAATTGTCTGGATTCTGATATGGATGATGGCTGACTGTCTCTCCTACATCCAACATTAGTGAGTCATAGCTGTAGTAGTTTTCATTCAACATTATTTTAGTGTGTAAACATGTATAATAGAGTATATTATTATTTCACAATAATAGTATATTAGATTTGTATTTCTAATTAAGGTGTAGGCCTAAAACCTTGATATTCTGCATTAATTAATACAATAACTAATTCAAATTGAAAGTTAATTGTTAAAATAAAAGGTCCAATAAAATTATTATTATTATTATTATTATTATTATTATTATATTATTAGCACCGCGTCTTACTACCCGTTCGGGTTATACACTCTTACGCTAATGTGTAATGTTAGGGTGATTGTGAGATGAAATGGAGGACCTACAGTTTAACGTGGAATCCGAACCACGGTGGAGGCCTGGCATTCCACATATTCACAAGATAACTTGTCAGAGGTGAAGGAAGGGTTTGGAAATCAGATAAATCTGTGCCGGGACCGAGAATTGAACCCCGGACCCCAGCACAGAAGTCTGACACCTTACCCCTAGACCACCAGGTCACCTCCAATAAATTAAAATGTGAGTAAATCTTTTAAATTGTTTTAATAATAATTCATAATAGACCAAATTAAAACTTTTTGGATGAAAACCATTTATTTTTACATTAACATTATATACAAGGATTTTACTTATAATAATTTAAAATTAAGAAGGATTGATTATGGAAATGCACCAACATTTTTCTGACAAGGATGCAAAAGAAATGTGATAACTATAAAGGTGAAAACCACTCTCCAATGCGTTTGGCCATGTATACTCTAATTATTCTTGTAGGAAGAACAGGTTTAGAAAATACAAATAAATCATGACAAAAAATGGTGGTCAAAGTTGATGGCATTTTATTTATTATTTTAAAGGCAGGCCTATTTATAATATATATCGAAAGTTAAATATGTAAATCACATTACTTGAGCTATGAGTAAATCAATGTAGTTTTACTAACGTTTGTGACAGTCATTTACTCGCTATACGATCAAAATTATAGTGTACTCAACCTAAAGACAATAAAAATATAAATTATATTAAATAAAATTTTACAATACTTCACAAAACAATTGTGAAAAAGTTAATGCATTTCCATGCGTGTTTAATTCCCATTGTATTTACAAAGTCCAGTCTTTTAGCGTTAGGGAAAGAACTAACACACTAACAAACTAAACACTTCTTTATTTATTAATAAACAAAAATCTTTGTAAAGTGTCTAATCTTTAAAATTATTTAAATTAAGTATTGGAAGTTAGTGATTAACTAATGTTGAAATGAAATATAACAATATAAGCTTTCTTTAAATGATTGAGTACTGTTGTTTTTGGGGTTTCCTATTGTTTACAAGTATTAAACAACGGTAAAAGTGTAATTGAAAAAGTGGTGTTATAATAAAATTAAATAAATTTCATATCAAGTCATATCAATGATATAAGTTAACAATAAAGATAAAAATGTAAAGGTAAATAAATTGGATGCAATAGCTCTTTGTTAAAATTGCATATAATTAAAGCAAGTAGAGTTAGCTAAGCCAGGGTTGTTACAATTCTATCCAGCCCCCCAAAAAACACATGGGTTTTAATTAAAAATACACACTTAAAAAACACAACAAAAACTTATTATATTTTGAATACAAAGCAATTGTCTAATTTTTTTAACTAGTTAGTCTATTTTTCTTTTAATATTTAAAATATTATTAATTACTTTAAATAAAAATTTAGATAAATTGGAAATAGAATTAAATATACTGACATAGGATTAGATCAAACTAATGTTGTTGAATATTTTAAAGAATACACATACAATTTAAATTTAAAACATTCTTTTCTAAGAACCAAATTTTAATAACATGATTTCTTGAAAGTTTTATTTTGAATTTTGCTAACCAGTGTATATTGTTTTAATTCCTTTAAAAAAATTGATTTATAAAATATAATACTATTGTTAGGCGTGGACGTTATTTTCTTTGTAAAGTAACAGTCTAGGAACTAATTAATATGTTGGAATGATTGGTCAAATCAGATAACATACATAAGATCTTTAATCACACCACAACAAACCCAATAAAACCTAATATAGCCCAACTTATTTTTTAAATAGCCCGGGTTTTTTTCAAGCCTGAGCTAAGAACTATTCATTGAGAATAGAATGTTTTGAATTTCTACAAAGTTAAACAATTAAAAATAACAGTTCTAGAATCGTACTTGTGTGTATGTATGATATTTGAACACGCATGCACACATATACAAGGACACAAACATGTTTGGTTTGTGATCTTCCTCCTGTCCACAATTTATAAGTGAAGGGTGTCCAAATTAATGTATATACTCAATCGAGTTCGGTCATTTTCGGCTGTATACAATTAATATAAAGATTTAAACAAAACTCATCAAAGTAGGCATGTCTTTACTCGCAACACCATACTTTAAAATTAGCAGGAGCAATCTTGATTAAAGTATTTAGAGGTTTGAAAAAAATAAATGTTACAGTGCACCGCACAGACATTCTCTTATGGGTTACGGACGACAAATTATGAAAATTTGTTTCCTAATTGTAATATATAATGGAAGTAAACCAACTCTTGGTTAGTTACTAAATGAGAAAGTATGTAAGATTGTGTCGTACTATACATTTTAATTTACGTGAAAATGTTTATAAAGTGATAGTTTTCCATTAATTTATCACAAAATAAAATACCTTCAAAAATGTTTCCAAGCAAAAACAAAATATTCAGTTATTTTACTAGATATAATGTAGTTCTTATGATTTATAAATGACAGACTATTAACATAGAAAATTTGAGTGTTTCCTCAAATTGAAGCTATACCACAAAACAAGACTAATGCAGAATTTCTTCCTTGGGTATTATATACTCGTGTGTGTGTGTAAATATATATATATATATATATATATATATAATACCCAATATATGTATTGTAGCATTTATTACCATAAAGCTACAGCTGATATTAAAATAATAGTAAAACTGGACACTAGTAGAATCAAAACAAGCAAACTCACCATCGCCCCATTCTGCAGCTTAGTCTCACGAATATACTCCCGGCACAAAAAAACAAAACAATAACAACATGCCACAATGGGTTGGAGTGATCAACTAAACGAGTGAAAGTCGTGCAAGACCGAACTTTGCATTTTCGTAGAGCATGCTGGGAAAAATAGTGGAACACTTGCGCAAGAAGGTGGCGTGGTGCGAACATCCTGTCTCTGGAATATTCTACTAGCTTCCACGGCTTTCTACCCCCGTCTATCATCCCCTCCCTCTCTGCGTTGTTCCTTTGTTTGTTTACCCCTCTTCCCCTCTCTGAGTTTGGATAATTTTTGTATATAATGGTGTAGTGCATATGGACGACTACTCTTGTTAGGATCTGGTACTCTTGTTAGGATTTGGGACACTTGTTAGGATCTGATCCTCGGACACGCATAGGTGTCCGAGATGTCTTTTAGAAGATATACAATTCTTTTTTGACAGTTATACTTTGAAATTTCATTTGGCGTCTAAATATAAAAGCTTTTCAACTAAAAGAAATATCACGTAATACCTTAATCCGTTTTGGATTGGTCCTGTTAAGAATGTTTATCTTATATTTAATTTTGTTTAGCGTGAAGCCCCGTCTGGGTTCGCAGAGTATTAAATATGTCAATTTTTACAAAACGCAGTTTTGGAATAGTTAGTTTGTATAGCCAGTCAAACTTGAGAACTCTTAGTGTTTTGGTCAGAATGAATGTTGGTAACTTTTTAGTGACTTATAGCCCGTCTGGCTTTAATGCTTTATCTAGTCTGGAGAAATAATGTTAGTAACTTGTAGCCCGTCTGGCTTGGATACTTTACAAGTATGTTAGTAACTCATAGCCCGCCTGGCTTGGATACTTTACAAGTATGTTAGTAACTTGTAGCCCGTCTGGCTTGGATACTTTACAAGAATGTTGGTAATTTATAGCCTGTTTGGCTTTTACACTTTATATGGATATTAGTAACTTATTAGTAACTTATCGCCTGAGAGTTTTTGTTATTTCCATTAAGGAAGAAATATTAGTAACTTATCAATTTGGTAATGTTCTTTACTTGTTAGGGGTAAATCTATATTATTTGTCAATTATATTGTTTGCTAACCGATTTTGGGTTATCGAAATTGCCAACGACTATTGTTTTTGTTGCAACTTACATATATATTTATTACTGTTAAATGTGTGATCTACATTTATTTAATATCAATTAGGGGTGTGTGAAGCTTCGAAAAATTCGAAGCCGAATCGAATCTCAGGGTACTTCGTATTCGATTCGAACCTATGTTTGGCTTCGGCTGCCGTTCGAAGCTTCGGTCCATTCGAAGCCTTGATAATGATTTACTTACAGTCTGGTTTCAACAAGAGTTAAACCAAAGTACGGTACCTTAAGAATTAAAAAATATTTTATTATTATGGGCAACTGATAAAATTCCTTAACGTTGTGATTTTCAAGACGGCCATTACATTATGATCATACCGTATTGATAAACATTCATTAGTACCAACTGAAAGTGTAGATAAAATAAATAATAAAAGTAATATTTTTAAAATTTTTGGCCAGTTTAAACTTTTAAAGTATTTCTTAGTTATTAAAAATATTTTGTAATAATTTTGAATTCATATGCGCAAGCAGACATTTTAGTTGTTTAATTACTACATGACCAAAACTCCTGTCTGTGCGAGTATATGGATATCGGCAGAGTTGAGCGATAGTTGAGCGCGTGCGCGGCTCGAGTATATGGATATAGCCAGAGATGAGCGATAGCCGAGCGCATGCGTGAGTAAGGAACACTACGTGCCTAATAATTATACTAAAAAAACTTAACGTCATCACTATAGATGATAATTGCTGTTAATAACTTAAAATATTATATATTTTCTTTAAAAAATAAAAGGATATATTATTTTCTAGAACGTAGATCACGTGTTTTTTGAGCGTCTATTTGATTGAGTCGTACCTCGTGTGTGAACAATTAATTTAACAGTGGTGAAACCAGTGGTGATTGTGCAAATACTAATCGGCAAAGAAGTACTGTGTGGAATTTTTTTAGTAAAAATATTGATAAAAAGTCGGCTGAATGCCGAACATGCCGAAAGAACTTCAAGACTCCATCAGGTTAGTTGGCCGTTTTCTGTATTACTGTATTTGATTGAAAATTTGTAGACCAGCCTAAGTTTTGTATTAGGCCTATAAATTATGTGCAACAATTTTTGTAAGTGGCTTATTTTCCTAATATATTTTACTTTTAAATAATGTTTCCTGTAATTATCATATGGGCGCCCTTGAGGCCTAGTGTATGTTATTGTCCATTGTGGAAGGCATGTGCTTCCCTTAAATCCGCTTATGCTCATGGGCAAATTTTCGTGAGGGGGGGCACGAAATTTTGAGAAGAAAGGTGTGGATCCTCTCGAATTTCATGAGGGGGTTACGGGAACTCTCACAGAACAACAATAAAAATTAATAAGATATCTGGTTCGTGAGATAGTAGATGGATCCGCCACTGGGTCTAGGCCTATTATAAGCCAAGTAGATTGGGGTACGATAGAGGTTTTAGACTTTTTATTTAAGTTATCACACTTACCTTAGACTAAAATGGTGACTCTAAAATAGGGGATTGAATCCTGGTTTGGTGTACTGAGGGTGGTATTTTACTAAATGGTTCCTCTCACGCAGTAGCCCTACAGGTACGCTATATTTAATCTAAATTCAACTTTACTCATCTCTAACACATTAGCGCAATTAGTACAAATGCATATTATAACCTTACGTGCCATGAAGCAGTAAGGGCCTACTAAAAATAAAGTTAGGCCTATTTTATCCCATGCTTTAATGGGAATATGGCAAGACTTTAGACAATGTAATAGGCCTATCACATTTACTAAATTCCTGCTAGATTTCCATTTACTTACCACAATATTAAATTTTAAATCTCCTTTTCCCCCTTAAATTAATTTTTTTTTTTGGCAGGCACAACCAAGACACTTTTTAACCACCTCCAAAAACACCCAGGCAAATACAAAGAATTTTTAGATGAAAACAACAAGAAGGATCTGCCCGCACCTGCTCCTAGAAAAGATAGGACAGTACAACAAAACATCCAGACTATGCTTAGTAGAGAAAAGATGGTCTCATCACACCCGTATACTCAAACCACCACTAACAAGATTACAAATATGCTTGTAAAAGGACTTTTACCATACAGCTTTGTCGAGGAGGAGGGCTTTGTTGAATTGGTTAAACATTTTGCTCCCAACTACAAGATTCCTGCACGAACTACGTTCTCTCGGAATTATGTTATTATTATTATATTATTAGACTCGGGATCGTCTCAAAACAGAGTTTCTTCAAGATCTCCCATTTGTACAGGCACTAACCCTCACATCTGATGGCTGGACATCTCGTGCCACAGACAGCTATGTCAGTCTAACTTGTCATTACCTGAATGACAAATATGACTACAAGACATTCACTATGGAAATCATTCCAATGAATGAAAGTCATTCTAAAGCCAACATAAAATCTAGACTTGAGCAATGTGTTGTTAATTGGGGCATTTCACTGGAGGACATGACAATCCCAATTTACTGCATTACCGATAATGCACCCAATTTCCGCTCTGCTGCCAAAACACTATTTGGTGACAAAGCCCGTCCTTGCTTTGCACATTCTCTACAGTTAGCTGTTGACGATTCCAAATCTGAGTGTCCTGGTGTCAAGAAGCTGTTACAGAAGGCAAAAAACATTGTGGGTCATTACAGGCGTAGCTCTCAAGCACGGGAACGCCTTCATAGTCTGCAAGAGAGAATGCAGGTACCCCAGCTGGAGCTTATTCAGTATGTGGAGACTCGCTGGAGTAGTGAGTATTGCATGCTTCAGCGGCTTGTTGAAATGAAGGGCCCCATCGCTGCTGAACTAGCACAGTCTGAACACAATATTGAACCGCTGACAAATGCAGATTGGGCTCAAGCAAAGGGTGTGTTGGAAGTTCTTGAGCCACTTGCTCAAGCCACAAAGGAAATAAGTGGCGATTCCTATCCAACCTCTTCGATGGTCATACCCATCCTACACTGTCTGAGTTCCCATTTAAACTCTCGCATACAAAGGCAAGAAGAAGGTATGACATTTGCGAGAAGCCTTTTAAAGACACTTAAGTCTAGATTTCCGTTGCATGAAGAGGATGAAATATTTCGCTTATCTATGTTAACGGACCCAAGATTCAAAGGTGTAGTTATCAATAATATTGTTGCTTCAGCAAATTTGTCAACTGCTTTAAGAAACGAACTATACTGTGATTTTGAAGAAATGGATTCAACAGCTGATGAGCCAGAACCATCAACTTCAAACTCTGGACTGTGGTCATTCTTCGTTTCTCTACCAAACGAGAGAAAAGAGATGAATATTTCTGAAGAAGTTGAAAAGTATTTATCTGAGCCTAGGGTGAATAGATCCACAAACCCTTACCATTGGTGGAAGCAAGAAGGGTGTAGTAAATTCCCAAATGTCGCTAAGGTTGCGCTTAAATATCTTGGTATTCCTGCTACGCAAGTCAGTAGTGAGAGACTATTCTCATCAGCAGGAAATGTTGTTATAGCCCGACGAGAGTGTTTACTCCCTGAACATGTACAACAGCTTACCTTCCTCCATAGCAATCTTAAAAAGAATAAGTAAGACTTCAATAAAGCATAATAAAACCAGACTCAAAGAAATATATTTTTTATCTACCTGCTAAGTATAAAATAAAAAGGTGTTTTTTTTTTGTTTTTTTTTTTTTGCATAGAGGTAAAGTGATTAACATTATCAAGTTGGCAATAAGCTACAAATATTAGTGCTAGAAACAATAAATAGCCTATAATTCAGTTTGATGCTAGATAAATACCTATATTTAATAACAATATATTAATAGTTTTACTCAAAATAAAATAGAAAAATATTCGAACTTCGATTCGGCTTCGAGAATATTTCACATATTCGACTCGACTTCGATTCGAACCAAAAAAGTGGACTTCGCACACCCCTATTATCAATAAATTAATGTTATTTTCTGAAATATTTCTTTACTTTAAATATTCATGTTATGTCCCTCTCACTGATAACCAAGTTACGTATGGTAGTCACATTGCAGGAATTGTTGGGGAGAGAGTTCAAGGAAACAGAAATGAATGGGCCTGGGTACGGCCTATTTACTTGGTAATTATCCTATCGGCTCCTCTGCAATTGTTGTATGCCTTTTATTATTCTTAATGTTGTTGTGCACCAGCCTTACTTCGTTGGGAACTAAGGGCGGTGCCACAGTATGTATA
>JBCFYV010003508.1:51551729-51614544 GCA_039000515.1 Timema cristinae | reverse complement strand
GATCAGTGGCACACCCATTAGAGGGAAAACAGGGAATTGGTCTCCCCCAAGACTCAATACTAGTTTAATAAATACATTAATTATGTGATTGTTAAAATAAAGAGCATTAAAGATGTATCAAGTGCATAAGATACCTTTTAAAACCAGGGTTACGATTTATATTTCAAAAAAATATAAATGCTCTACACATTAAAATAACCCCTGAATTTCCTATTGAAAAAGAGCAACTTCATACTCGATTCGATATATTGTATGCAAGGCCAAAGCCAGATAAATATTGAATTAAAACTACCTTATTTACTGTTTAAAAATAACAAAAATAAATACAAGGAACGATCTATATCTACTAGTATTGTGATTGTCAAACAAATCTAACTTGAAATTTCGATAAATGTCAACGTTTCATGACCACCTGAAACAAAAAGCATGGTTTCCGCAATGTCGTTTGTCTGTCCGTCTATCTGTCTTTCACTTTTCCCTTAGTACCCCTTTTATATACTTAAACCTTATTTTTATTATGATATAATGAGACCAATTTTTGTTATCTGAGCTATAGGGTAGCATCAAATTCTTTCAAAGCTGGATTAATTCTTTAAATCCATATGTTAAGCTTACGTTCCTCATAGATCGGAACTGTATGGCGCACTGTTCCAGGAACGTACTCATATTGAGGCATACAACACAAACTTTTTCTCATGACATTTTTCAAAATTAAATTTAAATACTAGACAGACAACTTAATATTAATTTTAAAGTACGAACATATTTAAAAAAAATTTAACATAAAAGTAATTATCATTAAGGTTAACTAATTCAACACTATTATTTTGGTCACATATATAATAAACCAAAGCATTGCTTAAAATAGATATTAAATGAAAAGTTCAAAATACAAGTTTAAATAACTAAATCTTGGAAACAAAATGTGAAAGCAAATGTGATCAAGCCAAAATGGCGTCTAAAGCATCTTAGCAAATTACGTCATGCGACACTAACAGTAGTGGTTCTTTCCCGAACTTTAATACGGGTTTGGATTTTTCTATTCACTGTCCACCCCATGGAAGAGAACGGAGAGAACCAGTTCTACGGGAACCGTGGTCGTTGGTGTTTGTTATTATTATATATAGGGCAGCGAGGGAAGAAATGAGGCATCAGAATGTAATATTGTGACTTATCGTGGTTCGGAAATTTCAGAACTAGCTCGAGTGAGTTTTATATAGTAGTAGTACCCCGTTTAACTTGTGAACTCTTTAGAAAATATTGATATGGAACTGTTGTTTTTTTAACAGTGCAGCAGCTGAGTGTGGCTTTCGATTTTTCTCTCACGCGACGACTCGTTCGATACCGTTTGAACACAAAATTAGGCAAGGTACAAAAAGTTTGTGTATAAAAAATCTTAATTTATTTGATTAAAATACTCCATTTAGATAATTTAATTACTACATGCTCATTAACATAATTTTGGTTAACGATGTTTTTCTTTTTATTTCTGCAGATTAGCGATATCACTGAAGCTGATTCAATACATCGCACACATGTTTGAACAAGATTTTTTTGGTCTAGAATCATTGAAAACCAAAATAAACTAAAGGGTTAATTTTAAATCGTATGCTCTTGTGATAACTTCTTTCGTGTTTATGAAATAATTTGTGAAAATGGAGTTCATACAAATTAAAGACATTAGACCCGGGCTGAAAAATATCAACGTGACGTTTATTGTTTTGGAAGTTGGTCACCCAACCGTAACGAAAGAAAATAGAGAGGTCCGCACATTTAAAGTAGCGGATCCTACTGCCTGTATAAACGTTTCAATTTGGGACGAACCGGGGCAACTTTTAGTGCCGGGCGACATAGTTCGCCTTACCAAAGGATACGCCTCGGTGTGGCGTAGCTGCCTCACGCTTTATTCCGGTAAAACAGGTGACATTCAGAAAATCGGCGAGTTTTGTATGGTTTTTAATGAAACAGTAAATATAAGCGAGCCAAATCCAAACCTTGTCAACAACACAACCTCGGGAGCTCCAAACAACAATAGTATCACGGGCAACAATGGTAATAGTAATGGTGGTATAATTGGTCGCCATGCTGTTGTATCCAACCAACAACCTATCACTATATCACAACAAAACTCAGCTCCTGGGAAAGTTGGAGGGGTTACACGTTTCACAGACCGTGATCAACCAGGGGGTAAAGCTCAGATTAAGGGTAATCACAGGGGGAGGGGTGGACCAAGAAATGGATCGAGAGAAAGGAGATAAAATGTAAATTGTTAGAACCGAATACGTTCAAAGAACTATTATGTCAACATTTGAAATATTTTCACTCAAAATTGTGTTTTGAAATGTCATTTTAAGTGCAGCGCTTAGTTGAATCACATTAGAATTGTAATTTGCTATAGATTTTACGTGATAAAACAATTAATAAATTGTTAGCCATCGGCCTTTCAAATATAATATTGCTGGCTACCCGTTTATACAAGTGGGTAAATTAATAAATGTTGACTCCTACGATTATGTGCAAGGTGTGATCGTTTTATTTCCCTTTCTTTGTTGAATATAAATTTGTATGACACATTAATCGCTCGCTATTAACCACACAAATATGTTCATATTGTAAACTCTAAAATAAGTAAACAATTACCACTACTGAAAAGTGCAATATCACTACAAATTACTTTTGAGATCTCTCCCTACAATTGGTTCTGTTCTCGTATTTTAATTCATTTTTACTTGTTTTTCCTGTATTGATTAAAAGCTAATGTTATTATTATTATTATTATTAGCACCGCGTCTTACTACCCGTTCGGGTTATACTTACGCTAATGTGTAATGTTAGGGTGATTGTGAGATGAAATGGAGGACCTACAGTTTAACGTGGAATCCGAACCACGGTGGCGGCCTGGCATTCCCCACATTCACAGCTAATGTTATTGACACATCTGTTATTACTAAACAAACAGCAATTGAACTTGTCTCTTTGCTTCCTTTCTTTCCCTCGTGTCTTATTTCCAAAATGGCGGGCAAGTGGGACCAAAGTAGACCAATGACATGACAATGGAAGCGATAAGATGGTGAGCAGCAGAATGTTATCCAAGGTCGTATTTGTGAAACGGAACGAACGTGTCTTAGCATTCAGTTACGACTTATCCTGACGCATTCAATACTGAAAGTGAGGAAACGTTAGCTGAAATGGCCATGTTCTCCAAAGCCGCGTCTACATAACAACACTCATGGACAGAACAAACTATTTTGAACTTCGGCTGACGATCGATAGTGAAACTGTTTGCAGTTTATTTTCTAGGTAGGAAACTTATTATTGCATATTATGCATTTAGTATTTGTCATTGCAAATATAAATGTGAAATAAACTAATGTTTTGATTGTCAAAGTTTGATATAAATATAAGTTATGTTTGTTTGGCAAGGACACAGTTGCATCCTTATCTTATTTATCATTTTGTCCCAAGCTAGTTATGACAGCTGTTAGTTTAAATGATATTGTTTATTTGTTAAATTTGTTTACACATTTTCTTCGCACCTTTTTAACATCCCGCCCAGCTGACAGCATTGTTGCCACGTCAGAATTTTTTTAATCAAATGTCTATGAAATTAATAACTCCTAGTCCCCTGGACATTTTAATGAAAACTGTCTCATACTTAGAGCTTTGAAACTTAAGGCTGTGTCCAGAATTTTAGAACTATTTTAAACATTTTAGCTTAACAACCCCTGGCTAGTATTAGGATTATAGTTTTACTGCCATTAAAACTAGTTAAAAACTTCAATAAACACAAAAATATGAAGGTTCTTGTAAATTTTAAACCTCTCAATAGTTAGTACAGTGAGCTAACCACATTAGTTTTGTGTACAGAGAGAAATTAGTTAGGATCTAGGGCCTTATGGAGATGGTGCTTTTTATAATAGCTAGACCAATATGCAAGAACGAGTGTGAGTGTGATATTAGTGGTGGTGTCCTTGGAGTGATGATATAACCCGAGCAGTGCACTATTGCAGTACTGACCCACTCAGCTTCGTTGTTGCAAATTTGCTGAACAGCACTATACTTCATTAGCTTAAGAAACCTTTTCTTTATTCCAGTGAATATAATTATGCTTTTTATTAGACTACTAAACATGACATGGACATCCAATATGGTGGGAACAGTAGTTTTTATATAGAGCATATATACATTAGTTCTTTGTTTTAATACATTTTTATTGCCTTAAATTAAGTGGTAATAGGCCTAGTTCAATTGCCACTTGTTCTCAAATACATGTTGGCATGTTTTAGGTGTGCCACATGTTCTAAAACTCATACTAGCGCATCAAATAACACTTTAAACGATGGTTGATCGTTTCATATTATGAGTATTTTGTTTATAAAAATATAAATTTTTTAGCATTGTGTCTTGCTAGGTAACTGTTTGAGTTATTACCTATGTACTAATTATACAAATGTGCTAGGGATTAGGAATGTTGAATTTAAAATAAGTGTTCCTGCATTTGTGTGGCGAAAGAGTTGAAAACAAATGAGAAAAAACCACCCTCACTACACCTGACTGGGACTGAATCCCGATCTCTCCATCTTCTGCAGTGAGTTTATTGCGAGAATGACACCTTAGACCATACGGCCACCAAAGTGAGTAGAATGTTAGTTTTGTCAGATTGGGATGGATGGATGGTAATAGGATTGGTCAAAGATCTCTGGATTTTTATATTTATAATATAAAAAAATGACAAAAATGCCTCCATATTGATGAAATTTGCTTGCTGTTCCCAAATTAGTTAATTAAAAGAATAATGTTATGATCCATACTTGTATTGCTTAGTAGGATATATATTTTAGTTTTTTATATTGCCCATACATAATTGGAGCAAATAGCCATGATTTTGAATCTGGTTTTTAGTTACGAATTTAGAAATATGCTCTTCTACTTTTCCATGACAGGCTAGAATTTAACATAGATGAGTCGGTTGTGAGTCAAAATCTTAGACTAGGCCTATATTTTATTGCTATTGTACAAACAACCCATTTCATATAACATAATTACATCTGCCTATTTAGTAGGCATAATTTTTAAATTGTTAGATAAAACTTTTAAGGTATACTCTAGACCCACAGTCTCCAGGTTAAAATGGCTGTGCTCTGGGACCACATACAAGGTCTACACCAGACCCACAGTCTCCAGGTTAAAATGGCTGTGCTCTAGGACCACATACAAGGTCTACACCAGACCCACAGTCTCCAGGTTAAAATGGCTGTGCTCTAGGACCACATACAAGGTCTACACCAGACCCACAGCCTCCAGGTTAAAATGGCTGTGCTCTGGGACCACATACAAGGTCTACACCAGACCCACAGCCTCCAGGTTAAAATGGCTGTGCTCTAGGACCACATACAAGGTCTACACCAGACCCACAATCTCCAGGTTAAAATGGCTGTGCTCTGGGACCACATACAAGGTCTACACCAGACCCACAGTCTCCAGGTTAAAATGGCTGTGCTCTGGGACCACATACAAGGTCTACACCAGACCAACAGCCTCCAGGTTAAAATGGCTGTGCTCTGGGACCACATACAAGGTCTACACCAGACCCACAGTCTCCAGGTTAAAATGGCTGTGCTCTGGGACCACATACAAGGTCTACACCAGACCAACAGCCTCCAGGTTAAAATGGCTGTGCTCTGGGACCACATACAAGGTCTACACCAGACCCACAGTCTCCAGGTTAAAATGGCTGTGCTCTGGGACCACATACAAGGTCTACACCAGACCCACAGCCTCCAGGTTAAAATGGCTGTGCTCTGGGACCATAGACAAGGTCTACACCAGACCCACAGCCTCCAGGTTAAAATGGCTGTGCTCTGGGACCACATACAAGGTCTACACCAGACCCACAGTCTCCAGGTTAAAATGGCTGTGCTCTAGGACTACATACAAGGTCTACAATAGACCCACAGTCTCCAGGTTAAAATGGCTGTGCTCTAGGACCATAGACAAGGTCTACACCAGACCAACAGTCTCCAGGTTAAAATGGCTGTGCTCTGGGACCACATACAAGGTCTACACCAGACCCACAGTCTCCAGGTTAAAATGGCTGTGCTCTGGGACCATAGACAAGGTCTACACCAGACCCACAGCCTCCAGGTTAAAATGGCTGTGCTCTAGGACCACATACAAGGTCTACAATAGACCCACAGCCTCCAGGTTAAAATGGCTGTGCTCTAGGACCACATACAAGGTCTACAATAGACCCACAGTCTCCAGGTTAAAATGGCTGTGCTCTAGGACCATAGACAAGGTCTACACCAGACCAACAGTCTCCAGGTTAAAATGGCTGTGCTCTGGGACCACATACAAGGTCTACACCAGACCCACAGTCTCCAGGTTAAAATGGCTGTGCTCTGGGACCATAGACAAGGTCTACACCAGACCCACAGCCTCCAGGTTAAAATGGCTGTGCTCTAGGACCACATACAAGGTCTACAATAGACCCACAGCCTCCAGGTTAAAATGGCTGTGCTCTAGGACCACATACAAGGTCTACAATAGACCCACAGTCTCCAGGTTAAAATGGCTGTGCTCTAGGACCACATACAAGGTCTACAATAGACCCACAGTCTCCAGGTTAAAATGGCTGTGCTCTAGGACCACATACAAGGTCTACAATAGACCCACAGTCTCCAGGTTAAAATGGCTGTGCTCTGGGACCATAGACAAGGTCTACAATAGACCCACAGTCTCCAGGTTAAAATGGCTGTGCTCTGGGACCACATACAAGGTCTACAATAGACCCACAGTCTCCAGGTTAAAATGGCTGTGCTCTGGGACCATAGACAAGGTCTACAATAGACCCACAGTCTCCAGGTTAAAATGGCTGTGCTCTGGGACCACATACAAGGTCTACAATAGACCCACAGTCTCCAGGTTAAAATGGCTGTGCTCTGGGACCACATACAAGGTCTACAATAGACCCACAGTCTCCAGGTTAAAATGGCTGTGCTCTGGGACCATAGACAGGGTCTACAATAGACCCACAGTCTCCAGGTTAAAATGGCTGTGCTCTAGGACCACATACAAGGTCTACACCACATGCACTACCAGGTCCAGAGGATCATAACATCCCTAAGGCATTCTCAAGTCACAAACACCTCATAACACATGCACTACCAGGTCCAGAGGATCATAACACCCCTAAGGCATTCTCAAGTCACAAACACCTCATAAAACATGCAACATTATAGGTGATTAAAATTTGTTCCATGACACTTAAGGAATACTATGGAAAATGTACTCCATTTATTGTCCATACAAACAATTTTTATAAGAATTCTCTAAATATTTTTTGTCATTTCAATTAAAAGATAATTTACTCATTATGAATAAATACAATTTAAATCTAATAAAATCATCAGTTGCACTTATGAACACCTCACTTAACTTAATTGCTTGTCCAAGATGCAGGGTTTGTATTGGTAGTAAAACATGGACAAAATTCAGGCATTTTATAAGTTTTGTTCAAGTCTACATCTTGAGACTTTTTTCTTTTTAGAAATATCACACTTAATAACATCAGTAACTCACTCAGTCTTAGAGTGTCCATGTACTCACTGACTGATGCAAATTATATTTAGATTGCAGGTTCGGTATTGAAAATGTGTAAACTTTTACATGATATTCTTAAGAATAATGCTTTTATTAAAAAAATACTAAAACAGGTTTGATAAAACCTGAGATATTGTAGTTTTTTGAAATTGCTGTTCCCCTTTTGAATGTTTTTGGCATGTTATTGGTGTATAAGTTTTCATTAAATAAAAAAACTAAGATAGGTTGTGTAGAACTCTTGGAATTATTCTAGAAAGAAATTATCTTACATTTTAAATGTATCTAGATCACAGTTGACAGGGATTTAATATAGTGTATCAAGATTGGTGAGTTCCTCCGATTGATCACAGATCAAGACAAGCTAATCCCTCTTTCCTTCCAAGAGCAGCAGCGTGCACAAGTTGACAGGGATTTAATATGCCTTCAAGGGTATTGAAATACCTAATACCCCAAAAAAACAATACCCATGAATTGTGTTAGAAAAAGGCTAGAGGAGGAAGTCTACATACAGAAAATACATTTTCAAAAGTTGTGCATTAGAATATCTTATAAATACTTGGGATACCATCTGGTGACATTTAGCGTGTTTTGGCAAAAACAAGAACAACAAACAAATGGCTAGTACAATAGCCCAGTGACTTCTTTGGTGCTGACTGACAGCTCACAGCTGACTTCTGACAGTCAACATTTAGGTATATACCTAAAAGTGACAGCTGCTAAACACATGTTTTTTACGGTCATATGGTTTAGCGTAGGGATACATAATTTGGTCTGGTAACTTTTCAAAGCTGTCAGCTGTGAACTGTCAGTCAGCATCAAAGAAGCCATAGGGCTACTGTAACAGTGCTTTGTGAAATAAACATATGGGTATGTTAAATACATTTAGTCTGTTGGTGATATGACAAGATAACTTGCATGCACTTATTATCAAAATATTCTTTAGTTAAGATACACAACACTTCATGAACACACGGAAAGAAATAGATTGTTACACAATTTTTCCTGAACACTGTCCACTCCTCCCTCCTGGTTTGAACAGGACCGGCACAAGCTGTCTATGCAACTCGGGCATTGCCAAAAAAGATGCCCATCCTCAAATAACACATTATTAAAATTTTATTGATTATGATTTGAAAAAAGAATTCTTAAGAAATAAAAAATTATTTGATTCTTAGGGTTCGGCCAGACTGACAAGCGAGCGCGCAAGCGACTGGGTGGCCGAGCGAGCGCGTAATTAGCAGACCCTAGTTCATTAGAGAAGATGTCTGTCAAAGACACTTGGTACATCTCTGTTCCTCGAAAATTCTTACAGAAAATATTGTGTATTTATAAAAAAGAAAAAAGTAGGAGTGCATCCAATTAATAAATGGAGAAATGTGAATGGTACTGTACTGAAGTGTTTTAAAATCAGATTAGCCGCACCAGTGGCGGAATGGTGCGTTGCATTCAATAGCTTTTGACTAGGAGGCAAAGGTTCGAATCTTGGCTCAGTGAACTGAAGGTGATTTTTAAAACTTATTTATTGTTGTTGTTTTTTCATACTCTCTCCAAACTAATGGTGATTCTTATTTGTAATGGCCTACTTTGATTATAATATTGAAGTATTTTAAGATATCGGGTTGACATATATACATTATATTATTTATGGTCTTACCAATTAAATTAGGCCATTAATAGAAAGTGTGTTAAACCTATCACTGATAGAAAAAAGTCAAATATAATGTCAAAATAAGAAGTTTCCCCAGCACTCAATGAACCAACATACAATAATATTGTCTAGCGCCTGTAAACTAGACTGTACCGGGTCGAGCACTCTCCAGTGTGGCCACCTCCCATTACAACCAATGTGTTCTATTTTATATTTTAGTCACCCAGTCTGGCCGTACCCTTATATCTTTTTATTTGGGTTAAACAGAATTAACACATACCAACAACTAATTTTTATGAATACAATTTTTATTTACATTACCGGTATTATCTTATCTTAACTCTATCACGTCTTGCTTTGCTTTCAGCTAAAGTTTGAATCAAATTGGGGAAAATTAGAAATTTTATTTGTTTGTACAAAACACAGCTTTGTAGTTCACAAATGTTACACAGAAAATCTTAATAATATAAACTGAAAAAACTGTGCAAAATTTGTATAAAATCTGATTAAATATTTATGGCCTTATGCAGAGTTAGTGTGATCCTATCAGTTTGTACAATAAAGTTTAAATAGAAGCTATGTAAAAACGTCGAGTAAAGACTATACCTTTTGAGTGTAGTCTCATATAAATTTCTTAATATCTACGATAACGTTATTTTAGACTCTGATAGCTATCTGCTAGACTATTAGGCAAAATTAAAGTATTCCACAAGAAATCGCTCTTTTCTCAACTAGCACTCATAAATACATATCTAACTATATGCAAAAAATAAAGTTATTATTATGGAAAGTTTTAATATATTTTGTATAATTTAAAAGAATGTAATATATGACCGTCAATAAAATCATTTGAAATTTTTCATTTGAGAACCTAACCTTAACCCCCTTAAATTATTATACATTTTAACATATTATACTGTTTATTAAATATATTTTTTTCACTGCACAAAAAATCAATTAGTATGAAACTAACAGATCACACATTAGGGGCTTACTTCAACATAATATATTCACAACAGGCAAAACCTTTTTTTAAATTTCAGCTCAAAATATAAGATCAATAAGGGAAAATGTATGATGACAGTGAGTAAAAGTGGACAAGTATTTGTGCAATCTCTTTATAAACCATAGTTTTTCAATAATGTTCACCTTCACGGCACTCATATATGTGCCTCGATGTTTATACATTCAGCATAAAATGAGTTTGCCAACATTTATCCAACATAATCAATTAAAATTACCAAATTATTAAAAAAAAAAGTAATTCAAAATATTTTTGGACTAATATAGATGGGCTATTTTACTGAAGTCTTCCCAGTTCATCTCTTTCAAAAAGTTGTTTGGAAATCAAACTTTGGTCTTCTTAGATATGAAATTTCTGCCATAAACACTTTTTTACTAGCAATAGATAATTTAATGACTTGCACAATTTCTACTAAAATAAATTTAGCAATACAAAATGTAGAGTGAAATTATCATCAATTTTAACATATTAATTGAGCAATTCTGCAGAAGGTTATCTGTTTATGTTGTCTTAAATTCTATAGTACAATGAAACTAGAGAGAAATATCTCACTCTTCACTTAATTTGTGCTCAGAATTGGGTGTGACAGGGAAAAGTCAAGGAAATTGTAAAAAAGTAACCAGAAATTTAGATATTTGTACAATCTTCAAAAGTATACACTTTTATTATTTTATCTCCAATTCTTATAATTTTGCAAAAAGTAGTGATATAAAATATATTAATAAATGTTGAGCCACTTAAGTGGCTGAATGATATAAGGCGTCACTCTTGTGTTGGACTGGCCTGCTGAAGACGGAAAGAATGAGGCTCGAATCCTGGAATTTGTTTTTTCCTAAAAATGGTTTCCCTCTCTCCTTCCATATAAATGTGGGTGGATCACGTCTAAAATCTACCTTCCTCATCCCCACCACATTAGAGAAATTATTATATGTGTTTATAGCCTGAACAAGTAGTAAGAAGCGATGATAAGAAAAAGTGTCAAGAATTTAACAGAAAAAAAAAGTTTTATTTGTAGTTTTTATATAGTATCTACATGGTCTAACATGGTGAGCTCTAGTGTCTACATGGTGTTATATGGCGAGCTCTAGTGTCTACATGGTGTTACATGGGGAGCTCTAGTGTCTACATGGTGTTATATGGCGAGCTCTAGTGTCTACATGGTGTTACATGGGGAGCTCTAGTGTCTACATGGTGTTACATGGGGAGCTCTAGTGTCTACATGGTGTTACATGGCGAGCTCTAGTGTCTACATGGTGTTACATGGGGAGCTATAGTGTCTACATGGTGTTACATGGGAAGCTCTAGTGTCTACATGGTGTTACATGGGAGCTCTAGTGTCTACAAGGTATTACATGGGGAGCTCTAGTGTCTACATGGTGTTACATGGGGAGCTCTAGTGTCTACAAGGTATTACATGGGGAGCTCTAGTGTCTACATGGTGTTACATGGCGAGCTCTAGTGTCTACATGGTGTTTCATGGGGAGCTCTAGTGTCTACATGGTGTTACATGGGGAGCTCTAGTGTCTACATGGTGTTACATGGGGAGCTCTAGTGTCTACAAGGTATTACATGGGGAGCTCTAGTGTCTACATGGTGTTACATGGGGAGCTCTAGTGTCTACATGGTGTTACATGGGGAGCTCTAGTGTCTACAAGGTATTACATGGGGAGCTATAGTGTCTACATGGTGTTACATGGTGTGCTCTAATGTCTAAATGGTGTTACATGGGGTGCTCTAATGTCTAAATGGTGTTACATGGGGAGCTCTAGTGTCTACATGGTGTTACATGGGGAGCTATAGTGTCTACATGGTGTTACATGGTGTGCTCTAATGTCTAAATGGTGTTACATGGGGTGCTCTAATGTCTAAATGGTGTTACATGGGGAGCTCTAGTGTCTACATGGTGTTACATGGGGTGCTCTAGTGTCTACATGGTGTTACATGGCAAGCTCTAGTCTCTAAATGGTGTTACATGGGGTGCTCTAGTGTCTACATGGTTTTACATGGGGAGCTCTAGTGTCTACATGGTGTTACATGGGGAGCTCTAGTGTCTACATGGTGTTACATGGGGAGCTCTAGTGTCTACAAGGTATTACATGGGGAGCTATAGTGTCTACATGGTGTTACATGGTGTGCTCTAATGTCTAAATGGTGTTACATGGGGTGCTCTAATGTCTAAATGGTGTTACATGGGGAGCTCTAGTGTCTACATGGTGTTACATGGGGAGCTATAGTGTCTACATGGTGTTACATGGTGTGCTCTAATGTCTAAATGGTGTTACATGGGGTGCTCTAATGTCTAAATGGTGTTACATGGGGAGCTCTAGTGTCTACATGGTGTTACATGGGGTGCTCTAGTGTCTACATGGTGTTACATGGCAAGCTCTAGTCTCTAAATGGTGTTACATGGGGTGCTCTAGTGTCTACATGGTGTTACATGGGGAGCTCTAGTGTCTACATGGTGTTACATGGCGAGCTCTAGTGTCTACATGGTGTTACATGGGGAGCTATAGTGTCTACATGGTGTTACATGGGAAGCTCTAGTGTCTACAAGGTATTACATGGGGAGCTATAGTGTCTACATGGTGTTACATGGGGAGCTCTAGTGTCTACAAGGTATTACATGGGGAGCTATAGTGTCTACATGGTGTTACATGGGGGAGGATGTGTACTTCAATAGTTATGTAACACAAATCTTATACTTAAATCCTAATGTGTAAAATTAATATTATTGTTCATAAATATAAATAATTTAACATTGTTATAAAATCCTTTGAAATCGATTATATTCAGGTTTTAAAATGTACTTTGACTAGCTATAAATCAGAGTTGCTCTTTTAGTGTCCCAAAAGCTCCTTTCTGAAAAAACGACATCTACTCTTGATGGGAAAAGTTATGTAACACAGAGTTAATCAATTTGGCCTCCTTTGTCGATATAAAAAGACCACTTGCCTCCACAGTTAACACCTAACTTATGTAGGTAACACAACTCAAACCAGGTGTCGTTTCATGGTGTGGTTTTCTGTATTCTGCCTTTAAAACTAGACAAAAAATAAGACAACTTGCTAACCTATTCAGACTGCCTCTTATGGGTCCAATATTATTTTAAAATGTATTTTTCTTTTAGGTGATTATGCCATGTCCAACAGATAATGGCTAAAGCTGTCCTTAAATTTAATCAACAACACAAGCCATCTGACAATGAAGAAGTAATTACCAATTCATACTGGAAAATTATCGTGCAAAGTCTTGCTCTGATCGTGGTTTACTTCTCATTGTCCATTGGACTTACATTCTACCAGCGATGGCTCTTGAAGGCAAGTAAATAGTTATGATGCTCTATATGTTATGTCACTGGTCCACTCACATCACTATCACATTTATACACATACCACTGTTTAGTGTGATGAGGACGTAGAGTAACTCCACTATTGTGCTCTTACCTAATTTTATTTGAGGGGGACGGGGTTCTATCCAGTGGCTCATGGCAAAGTCTCCCGACAGGAGATGTGTAGCATATATTATATTTTTTCAACAAAAACCCTTCTTGAAGCAATTTAAAGTATTTTTAAGATTTTCTTGAAGTTGTATATGATATGAATGGTGTAATATTCCAATTGTCTACTAACCTAAGCATTGAGTGGCAATACTTAACACTATGGTGGTGCCTAACAGTGGCGTATTCGGAGAAAAATTAATAGGTATGTTGTACTCTAAAAGTGTCAACGAAGATTTGGAGGCCGAGAACCCTCAACCACCATTGTCCAAGAATGTCAAGGAATTATTTCAAGGGATATATTTGAAGATATGTCCATATAAAACAGTGGTTCTCGAACATTTATTATTTACCTTTAACTGTATGCTATCTTAGGAAATTTTGACCCCCCCACTCCCATTTTCTCTCTTATTTTATTTATCCATAACGATGATTACCATCCACTCAAAATGGAATAAATGTAATAAACTCCATGGTGTCAGCCCGTATTTAGGCTATACCTACCGAGTGGCTACCAAACTGTTTGGTGAATTAATGTCAACTCTTGTGGATAGAGGGTGTCATGTGGTCAGCACGATGACTCAAGCCGTTAAGCTCGGCTTTCTATACCAGAGCCACTACTACTTTATTCAAGTAGCTCCTTATTTATCCACCCTAGGCTGAATCTAACCCGTTCCAGACCCACTGCTTCCCAGATAATCTGGACGCGCCGGGAATCAAACCTACACATACCTACACATATCTTTTGCTGTAAGCAGTGGTGCACCCAAGGAGGAGAGGGACATAAAGGGTATTTGACCCCTCACCCCACTTTCCCCAACACCACAAATATTGTTAGTAGAAATTTAAATAACATTGAGTATAACTAAAATATTTAGCATTCAAGATGTCGAATATATATGCTAAATTTTAAGACCAGGCTTCAGACTTAAGCCTAGTATTCAAAATGTTTACTGTTACACACAAAATTAACAATTGAAAAAATATAAATAATAGCTTCGATACCACTTGCATTATTTGAATCTCTTAGTTACTATACAACTACTCCAAATGATTTATAAAAGTATTTAATATTCATAAATATTTTCAGCCTTCAGGGCTTAGGAGGCTGTGCAACCACTAACCCCTCTCTCCATCAAAATGTCATTCTTGCTACAGCCTTGTGTGCCCTCCACCTCTCGTGGACCCTTCCAATGCTGCGACAGACAATGTGTCCGCCCCCGTGTTCACCGATGTCGAAGTTAGGGGCTCACGCACCAGAGTTGGGGCGCGAAACGACAAGTTGTTGTATAGGGGTTGTACGAAGAAAGTATTCTATTCGATGTTGTCACACAAGTCTTTATTCAGGATTCTGATTATGGTTTCCCCCCTTGGTCGGTTCCGTTGCACAACTGTATATAGAAAGGAACCCCATCTCCAATCCCGCGCATGATGGTGTCACAATCCCCGATCAGCTCTGCCTATGCCCGGAACCGAGAGCCAACGCTCGTGAACCACTGACCCGTTTGACGTGAGTCCAAAAACCCAGTCCTGGTAGAATGAGCCACGCAACCCGACGAGCGAGGCGCGAAGACACCGTGCGCAGCCAACCGTGCATGGCAAAAGGGGGGAGGGGGAACGGGAAAACCGCGCAGCGCGCGATCCCAAAAATAAGTGACGAGGGCGCTCGGCACACTTGATTGAATGCCTCCCCCCACAGTAAATGGCTGATTAAGTAAATTTTTTGAAAATATATTTTATTTTACCTTTTCCTTCTAAATCATATTGAAATGGTGAACTCACATTCCTGACTTCTGGGATTCTTTGATGTATAATTATATAAAATCACAATGACTAATAAGTCGTTAATGTAAAACAAAACTAAAAGAACACTATTAAAACTCCACAATCCTTTCTACTAAAGAAGAACAAGAATTACCGTCAACTACAGTTAAAGTAGCCTCGTCACCCATCCCCTCCCCTTTTCACCACTCTATCCGTGCTGAAATGCCTAAATTTGAAAAAGTGGTTAAATGTGTTTATTACATGATAATACATGTGACTAGAATACCTAAACATAACTCAATGTATTTAATTAGTGTATAATTTAAAGCTTGTTATGTTTACTATTATTTTACAATTAATTATATATTTATTTTATGTATTTCTACTTAAACTATACTAAATTAGCTTAATAAATAAACATTGTGATCTTGAATATTTTTTTCAATTGTTGGTACAATGCTTAACTTGCTTCACAGGAACAGCATGACCTGGGGTGTAAAAAGTGAGCTCATTGGCCAATTACTTACGGGCGAGTGGAAAGGAATGTGTTGCAACCCCTAGACATTGGGCAAGGTCATTAGAGCCTCCCTAGCTGGCCTTGCGGTGTTCAAGCAGCAAGCCCTGGGTTTCCTATTGTGCTAAGTAGAACCTTTCGGAAGAAGAATTACTTAAAACTCAGTATTCTTGGAATATGAACCAATATTAGTTTTAAAACTAATAATTCATTACATGTATATTTATTAACAATTTAAACATTAGTATTTACACAGTTCACACAAACAGCTAGTCCATATCATTATGGGTATGCTGTGCAGGACTAGCATACCCGGAGAATACGCCACTGGTGCCTAAAGGAAGGACCCTAGTGTAATGCGTTCACACCTGTATATTATTAATGTTGTCTATCTGGGCTTGTGTGATAGGATTTCCACTTTCCTCTCTTTGTGGTGCTGACACATCTCATGGTGAAGCTGCTCTTGGCGTGGCTGTGCCGTGTCATCTATTCTTGGCGCAGCACACAGAAGAGGGTGGTACTCTCATGGACCAACTATGTTACCAAGGTTGGTCCCACTGGCATGGCAAGTGGTCTTGACGTCGGTTTCTCCAACTGGGGGCTGGCCTTGGTTACTGTCTCATTGTGAGTAATATTTACTTTACAACCAATAAAAAAACCTCAATTTGGAATGAAAATTGTTCGAATGGGGTTGAAGGGTATGCGAATTAAGCTGCATATTGAAGTTAAAATAAACCAAATATTGCTTGAGTAGACATGCTTAGTTTAGTTTTCAACCCACCATTAGCTCAACAGTTCTCATAGGTCATTGGAATCTCGGAGTGTGAACAAGATTCATTTTCTTCATATAAAAAGCAATGTTCAGAAGCCATTATGCTTATAACCACTTTGGTGACCTCATAATTATAAAAACATTACAAAGTGATCCAAAATTCTAAAAAATTGCTTTGAATTTAAAAAAGATTACCCATAGACATGCAATGAAAAGGGTTAAGCTCCTATATTCTGCTAAATACGTTATTCATCTACAAATATCTTCTTCAGAAGTAATAGCTGCCCCTTCCCAACTCAACCCCCTCTACCATAGTTGCAGTCTCACCAAGAATATATTTTACAACCAACAAGCAAAGAGGATACAAAGCTTATTGTCTACATTATCTCCTCATTCAGACAAAAATGTGTGATAAAATTACTATTTAAAATTATAATTATTAAACTTAAATGCCTCAAAATTATTCAAACCGATAAGAAATGAGTTAAAAACCCAAACTACCAAAAATGCTCAAAGAATGAAAATGACCTATAAAATAGATTTTTCCAAACAGGGGACTATGAACAGAATTTATGTGTTTTCTGTGATGTAATATGTCATCAAAATCTGGTCCTTTCTAATGACGCGTATTCTGTTGACATTACTATGAATAGAAAATAAAAATAAACATATTTACTGAAACAACGTTTTATTTATTTTGGTCAAAAATAGAAAATGTTAGAAAAACTACAAAAAAACTGAAATGATTTGTTCTATTTTACCCCTACCTTAATATAATTTGACTAAAATATAAAACACAATCACTTGTATACATTTTATTTCATTCATGTTGTTATTTACAAAAAATAACAAAGGATCTGGCTCAAGGTATTGACTGAAGTCTAATGGAAAGAGATAATTGAAAAGACCTTGACGCAGAGGGGGGATAACATTAGCATGGACCTGAAAGAGAGAGAGTGGAATGAGGTGGAATGGATATAACTAGCTCAGGATGTGTGCGTTTTATAAATTCTATGTAACTAATTACTATTATCCTTCAGCGTGGATAATGTATCACCAGAAAGTAGGGCAGTTGTCCAACTGAAATGTTGATAAAAAGATTGAAATATCAAATATCTCAGGATTTTCTGATCAGTGTGCTCACATTTTGTGGATAGGCTTGCCTTGTTTTTAAAACTACAAGTCTTGAAATATTTTGCATTTATTACTATACAATTATCTAAACCTTCTTTGGGATTTGGGAGGGGTTCTCAACTCCCCACAAAGAAAGCTTTGGTGAAGTCACTGTTAGAGATATTAAATAACCAAGCACTGAGACTAACATTCTGTATAGGGTTATTAAATAACCAGCACTGAGACTAACATTCTGGTTAGGGATATTAAATAACCAAGCACAGAGATTAACATTCTGGTTAGGGATATTAAATAACCAAGCACAGAGATTAACATTCTTGATAGGGTTATTAAATAACCAAGCACCGAGATTAATATTCTTGATAAGGTTATTAAATAACCAAGCACTGAGACTAACATTCCTGTTAGGGATATTAAATATACATTATTAGTTATTTCTCCCTCGCTCTACATTATAAACATTAATTGTTTATCAAAGTATTGAAGTTTGTAAGCTATTGCTACGTTTTAAGTGAAACTGTTGAAATATATCTAATTATAAGTTTAAAGAAGTAATATTTGTTTAGGTCACCTTCACACACTGTATTAGTGTAGGAAGTGGGAATTGTGTAGTATTTGATGGGTTCATTTCAATCTTCTTTCACAGGTTTGTACAATATAGCCACACTTTGTGGGAGTTTGTGCCACAATTATTAAACCTATTTTCTCTAAACTGTACAAACTTTAACACTTTATGTTTGAGTGATCTGTTTATTAGAATTAAAATTGCACCAATGACTGTGGGTGTAATCATTATTGGGGGTACAAGGGAAGTATTGTTAACAGATTGATAAAATGATTAGAATAACATTAATAGATTTATTATAACAGAAAAATAAAAGATATGTTTGATTACAATCGCTATACAAGAACATAAGTTAGAAGTTTCAAATTAATACTGTCTTGTTGCGACAAGGGCAAACAATAGTCCTAGGTGGCAAGATCAAATGCAGTAGGCTAGAAGAGCAATGTTCAATAACAAAACAGCTGGACTGACGCCAGCCTATGGTCAGGTGATTCTAAAAGAAAAACAGTGAGGTAATTATAAAAAAAAGTTAACTGGAAATCATATACATATGATATTATTAACACATTTATAATTTAAGCTAGCTTGCTTGATTAGGACTTAAGAAAAATCCTTAAGAAACATAGTATAATGAATTTCAATAGAAAGGTAGATGGCCAACATACAGGTGTCTACACAAAATAGTACTATGGCCGGTCCTTTCCCTATTGGTATTGCCAGACCGTTCAATAGTACATGTATTTAATGACCCACTCCCTGGGGTACAACACTAATTTAATTCATACTATACAAGACTAATACTCAGCCAATAGGTGCCAAAAACAGGCAGAGAGAAAAAAGGTATTATCCGCGCAGACCCCATATGGAAACAAGCGGAGTTCCGCACTTTACCCACCCAAGTTAATACCACTCGCGAAGAGTGGCAACAAGAATTATTCAATACATTGAACACTTTGACCCAACTAGGTCCTAGAAAAAGGATAGACAACCTGGTTGTAGCCATAAAAACAAGTGTGTAGTCTTAAGGACTAAAAGGGAAATATAGTGCTAGCGGAGTATATCAACAATTTGGACTAAGTACTTATTACATCTGGAGCTCAAGGCTCCTATATCGAACCTATATCATATGGATATAGGAAAAACATGGCCGCTTGGACCAATATAACAAGTCTGAAGGACTTAAGCAACATTATAGCTACTGTGACAACATCGACAGAGTTTTAATAATACAAAACCAAAATCTAGTCATTCTGACTGAAACAAGAAATCAAAATAATCGTAATAGTCACCCCCCACGACTATACTAAGTCTGAAATAAACAATGCTGAAACATTTTATAGTCTTTAAATTAGATCAATAAGTCAGATGGACTTATTAACGTCGCCTCTATACTTAGGAAATCGGAGAGGATTTTCCTCGGCGGTGAGAACTACGCCCACTACTCCATGGCCACCGGTTCCTTCGTCAACGACGTGATGTGATTGAATACCATGAAGTGAATCTGAGATTCACTCATTTTATACCCTTTTTTCTGACTAGAACGAAACAAAAAGAAAGAAATAGAAAAAGCATAAAATCACAGGTAGTGATAGTTGGGACTGGAGCTTGAGGGGTGAGGTAAAGGGGAGGTTCTAAGTCACGCCGCCACAACAGTGACGATTGAGGGTCGTGGGAGCGAGCCAACTTAGTTGAGTTCTTTTTCATGTGAGGAGATGTAGTGAGCGGATATGTTTGGAAACACCCTCGTCGCCATACTTGTATATTATGCTAGAAGGCATGTTGGCGTTATCCGATCCCATCCAGCCATGGTGAGTAAGTTTTGAAGCATATTATTCCTAAATGTATCAGCTTTACTTATCTTCTTTTGATTCCACTATTATAAGTTTAGTATATTTATGCAGATTTGTATTATTAAAATCCTTTGTAGTATTTTCTTTTGGGCGTACGTGGATCATATCCGAATCCATCTAGTCGCTAACAGTAGGTTTTGAAGGATATTATTATTAAATATTTCAAATCTAATCCTCTTCTTTGGATTCTGCCAATATAATTATTATAACCTCGTATTTTTACATAGCCTAATTGTGTAGGTGTCAACTTTACATTATTGACACGCTACAAAATTAAATTAAAATGTAATTTAGTCACACTAAAACAGAGGTGGGATATGACCGTTAATGTAAAATTGTATTTCATGGAGCCTACCTTTGAATGTTCTCTTTGGCTGGATATCCGGGAAAATCTGAGTGCGATGGTCTTGTCTCCAAATATAATCTTTTTAGTAATTAATTCATGACAGGAGCTCCCCTAAACACTCGCATTTTATGAGTACATATTATATATAAAATAGAACACACAGATTGAACATTATTAACATATTATATACAAAAGGTCACACACTAAATTATTGACATAGAGGATTTGATAAGTTCTTCTTAGGAAAGAGAACGAGAGAATATCACCGAGATGTGACCGAGAATGGTTTTCAATGTGCACATTGTTTGTAGAGTACCACACGCCAGGTGGAACAGGGTTGACTTTTGGAAGGTGGAAGAGGGTAGGAGGGTGGCGAATACCCAGAAATCTGCAGGCACACAGAGTAGAGTGAGGGGAAATAACCAGTAAATGGTACCTAACAATGAAGAGTGTTTAAGTGAAAATAGCGAATAATGGAATATTCAACACTTTAACTTGTGTGATACTTAAACATTTGTGGTAAGTACTATACGTTTGACACTCCTACTATAGTTGGGTTTGCTAGACTATAAGATAAATATATAAAGAAAAGATTAAAATAGTTTCTAATAAAAATTTTTATTGAAAATAATTAAATAAAATGTACAAAACTTAGTACTAATTTAAGGAGCTATGAGGGAGGTAATTAGCATGAGTTAACTCCACTGAGAGTTAGACAGTTAGGCATTATAATGTTATAACCTCCTAGAAGTAAAACTATAATTTTACAACCAGTACAAGGTGAACTACCAGGAAAACTAGATGCTACTGATACTATGGCTGGACTTTTCCTAATTAGAACTGCCTGAGCAATCAACAGTAACCATATGCTGTTACCCTACTAACAGAACAATATTACTAGACAAAATAGACAAAACCCCGCGGGCCACTACTATGTACAAGTAGCACTTCCACAGGTTGTGCACCACAAGCCGCCATACAGACACATCAGAGACAAGTGTCAGTTACAGACCCAATTAGGTCGTGAAACATAGCAATAGATAACCTGGTATCCTTCATTATTAAATTCTATTCTTTAAACTAGCTGCAGCATGGTCATATAGTCTAAGGAGTCTAATCATGACCCTAATATTTGCGACTTAAGCCTAATAGACATAGAAAGGTAGTGCATAAAGCTATAAACTATGCCATATGGGCATAGAGAAACAAATCGGTAATACTGACATAAAATAACTAAGTCATAAAAACATTGAACAATAGAGCTCAAGGATCAACAAAATAAACTATGCCTGAAGGGCATAGGGAAACAAGTCAGCAGTTATGACATAAAACAACTATGTCATAAGAACATTGAACAATAGAGCTCACGGCTCAACAAAATATTACAACATCCCTCAATACTTATATTATCTGCTATAGCTAGCTCTGAGGCGACACAGACGCCCCAACCATCGTGGTCTTGAGTACGTCTTCCAGCAGTTCCTCTGTAAAGTGATTACAATAGAATAAATAGACGTGAATCAAGGACAGGCCTATTTATACCAGCGAGACTAACAACATTTGGCAATGGTTCTTTATGTATGAAGAGGGGGTGGTAATCATCAGACATCACGCTAGCAGTATGAAGAGGGGGTGGTAATCATCAGACATCATGCTAGCAGTATGAAGAGGGGTGGTAATCATCAGACATCACGCTAGCAGTATGAAGAGGGGGTGGTAATCATCAGACATCACGCTAGCAGTATGAAGAGGGGGTGGTAATCATCAGACATCACGCTAGCAGTATCTTCTGGAATGAAGCCTCTCTCATTTACTTGTTGTCTGGCTCAGTTGATAGATGTGTGCGTGTTGGGCTTCCAAGCCGAGCTGCCTCGTTCGCTGGGGCGACTTTTGATGTCGCAGTGAGTCTATATCTGCCACACATTATTAGAACTTATTAGATCTGGTAGTAAAAGTTTAAACCTTTTATAGGGTTTTGTTGCGTTTACCTGTTAAAAATTAACTAACACGTTACAATTTTAGCAATATTTGGCATAATATATTTTTTAGGGTTCAAGATTAAGAAAGGTAGCCAATTGTAAACATTATTTAATTAAGACATTAATCCTTTATATTCTCATACAATTTTCCCTACATACTCTATAATTATAATGTAGCTCAACTTTATTGTACTTGACATGTTAGCTCAGTTGGTAGCGTGCCTGTCTACTGAACTAAGGGTCCTGAGTTTGATTCCTGGCATGGCCAAATAAATTATCATTGGTAAATTTGGGTTTACCCTTTCATTGTGATAAATTAATGGCCGGAGGCTGCATGTTGTGTCTGTTGAGTTAGTTTATTAGTCATGTGCTAATATAATCAGTGGACTTAAATACTTAAAATAAATGAAAACATTTATTTAGTTTTCTTTTCCACTCATAGGTATACCATGACCAAATCAACGTCAATTGTTTTCATTTTGGGATTTCCCTTTTCTTCAAAAGAAAAAAAGGTTAGTTTTAAAAACATTTGATTTATCTCATGTTTAGTTTATGTGAATATGTTAGTTTGATTCCATGGTTTATGCTTGTTGCAACTAGTTTTGGTTATGATTATAATATTGCCTTATGCTTGTGCGCCTTGGTCTTTGGTTATGATGTACTAATGATGCCTTATGCTGTGCAGTCTTGGTCTTTGTTGTCGTACTAATGATTGCCTTATGCTTGTTGCAGTCTTGGTCTTGGTTATGATTATAATGATTGCCTTATGCTTGTTGCAATTAGTTTTTGTTATGATCATACTATGATTGCCCTTATGCTTGTGCAGTCTTGGTCTTTGGTTATGCTATACTATGATTGCCTTATGCTTGTGCGTCTGGTCTTTGGTTATGATCGTACTAATGATTGCTTTGCTTGTTGCAGTCTTGGTCTTTGGTTATGATCGTATATGATTGCCCTTATGTTGTTGCGTCTTGGTCTTTGGTTATGATCGTACTAATGATGCCCTTATGCTTGTTGCGTCTTGGTCTTTGTTATGATCGTACTAATGATTGCCCTTATGCTTGTGCAGTCTTGGTCTTTGTATGATCGTATAATGATGCCTAGCTTGTTGCAGTCTTGGTCTTGTTATGATTCGTAACTAAGATTGCCCTTATGCTTGTTGCAGTTTGGTCTTTGTTATGATCATACTATTGATTGCCTTATGCTTGTTGCAGTCTTGGTCTTTGGTTATGATCGTACTAATGATTGCCCTTATGCTTGTTGCAGTCTTGGTTTTGGTTATGATCGTACTAATGATTGCCCTTATGCTTGTTGCAGTCTGGTCTTTGGTTATGATCTACTAATGATTGCCCTTATGCTTGTTGCAGTCTTGGTCTTTGGTTATGATCATACTAATGATTGCTCTTATGCTTGTTGCAGTCTTGGTCTTTGGTTATGATCGTACTAATGATTGCCCTTATGCTTGTTGCAGTCTTGGTCTTTGGTTATGCTCGTACTAATGATTGCCCTTATGCTTGTTGCAGTCTAGGTCTTTGGTTATGATCGTACTAATGATTGCCCTTATGCTTGTTGCAGTCTTGGTCTTTGGTTATGATCGTACTAATGATTGCCCTTATGCTTGTTGCAGTCTTGGTCTTTGGTTATGATCATACTAATGATTGCCCTTTGCTTGTTGCAGTCTTGGTTTTTTGGTTATGATCGTACTAATGATTGCCCTTATGCTTGTTGCAGTCTTGGTCTTTGGTTATGCTCGTACTAATGATTGCCCTTATGCTTGTTGCAGTCTAGGTCTTTGGTTATGATCGTACTAATGATTGCCCTTAGCTTGTTGCAGTCTTGGTCTTTGTTATGATCGTACTAATGATGCCCTTATGCTTGTTGCAGTTGGTCTTGGTTATGCTCTACTAATATTGCCCTTATGCTTGTTGCAGTCTTGGTCTTTGTTATGATCATACTATGATTGGCCTTATGCTTGTTGCAGTCTTGTCTTGTATGATCGTACTAATGATTGCCTGCTGTTCTATTTACATACGAGTCCACCAATTTGATGTGGGAGATCTTCTTGATCTTAACAGCTTCATTCATGAGGTAAGTAATGTAATACATTCATTGAAAAACAAGAGACTGGCATAAACTGAACCAATCACAGGATATCTGCTTGGGAGAACCAATCAAATCACAAAATTTACCTGCTTACTCACTGCACATGCGGCTACAAAGCGAGATACAAGCAGGCAGCTGCATCTTCTGTTGTGAAATGATTTGAAATTAGTCAAATCACTTTTTAAATGAAAAGTTTGTGTATGTTGTTCTTGTTTTATGATGTTTTGTTTCACCATAATTTGAAAACATTCATTAGTGAAATTAATCTAATAGAGCTGTTTAATCACTCAAAATAAAATGTGTTATTACTCAACATACATTTTTGATAGTTTGTAAATTGCTACACCACTGAAGCAGATTTTAGGCGAACACGTGAGTTAAACTTGAAGCTTGTCTAAATCACTCCTAAGCTGTGCTTTCATATCATGTTTGTAGTGGGCTGCGATGGACGCTTGCTCAGCTGCTGATGCAGAAGTCCAAGATGGGTTTGGAAAACCCAATTGATATGGTTTATCATGTTCAGCCTTGGATGATTATTGCTATTCTGCCATTTGCAGTGGCATTCGAAGGTACCATTCTGGGGTATTAACTATTAAATACTTTACTCTAAAAGAATTAAAACTTTCTCTTGGTAAATAACATTAATTATTGGTGGGTTTTTTAAATGTAAACTGAAAGTATTTAAAGTTCAGAAATAAATATAACTTTTTCTGTTTTTATGAAAATAAATTTTGAACTAATCTTTATTTCTATCCGAGGTGATTAATTTCTCTTATTTACCATTATATCTAACTTAAACCATTGTTTCTTGGTTGATATCAGTAATTAAGCCTGTTTACAGTATTAATGGGCATAATCGAATAATTTTAACTATCACTTATTGAATTATGAAAACTATCGAATAATCATCCACTATTTCTTATTTGGTTGTTTTCAATCATTTCCATTTCACTGAATGGCCTATCCATACGTAGCTGCTGTTTGCATGTACCATTATCTCCAGTCATAACAACGCTGATAACCCCAAATGATGATGGCAGGTATTTTTACACTTACCTGCCCATGAAATGCAAACACACATCAGTTATTATACTCGTTGCTGGAGATCTCACCACTTGGTTTTGTGAATCTTGAGTTTTGGTTTACTATTTTAGCTAGTGTAAATATGTAACGTTTGTTTTACATCCATTAATGTTTCCAGCCTGTGGTCTGTGTCAGGTTGTAATTCAAGTCATATATTTTAGGCCTGTCGTAGTTTTGTATGCCTTATAATCTAACTTAAGACTAGGGCAGGCACAACATCCAAACCCCAGCTGTTACTTCATCACTGTGAAAGGGTAAACCCACACTTCACCAATGATAAGTTTTTCAGCCATGCCAGGAATTGAACCCAGGACCCTTAACTCACTAGACAGATACGCTACCAATTAAGCTAAGGTGTAGAGTTTTAAATATCTATAATATTGTAAACATGTTATTAGTATTTTTTGTGCATTTCATAGTTCAAAAAGGCCATGTTCCACTTTACACCAGGGCTTTGAAACTGATGCTACCGTATGACTAGGGCCCATTTGAACCTCAAAAAGTGAAAAGTGGTTTTCCTTAATTATTAATGGAAGGAAAATTTTCCCAGGTCCTCGGGTGTTCACAAATTGTAAGACTTACTGTTTCGAGAACTTGGGCCACACCTCAATGATGGCTCTAACAGTTTTTGCGGGGGCGTTGTTGGCATTTGCCATGGAATTGTCGGAGTACTTGGTCGTTACATGGACATCGAGCCTTACTTTGTCAGTTGCTTGTATATTCAAGGTAGGTCAACATTCAATTTCATAAATATAGCGATAGCAGCAGTGTCTTCTTTCCATTGTAACAGCCATATTGTGTTTCTATCCACCTTCTTCCAAATATAATAAATATAGTTTGACAACATTATCAACAATCTGTTTCATTTTCAATCTTTCTTTCTTTATAATGAGATAATGAAAAGAGTATATATGCATTATTGTTTGGCATACCTATACCAGTATGTTATAATTTTTTTAAATATTTAACGTGGACTTTTTGAACCAAATGATTATATCAACACACAACTCATGAACTAACTTATCTAGATCAGACACAACAACCAGCCCCCAGTCGTTAATTCATCACTGTAAAACTCTTTGGCTCTACAGGGAATACAAACCCGAGACCTTTAGTTCAGTAGGTGGATACTCTACCGACTGAGCTAAGGTATTGGACTTAATAAATGGCTGTAAAATGTAAAACAAATGGGTTAAGTTTAAATAAAATACCACAAATCAAGTTTTTAAAGAAAATATTTGGTACCTGCATCAATGGATCCATGCTCCAACACAGGGGCTGCCAAACGGCCGTTTGTGAGCTACCAGTAGATCGCTGTGGCATTATCGAAAGCTCACACGGTAATTTTTTTTTTCTTTCCGAAGTGACGGATTTCCTCGGATTCAGGATATGCAACACCTTATGTCTCAAAGCCAAATTATTCAGCTTTGGTTGGTGAATGCGTTGTTCTGCTTCAACAATGTGCATAATTGTTTCTAACTTTGAAGGTGGTCCAAAGCAAACACGGATGAATCACGAGCTATCAGATGACGCAGCTCAGTGTTTAGAACATTAGCGTACTAAGCCGAGGGTCCTTGGTTCTATTTCAGTGTCCAGGTGTCTTTTTCAATTTAAAGAATATATTTAGATGCTGCTATAACTGTAATTGGAATAAAATGTTAAATATTGATTGTTATGTTGTTTGCAGGAAGTTTTCACTTTGGTCCTTGCAGTGGAATGGACAGGAGACAAGATAAGTGTTGTGAACTTCATAGGCCTTTTGGTGTGTCTTGGTGGAATAATAGTTCACGTTGTCAAGAAGCTAACCAAAACTAACAAAGATGGTACAGAGACGAGCTTTGAGATGAGAACACCTCTAATTGCAGACGGGTCTGTGTTCTCCACACACAGCAGTGGAGAAGAGAGTGACGGCGACTCGTCAAATGTCCTCTTCAGTATATTACAACGAAGAGACGCTACTAGATAGTATTTGAACAGTTTCCGCATATCTTTGTTTTAACTTTTTTGTAAGTATAAAGTAACTGTAACAAAATTAACCAAAAAGTATTTAAAAAATAGCAAAAGTGATATTTTTGCTGTGTTCCAGCTTTGCTCTGAAGCTCGGTGTGCATGCCTAATCCATATATTGTTGTTAAGGGGAGGGGGGGGGGGGGTCAGACTAAATGTCTACATAAAGGATATTCGAGATTCAAGGATTCAAGAAAATTTAAGATTTGAGACTCAAATTCCTAAAAAAAATGTTTTCAATTTTTCAATATAGTTTTGTTTTAGAGCTTTAATACCGTCTATTGGTGTCTCATAACCAACATAATTAAAGGACTAGCTCAACAACAAGGCCCCAGACAAGTAATTTAACACTTAACTGAATGTATAAATGTTACATTATTTCTTATAATCCATAAATAATTATAACATTTAGTTACTCTTTGTATTGTATATTATTCTATTATATTTATACTTCATCATATGTTCATAATTTTTTCCAACATTCATATTCATTAAATAGTGTATTTGACTCACCTATAGTTTGAACTCAAGTAAATGAAAATATGGTTTGTTTATAAAATGGCATCAAATCTATTTGCGCCTTCTGGTGCTTTGCACGGCAATATTTATTTTATGTACGAATAGTCCTTGGTTAACACAAGTGGTAAAATGGGGCGAGATTGGTTTAACTGGTACTTTAATAGCACAGTTGAAGTGAAGAATAGAATATTCCTTCATTTAGGTCTCTGCGTATGGCACTAACCTAATACTTGTAATGTTAAGTGTGACCTACAATCGACTGCTGATCAGACAGAATATAACGTTTTTACCCAGAGTGTTTATTTATTAGGACATGTAGTATTTGTAATGTTTCAATTATATTAATGACTGGTTGGTACTTTGTTTTAATAAAACCTTAAATTTTATAATCGGATTAAGTTATAAAAACTAATAAAAAAAATTAAAAGGTATTTTGAAAAATGTGTGTATGAGTTCTTAGTTTCACTTAACACAGTTGTGCATTACACAAAATTTCCATGGAACACAGCCCCCGTGTTAATTGACTAATGATTGGTTCTCATTAAAACTAATCAACCCAGTATTTTAAATTCATGTTTAATCATTAATCCATGTAGACACAATGTTTTGGCATTTAGAATCATTATCTCAGGAACTTATAAATACAGGATGTGTGTAATGGGTTTAAGACAACACTTGATTTATATTTATTTCTTGAGTTAAATTATTAATAGTTTTACTGTATAATGTATTAATTTATTACTTTATATATAAAGTGATAAATTTGGTGTTGGTGGGTGTTTAAAATAATGCATTGTTAAAAGTAGAATACGTGTTGCAAATTATTTTTATAAACGTTTCAAGATTTTAGTTTTAAGTAGGTTTTATTAATTTTAAACTAACCCTGTACTGAATTTATAAAACCATCAATATAGTTACTAGGTATAATTTTAAATAAATTCAAATATATAATTTTAATTTGTCCAAATAAGCTATTCATGAAAATGTAAAGATCTATTGTGATAATTCTTTTTTTTTCAATGTTACAGAAAACAAGCCAACATAACCTTTCATTCACAATTTTTGAATATTTGAATACATAGACAGTTTTTCATTGTTTTTCAGGCCTAATGACTCCCAAACCAAGAACCTACTCCAGGTATAAAGAGATTTAATTATTTAAAAAAAAATGTAAGAACATTTTATTGCATTGAATAATTGTGGACCTCTCTTTCTCTTCTTACAAAGTAAAATGTAAGAACAATTTTATTGCATTGAATAATTTGTGGACCTCTCTTTCTCTTCTTACAAAGTAAAATGTATGATACACAGTTCCCACTTTACATTGCTGTCACTGGACAGAGAGGGAATAGCTGTGAAACCATTATTCTGGTTTAAACTGAACAGTTTATAGAGTATCTGACTGCAACAACTCTGTTTAGTCGAGCCAGGGCAGGGACGAGTTAACACGAATACTGTGAACAATTTATAAATTCAGATCAATCATAATTTGATGCGTTCCTCTCTACAAAATTGAACTAATTCTACTATTGTGCTTTTTACTATCGAGACACCTGGTGAACAATTCCACATTATGAAGCCCTCATAGTAATTCTAAATTAAATGGTCTAGGAAATACTATTCAATGTTTATAATTTTATAAAATATTGTAGAAATAATAACAAAAATCTAAGTCTTAAAAGGCCAAATTGAAAAGCAAAAACGAATTGAGTACCTCAATAGACTTTGAAAACAACTTAATTATAATGTGTAACAAGCTAAATATGGATAACATAATAAGAGCTTAATTTTTATAGAAAGGGCTTATTAAAAATACAATCATATTTGGTTGCAGCAAAAATTGATAACTCTTTACCATTTTATTAGTGTTATTTTATACGTATTGTCAAAAAGGACAGCTTTAGATCACATGTTTTAAGTATGAATACATAAAAGTTCTTGTGAACTTTGGACTACTGAGCAATGTGAGTGTAAAATAAAGAAATGGTTCAATACATTTTATAATGGTTTCACATGTCAAATTGTACAAGTATTAATGGTTTTAATGGATATAAAACATAATCACTAGTTTAAGGCTTAACAATTTGATGGTTAAAGGTTCCAATTTTATGTGATAACAGTAATTATCAGAAATGATACATTATCTGAATAAAATAATTTTATAACTATTTACTTAATGTATTTTAAAACTTGTACTACTATAAGAAACTTTTTAGAATGCTTTCTAAAATATTTTACTAGTCTTTGGTTTTACCAGGGCCGGTCCTAGGCAATTTGAGGCCCCTTGTGAACTGTAGAATGTGGGGCCGATAGATAAAAAAAAAAGAGATTAAAACAGTTCATTTGCATAGCAAGTTAGATAATGTAATGAATCAGACTAAACAAAAAATATATTAGGGTAGCTATGTCTTATATGACCTTGAAAATAAAATGAACAGGTGAGCTTGAATTAATTATTTAATAAGACTGTTGATTGACGTATTATTTTGTGACTGAATAAATTACTCATAGCCGATGAATTATGCATATATTATAGTTTTTATTTGAAATATAATAGGAGTTTTAACATTTTCATTGCCTTGTTTTAAGAAATAATGATATAGCCTATATTAGTAAATAAATTAATTAGAAGAGTTGTTGTATGGTAAATTAACAAGCGGTCAAAGGACATTATAGTATTTAACAAATTTGAAAGGTCATAAAATGACATATACCTAAAGACTTATTAAAATAACATATTATGACATTAAAATATGGTAAAAACATGAATTGGCTCATACAAATTCCCTCACTAACTTTTTTCAATGTGTTTAAACATTTTGCTAATTTATAATTTAACTTTTCTTGCTGTAAAGTCATCTATTATGCTGTTGATGTTTAGCCGACACAAATATTATTCCTAATGGAAATAGTGGCTAGTCCTTTCGTTCTGTCAGTCATATAGCTTTAATTTGGAAAAGATGATTTGAAAGAAGAAAATTTAAACATTATACATTTTTACACAGCCACAGGAATAAAAATGTAAAAAGCAATATGGGGCCCCTGGGTACTACCCAATGTGCCCACGAAAAGGGAGACGTGTGACGCGGCCTCAGTACGGCCGAGATGAGCTTTGGGGCCTCAGGACGGGAGGAGAGATGAGCAACGTAGCCTGGGGAAACATTAACAAACACTAATTGAACAGCTGATACTGATTAGGGGGCCCCCTGCGGACATATCATTTGGCTAGGCCAAGAAACAGCCCTGAGTTTTCCACTGCATTCTAAATGCTTTTATGAAAACTTTTTTATATTTTGTAAATATTAACATTTTATACATAATCCATTTGAGGCCATTTAGTATCTTTTTGAATTGCATTAAACACAATTTAATGAAAACTTTTGTTCATATTTTGAGGTACATTTGGAAGTAGGGGCTGTGCCCTCTTTCTTATGTAACCAGATAAACACAATTTGTATTTATTTTAAATTTGAATTCTCTCAGTCCTAAGAAAATCCTGTTATTGACAGATGTGTTTAAAAGTTGTATGGACACAAATATTTAGTTCATATACATGAGTGTTTAAACATTTTGAAAATATATCTTCAAATTGTTCATGTCTAATGGAAGTGCCATTAAGACCCACTTCAGTGGCTGAACAGTCTAAGGTGACACTCTCATGTTAGACTGATGACAGGAATACTAAGTTTGGTTTATCCTAAAAGGTCTCTCACTTTCCTTCCACACAAATGTGTGTACATATATTGCCTCTTCTTCATCCTACTCTCTTTATGTGTACAACCTGAACAGGTAGTAAGATAGGTAAAATTATTTGATTTTTTTTTAGAAATTACATTTGTGTAAAGTTCTGTTTTACAATATAATTGGCAAGTTCTTGTAAGCTTATTTAAAAGTGACCTGCTTCGGTGGTCACATGGTATAAGGCAATTCTCTCGCAATAGATCAGACTTCCGATGGCAGGTAGTTTGGGGTTCATTCCTGGTTGAGTGTACTAAGTTTTTTTTCCTCTAAATAATGTCCTACTCTCTCCATGCAAATGTGGGTACACCTCCTCTAAATCCAACCTTCCTCATCCTGAACAAACTAGCTTAGTTAGTACATGACTGTATAACTCAAAAGGGTAATAAGACGCAGTATTTTAAAAACTAACTAAAAGTCTGCTCAACTGTAGTAATTTATGTTATACGGAATGTACAATATGTTGTAACATATTATGTTGTTTATTCTCAATTGTGTGGCTATGGGAAGGAACTATGTCATTCTTTATGTATCAGGTTTAGCTTAACTTTACTACACTGACACAGGCTGGAAACAGTTGATGTTGATGCTAATTTAAGTATTATCATCATTATTATTATTAATCAAAATAATTTTTATAAACTAGGAATTTATCACTATTTATTTATTAAAATGACAAACTTTGTATTTGAAGTAGCCCCATGAAAACCAATCTCTCGTCAAAGCCCCTGGATCGGTCCTTGTGTTTTGTACATTACAATCAAACCATTAAGTAGAATCTCAGTTTAAATAAAAGAGTAGAAGTTCAATTTACTCTTGTGGAGATTAACTTACCTTAAAAACAACATTTCACATGAACATATTTATCTCTGATGAGCTGTTTGTAGCAGTGAAAGCTGCAAGAAAACGTATGTGTGAGTTTACTTTTAGGTTTATATGACCAGTGAGAGCTTACACGATAGCCTAGCTTGTCAATAACAAGGAGTTTGAGGTTTGAATCCCAGTCGGGTGTTGTGTCACTCTGTGAAGGGGTTAAAGATTTAGGTCGTGAGATCCAAGTTAGATTTCATTTAGACATTAAAATATCACTTCAGTTTAAAATTATTAGGAGAGACAATCTTTTTTAGTTATTTCTTCCTATAACATATCACATTCTCGCCAAAAGACCAATGACTCAACTTCCGCTTTGAGAAATGAGATTGGTATGTTCAATGGGTACAACTTTGTTAAAAGAGATTTGCTGTGAGGCTTAAATGGAAGAAAATGTTATTTTGACTATTGGAAATTTAAGTTGCTTATTTTTTGGTAATACATAAAAATTCCAAAATTTTATAAATAACTCTGACCAAGCAAATTCGCTTATATTTACCTCGTGTCCAGGTCACTAGAGAGACATCTTGTTATTTTTTGTTTGTTTTTTACATAATCAACAATTTTCTAAAAACTTGAAATTTTTTGATGCTAGCCCAAATTATGATCTTAAATGGTATGTCAATTTTTATTATGTGATATATTATAATTTTTTTAAATACTTTATTTTAGGGTTATTACTAAGACACATTTTAGAGCATGACCTTACAATTTAGTTAAAATGGGTATCTTGGAATTGTTTTACATGATCATCCTTCCCCCATTCTTCTCCTCTCACTAGTACATTTTCTGTTATCTGCTCTTCCTATCTCTTTCTTGGCCTCTCTTTTGTGATCCTTCTCCTGCATATTTCATTTCCATCTTTTCTTTGGCATCATCTCTTTTTCCATCCTCATTACATGCAGCAGAAGCATGGACATTGAATGTAAGAGAGGGGAGGCCATGGGAAAGTTTGTGAGGAGCATGTTAACTGTCACGAGGAGAAACAGGATTAGGAATGAAGGAATGAAGCTATCAAAGGAAGATTAGGATTACAGGAGTACATGAGATAGTAGAGGAAGCAAGAGTGAAATAGTGTGGACATGTTTTACATGATAAATTAAAATATATATTTTTTTACAAATATAACTGGAGAGAAGATTAATGATAAATTTTTGATTTTCTTTTAAATTGACTTGAACAATTTTGTTTAAAATTCATATATGAAGAGCGTTTTGTATGATAACCAAATAATAGGTTTGTTTTTCTGAAGAAAATTTGTTTGAGAGTAGTTTACCCAGAACTTATTTTTGAAAATTTTGTTTGGAGGTTTGTTAGTATGTTGCATAGAAATTATGTTTATATTTGGCCAAACATTAAATAGAGGTTAATGATTTGCGTTTCTGAAATACCCATTTACAAAGTGTCAAGTATTTTTTTTTATAGATCATTAAATTTTTCTTTCAACATATATAAACAAACAATAACCAGGACGAATAATTTTAGTCATTTCTGAAACTACTTTACATTTTATTTATCAAATAAATACTTTGGTTACAAACATTAGTTGTTACACAAAATAAAATGAAAATATATAACCAATCCTGGGCACAATGTAATAATATATTTAATACTAGTTCCTACAACTTTGGGTGTAAAAATACAATATTAAATGATAATTGAATGTCACACAAGAAGAAAATGAATATTCACTAAGTAATGTAGATTAAGTTATGGGAGGCAAAGCTAATTTGACAACATGCGGGGGGGGGGGGGGGGGGGGGGTGATATTTATGTGGTAAAAAATTAAGATAGATATGCAATATAACCCGAGGAAACAATATTATTATTATTATTTAGCACCGCGCCTGACTACCCGTTCGGGTTATACATTTAAGTACTAATTACACTAATGGATTAGAATTGGGAAGGTTGAATTAAAGGAAGTGAACCCGCATTTGCGTGGAGGAAGAGTGGAAAACCATTTAAGAGAGAAAAAAAAAACCAGTTTACCCCATCGAGATTCGAACATCGATCTCCCTGTCCTCAGCGGTCGAGCTCAACACTATTAGCGCGTTAGCCAACTACGCCACAGAGGCGGGTAAGGAAACAATATATATAACACTAGTTTTCCAAAAATAAAACTACGGAGTTATATATTTAATAATTACTTAATTATGTTTGTCAACTTTTCACACACACATTATTGTTATAGTCATATTTTATTTTTAATTATATTTTTTCAAGAATATTAATTTCTTCTGTACAGTTTTGAATTTATATGGTCAATTTAAGTTTAAAAAATCCTTGTGATTGTTATTGTAGGTCAGTTTATTTTCAATAGTCCTCCCTTCCTGATGCAATGTGACAGTTCTTTTTGAATCATAATTTATTAATTAATTATTATATTGACTAATAATATAATTGTAGTGCTTGTATATTTGGGAAAAAATCTTCCCAAAAATAATTTTACCAAGATAGCAACAAAGTTTAAGTATTTCCAAAATTCTGGATTCAATTAACAGTTTAAGATACACAAAGTCCAAAATCATGATTTTCCACAAAAAGAGTTGTAACTCACAAGATTAAAAATAACGACTCGAACATTTGCTGTCTGTCCTACATAAGTGAATTGACTTGCAAATAAACTAAAACAATGTGAAAACACAATAAAATAATATAATGTAGTACAGTTAGGTTAGGCTTGATAGAAAAAAAAATCTCTACATTTCTTCACACTTAGATTTTCTGAACGCTTTCACAATTACAAATAAATGAATATGTGAAAAGTATCTGACATTACTTAAACAATTTGAAATTTTAAACCTTATAAAATGTATTACAGTATTTAATAAAGACATAATACCCCGTTAATCTCTTGTAAAAATATGTATATTGAAAATGTAAATGTTACGAATGTGTGGGTACATGCCATCTCCTCTCCGCACACCCATCTGTATTCTTTCGCTCAAACTGAACAAGTTTTGGTCCCAATTGATGAGGTTCTGCTGATAAAAAGTTTTCAAAGCACTCAAGAAGGCTAGTGCTTACCCAATGATAGTTTGTTCCCCTTGAATTATTAATAGCCCATGTTTAAAATGTGTGTGTTTTTTAGAATATATCTGCGCCAGTCAGCCTTACTATTTGGAAGAAGGTACAGGCATATGAAAGGAACAAACACAATATGGCTTTTACAATGAGAATAACAGAGTTCATACTTTGGACAAAGAGGTAATAGTTGCCTCTTCGATCAATACAGTCCAATCCTCATCCTAGGTTTCATTTCATCAGGAGGGAGGGAGAAACTTCAACTTACTAATATAGGTAATAGTTGCCTCTTCGATCAATACAGTCCAATCCTCATCCTAGGTTTCATTTCATCAGGAGGGAGGGAGAAACTTCAACTTACTAATAGAGGTAATTGGTAAGGAATGACATCTAAAAGAAATAACACTGAGGTCTTGTTTCTCTTTCTCAAACGGTCTAAAACATGGACAAAATATTTTTTGTATTCGTGAGTGAAAATCATTCGTATTTGAGAGAATTACCAGTTGAGTTGGTTTTATGTTCTACATATTGAAAACTAACATCCTGTAAAATATTAATTACTCTTTTTGTTTCTTCCAAGAGAAACAACCAAACTGTTCTCGATGATTGTTTGAATAATATTTCATTTTACTTTAATTTAAATTCAATATATCAAACAATATATTTTTAGAAAAAGTGTATTTATTTAAGTGGTTTTATTAATTTTTAGCGCATACATTATTTTTTACTGTATTGACTTAGTAAATATTGAATGGAGACAACTTAACTTTGTACAAAATTGGTTAATATTTCCTAAAGCAATATTTTGACACTCGATAATTAAACTCATTAAATTGTTACATTAGGAGTAATTTTTATGTTTACTTATATAATCAACTATATTTCAGAGTGTCATTGTGATAGAGTTATTAATTCTAACTTAACAGGTGGCTAATTGACAAAAAGCTAATTCATTTTCTTGGTACTAGTTTATTCCTTAAATAAGTTGTTGAACTACAATTATTTGATATAAAGAGTTTGACCAATGCTTTATCACTTCTAGCATATAAATAAAGACTAACCATATTGTTGTAAATTCATATAAGCTACTTATTTACAACAATTTTCTTTAGTTATTGAATTACTGATCAAACTAATAATCCACGCACCATCTAGCTCAAAAACTCGTAGATTTCACTTCAGGTGGTTTGGGTTTCAAATAGTTGAGGAATACTAAATAAGAAACTCGGAGAAGCACTGGAGACTGAGCAACATGCCTCCATTGAAATATTTTAATGATATACAAATGATCAAACTGGTTGATTTGGATCAGGGTAGGAGATAAAATAAGATGTATGTTTATATAAGACAAATAAATTACAGAAAGAGTAAAATATTGTTTTAACTTCTCTCATTAAGACAACAGTTGTGGGCAGGGAAATAAAGCACTTGTTTACACATCTTTATTTTCTTTACCTTCTTCCAAATATAACAAAATTTGATATCTATTCTAATGATTTTTAAAACATCGATAAGTGTCATTAAAAATATTAATGCTGTCATTTAAGATATATTTTATTTTATTACTAAAAACATTTTTTATTTCATAAATACTGATTGATATTTACATAATAATGTTTTCAACTCAAAATTGACTACACAAGGTTTGCTCTCTATTTGAATACTCTCGCAGGCCCCTACAACATCCAGACTCTTTACATTGAACATGTTAACATAAGGTATTTTATTGCTGTTTTACACCCACTCCAAGGGAAAACCAACTAGAGGATGGGAAAGCTCATGGTAATGGAATATTAAAATTTACAAATGTTAAAAGTAGGGCCAATTTTAATACAGTTCAATTATCATAGGGAGAGCCTTCTAGAAAAAACAAGTTTTTTGTGGTCAATATTGATGCATATAACCTGAATAGGTCGAAAGACACGGGTGCTAAAAAAAATTAAAATTTTACTATTTTTTATTGTTATTTTATTAGGTATTGATAATATCTAGAGATTATATGACCTGACAAATGAATATATGAAAGTAGATCTAGTAAATTTTCAGGCTTCTTATGAAAGTTGTACTGTAGATGATTACATTTTTGAAAAAACTTGTTTTTCTGGTAAATCTTCAATCCTCTTTTAATTTCATTACCAAACCAATGGTTGTAAATCTAACTTTATTGGAGAGAGTATGGTTTATATCATTTAGTCACATATTTTTATTCAAGACTGTCACATTCATAGCTTGATTATGATGATGTGTTATAGTGTACACATTACACTTGATTGCATTAATTCTGTTTTGTATTTTATCCCAGTCTCTTCCTTTTCTCTATATTTTAGTTATCTTTATTACATTGGTTTACATGAAATAAAAGTTTATATATTTACTTTCGTGCTACCAAACAGGTAGAGAAACTATTGTGATTGTCAAAAAAATCAAACTCGAGATTTTTTAAGAATTTGGACGTTTCATGACCACCAAATTCAAAAAAGGGATTTTTGAATTTCCATCCGTCTGTACTTCAGAGAAGAGCCTAAACTATTTTATCAATCGAGCTAGAACTTGGTATCTAGGGTTTTCAGAGGTTCCAAATGGCAAGAGGTAGAGGAGGACATATTGAAAAGGATGAAACAAGGAAACGCACCGGATGTTGAGGAACTGGATGTGGAAATGATAAGAGCAGCAGGTGAAGTAGGTATACAATGGTTATACAATACAGGCTGCTGAGAGTGGTTTGGAAGGAGAACAAGGTAACACAGGGCTGTAAAAAAGGAGTTATGATAACTACTGTCAAGAAAGAAGACAGGAAGAGATGATATGCCACTGTATAAAAATATATGAGAAGATACTGGAAAAGAGAATAGGAAATAAAATGAAAGGAAGGTGGAGAGAGGAACAGAGGTGTACAATAGACGTGATAGTGTGGATAGAAATAAAGTTTGTAAAGAGATGGAGGAAGTACAGGAACAACTACAATAATGGAATGAGGAAGTGAAATAGTGTAAAACTTAGTATGGCAAAGTGTGAAGTGATGGTAGTGACAAGGAAGAGGATACGGTCTAATAAAGATATAAAGTTGGATGGTGTAGAGGTGGGAAAAGTACATATCGTAAAACACCTTGGAAGGATGATTGAGGTGGAATGTGAAAGTAGAGAGGATTAAATGAGAAGAGGAAAGCAGGGAGAGTTGTTTATAGGTGTGTAAGAAACTTTCTTTGGAGAAGACAAGTGCCCTTGAAGTGTAAGGAAGTGTTCAACAGGGCGTACTTTGTACTCATAGTCATATATGCAGTAGAGACGTGAAAATTGACTCCAAGAGATAAGTAAAAGGGAGTTCATGGGAATTAAGTTTGTGAGGAGAATGTTAGCTGTCACAAGAATAAACAGGATTAGGAATGGAGTTATCAAGAAGAGTAGGATTACAGGGAGTACATGAGATAGTATATAAAGCAAGACTGCGATGGTATGGATGTGTAATGAGGATGGAAAAAGTGAGGATGCCAAAGAAAATGTTGGAATTGAGGTATGTAGGAAAAAGACCACAAGGGAGACCAAAGAAATGGGAAGAACAGGTAACAGAAAGTGTTCAAGTGAGAGGAGAAAAACTAAAGTAACCTGGCCACATGCTGGAAATAGTTGATGATTATGATGATTATTTTTTACATTATGCCTGCGTATAACCCAAACGGGTAGTAAGACGCGGTGCTAATAATAATAATAATAATACATTATGCTTCTATAAGCTATGGCAAAGTGGAAAAGTGTAACGTAAGCTTGCTGCCTTTCAGGTCAAACAAAGTGTACTTACTCTCAAGATTATAATATTATTATATGTGCTGTCATTATTCTAATTCGTGTGTCCCATGTTGCTTTTTATCTGTTTGATGAGTTCATAGGTAAGGGCAGCCACTAAACATTAAATAAAATGAAGAAGTTGAGATACAAGCTAAGCTCATAAAGGAAGACACAGGTTTTTGCCAAAATTAACTTTTACTAACTTTAATATAACATGATAACATGATATTCGCTTCATGAGGTAATTATATTATATTTGGAAGAAGGTACAGGAAAGGTGGATATAAACAAATGAACACATATTGTATTTGTTCCTTTTATTTGTTTCTATTCACCTTTTCTGTACCTTCTTCCAAATATAATATTTTTATTTTACAGCTAAATATTTCTATCAAAAGTGACAGCTACAAATCACAAAATATGACAGGAATGCATGGAAGTAGATTAGTAACTGTAAAATTGGATTGGTCTACCAAATGAACTCTCTATGAGAAATAAAAATTGCAAACATTTAACATGTCCTAAATTGAGCAAATTTTACAAATATTTTAAAAAGAATTAATTATTTATATTTTCTTATGACAAAGCTCACAATAATTTGTATGTAATTCTAAAATAAAAGTTGGCAAATCAGTTTTGTGTTATTGCAGTAAATATTCAAAAAATTTGGACGATAGATCTACAACTTCAAATCATGTAATTTTGGTACATCCATTACTGTCTCCAGCCTGTGACCTGGGCCATATATTTGCTACCACCGGCTTGCTAGGCCTGTCATAGCTTCTTATGCCTTATAATAAAACTTTGACTAGGACAGGCACAACAACCAGTCCCCAACCGTCAATTTACCACTGTGAAAGCGTAAACCCACATTTCACCAATGATAAATTTTTCGGCCATGTCTGGAATCAAACCCAGGACCCTTAGCTCAGTAGACAGACATGCTACTGACTGAACTAAGGTGTCGGGTCAGACCATTAAAACAAACTTGCAAACAATGATTAAGGGCTGTGGATATCTATTCAAATGCTAAGCGTTTTGATATAAAGTTTTGTATCAAATCAGCTAGCTCCCAAATTTAGTCAGTATCTTTCAAAACAGAATTTTGAAAGAATTTCACCACCGCAAATTCATTAAATGTGTGTGTGTGTGTGCATAAAAATGTATAAGTAAAAAGCAGTAAAAGCACCTTTGTTCAACCAAATATTACATAACCTATTTCAATAAGTAATCATAACTTAATTAAAAATAAAATACAAATAAATAATAATAAATAAAATAATACACATTTACAATGTTAATATAATTGTTTGCATAGTATGGTATACACAGTTAAATACTCCACTACTTTACAAAATAGTACACTACTGCTTTTGTTTATTCTAAATACAATAAAATCTCAAAAACACTAAACCTTGAACAACATATATGAGAGCGTAATTATGTAAAATACTAGAATATAAAGATATGCCGAGTGCAAGTGTTGTTAATCATTAAAAAAGCAATTCTAATTAATTATCTGTATGAAAATAAATGTTACTATCTACAAGCTTAATTTTACATTGCATTATTAATTAATTTTAACAATATATTTTCAATATAAATAAACAACATTTGTTGCCCAAATATTTTAAATAAGAACAACATACAAATACATTTTTTTTATTGACTTAGTCAACCTCTGTAGAATTGAGGTAAAGTGCTCGCCTCAGGATCCGATGTTCGTTGGTTCAAACCCAGCCAGGGTCACCCGATAAAGATCTGTAGCACAACATCCTTTAGAGGGGAAGCAAAGCTGTTGGCCCCATGTTGATTTTGGCATGTGAAAATACCTTTCCCGGCAACATTAGTAGGCCCTTTCTCTCTCCCTCATAGAAAGTCTCGTGTGTTGGTATAATGAGTTGGTTCAGAAAGTGCGCATTAAATACCTCAGATATTCAAACATTTCTATGCTGTTTAAAAAATACTAATGGCAGTGATGTAAGAATTATTGTTTTGTCAAGGTGAATGAGGAAACCATTCAAATTCTCTGACTTGAAGAACCATGTCTGGATTGTGACTTCTTCTGACTTTTCACTTCTATTTTATCTTTTATTTTTTTAATCAAATCATCCAGCTCGGACTGAAAAAAAAATTGTTTCTGTCATTTAGTATAGACTAATCACATGCACTACAGTAATCCCTCCATGTACAGACCTCAATTTTTTGGACTTTGGATATAACAAACAAATTCAGTTATTTGTGATTTTACAAAGAGTGGCCGACAAGTGTGTAAAATGCATATGTCATAGCAGGTCATAGCTCACCTTTCCAATGTCCCTACCTAATTTACATCGATCTGAACTGTTTCCAGAAGTTGTTGTATAGCACTCAATAGACCCTATCCTTATCTTGAGCTAGTTCTATCCAGTCCACCTCATTACAACCCATCTCTTTCAGGTCCTTTATAATGTTTACTGTCCCATGGCTCCCCCAAAGAAGTTCGTGCCCAGAGATTTTAATTTCTGAATATTTTACCACAGGAAAAACAAGTGAACTTCTGAGTGTTTCTTAATATATTTATTTTCGATAAGAACTTATCTCAGTAACGTCCAGCCCTCTAGAGGGAGGACCACTCCTATCGGCTGTCTGAGTCTGCTTATTCAATATGTTCACCACTATACCACAATTTTCCTACAATATTACATCTGACTGCTAAAAAGTGTTACTAGATCTAATTTAATGTACTTATATGAGTCATGTGATTTAAAGCTGTCACTTTTGATGGATTACATTCAAACTTATAAAATTACAATAATTATATAGTAAAATGTTATCAATGTTGAAAGCTAAAATATGTAACTTGTATTTTCTAAAAGGTGTTCTGAAAATCCATTTGTAAGAAAATCAAGGTGTACCCTTCATATAAAAAGATTGTATCCACAACCTGGTGTGATGTGAGGGATTCCCGTACAAACTACCTTACACAGATATAAATACAAGCATGGTTCCTACTTCGTATTCTCGTACAGATGCTACAGAAGGCTGTACAGGTTTAATTATGTCTTGGTGGTTGTATCCCAAATATTTATAGCTTACTTTTAAGCACATCTGCACTTCCTATGATATAATTAAGTTTTCAAGAACTGCTGATGTAACATTTTATGTTCATTCTTGATTATAAATATCAATTTTGTTAATTATCTAGTTCAGTAGAATTACACAGATTGTTGAGTTGTCAATTATAAGTCTTCCCCCCTCTTGGTTGGTCAGTCTCTTTTCTCCCACCTTTTATATATTTATTTTTTTGTTGGAACTGGCAGTTGAGCTTTCTCTGTGTCTAATATTTGCTGTGTAACTCTTCAGTAGGCAAGAAGGATGTGCTAGAAATATCTAATTTAGTTTAGTTTTAATAAAAATAAGTTTTTGCTTAATTGCTTGGAAATGTATAAGACGGTGTAGAAACATTGTACAATATTGTAAAGTAAGAGATACTGAAGGAAGACAACCTGAAAGGAGAGTTAGGTTAGGAACAAACACATTCACTTCTCTCTTCATTTCTTCCTACAATTTTCACACTTCCACAGTTGCAAAATGTTTTAATTATCTGAATTATTCCTTTTTCATAAAACGAGACACTTATAAAATACAAGGAAATATTATATGAAACTACATGCTTGAAGAATTTAGAAATAGGTGAAAACATGTGGTGTTGCCAAATTGATGCAACAGACTGGAGGCTTGAATAGAGAGTCTTATCCTGGATTTAAATCAGAGGGTCGTGAAGACCTGGTTACCCAATGATGTGCAAGTTCTCTCTGAGTACTCTGGTGGTGTAGCAGGAGTCAAAGCCCTTATTGTGGGTGTTATCATGGGAAGGAACTGGTTTATCTAGATCTTTGTGGTTGGTATCGAAACGGAGTATTCTCAGAGGTGGTGTTGGGAGTTACATGTATTCAGCCTCGTAGATTAAGTTGGATGTGTTGTATATCAAAGTGGCCAAAATCCAAATATTTTACAAGCATCATGCAGGGAAAATGGTATTTCTGACAACTCTGCATTAGCAAGTGTTCACAAAAAACTAAGTGTGTTATTGGGTGTGAGTAGCTACACAAGTTTAACATGATATACGCACGCACGCACGCACGCACGCAGCACACGCGCACACACACACACCACACACACACACACACACACACACAACACACACATACTAAACCTTCATTTTAGGATTAAGTTGACTCTGTTAAGTAATTTATATAAAAAGGGATAAACTCTCATCAAAAGGAAGTGAGAAAAACTTAAAATTACATTGAGCTTCATTTCACAAAGGTTTAGTAAAACTAGATTGAAATACTTACTTCATCATAAGTGTACATCAGTTTGCAGTATTTAAGGTGATGCCGCTTATTTGTAAGAAGTTGTATCGCGTGAGGAAGACAATACACACCTTCTTCGTGGGAATTTGTTACCTGAACATAAATAATTAACTAATCATGAGCATATATTGCCTGGAATGACTTAGAGTGTATAGTGATAGATACATCTCAATCATTATTTTTGGTATGTTTAATGTATTTTTAAGTTCATTCTTTGTGACATCTGTTGTTTCATGTAAGTGTACTAACTCCACCTTTTCGTTCTTATTAAAATTAAATACAAATTCTAAATATTAAGTTAATTAATTTTCTTTTACTTCTAAACATACTTAAAAGTTGTCAGGAATTAAAATGGTTGGTTGGTAATGGCCAGAATACTGGACGTCTTCCCCAGTATTGATAAATGTATAGCTGCTACTATCATGGGATAGCTAATCTGGGTTTGACATCGACACATCTTTATGTATGTCTCCTCCATTCAACAAGCAATCTGGTCAGATATGATGACCTTGGCACACTATCCTATTTGTTCGATTCTTACCCAAATCCCAACTCTTTTTTATCACCCCAAATGGAGAGACAAGTAAGCAGTGAGTAGACCATACACACACAATGGAATACAATCCAAGAAGCTCTAAATTGCCGGGCATATAAATGTGTCAATCCGGAGTGTCCATTAGAAGTTTGGCTTGACTTAAACATTTGAGTTGACACAAATCCCTACAGTGTGATCAAATTATCCTTTAACGCTAACCATGTTTTGTACACTCAGATTTGAATTTCATAGGTAAAATGATGAGTCAATTTAAAGAAAATGTGGATTTCATTTATACATAATAAAAAACTATATCTTACCAAAGACACAAATAGATTAGCTCGGCAGATTTCACACTCATAATCCCCTTCTTCATCTCGAGCCGGACGTGACTTTCGCCGTTTTCCACTGGCCTCGGGCAAAGGGAGTCGTTCTGACATCTTGAGACCAAGAGTCAACAGCTCTTGGCGATAACTTAGCTCCTGTTGCCTAATTCTAACTACCATTGGCAACACCTTAAACAAAGCCAGATTTACAGAGACTTCCAACAGTTTGGAAAAGGTTCTATTACCTAGTTAGCTTACTGGATAATTTTCACAATTCATCACTTTAATGAATGCAAAGAAAGTAATAAAGAAAGATAAAGATCAACTCTGTTTGAAAGATGAAGAAAGAATGCACATTTTTTGGAAGTAAATAAGAAACTGTTCTGGAAGTAAGTAAAGAAAATGAAATGAGGAGTGCAAGGAGAGATCTATGGCATTCAGAATGAATGTGGTGAGATGATTGTGTGTGTGTGTGTGTGTGTTGTGTGGCGTGTGTGCTGGGAATGATCCTAATGACTGGAAGAATGCTGTCAATGTTACTTTTTATAAAGGCAAAACCAGTTTGAGAGAATATAAGAACTATTGGGCAATTAATTTGTTGGGTATTACAGGCAAAGTTTTAATTGTGAAAAATCTGTAAACAAGATTTGGGATGTGCAATGTGGTTTCGTGCCAGGTAGAGATTGCAGGGACCAGATATTTCCACTGCGACAAGTGTTTGAGAAATGAATGTCAGCAAGGAAGAAAGTTTATTGTGCATTCGTTGATCTGTAGAAAGCGTACGATCAGGTGAATAGGAGTATGTTATGGAATGTTCCTAAAGAGTTTGGTGTGGTGCAATTATGACAGTTTTTGATGGAAGTAAGGTGTGAGTTAGAGTGGATGGAGCTTTAAGCAATGGTTTGACATTGAACAGTATAAGACTAGGTTGTGTTATGTCTCCATGGTTGTTAAATGTATTCATGAGGGATGTTTGTGAGGACACAGTTGGTGTACAAATGGACAATGTGTTGTGAGAGTTATGTTACATACAGATGATGGAGTACTAATGGCTGAGAATGAGTAACTTGCAGAAAGCATTAAACCATTTGAATGTATCGTCAGGCAGGATGGGTCTTCGTATAGATGTCTCCAAACTAAAGTGATAGTTTTTGATAAGGACTGATAAGGAAATGATTGTCAGCTTAGTATAAATCGAGAACTATTAAAGCTAGTAAATGATCTGGGCAGAATATTCTGTAAAAATGGAAGGCTAGATGGTGAAATCAACAGACGGGTTAATGCATCTCAAAGAGTAGTTGGATTTATGTTAAAGTGTGTTGACACCTACATTGTTTTATGGATGTGAAGCATAGGTTTATCAGGAAAAACAAAAGATTATGGCGAATACAGTTAGAATGAGATATTTAAGAAATGTAGGTGTAAATACTTGTTTGAACGGAATGAATGGGTGTGATTCGAAAGGGAATACATTATGTCAATGTGAAAGAAGCGTCTTATGTTGGTTTGGGCATGTTGAGAGAATGAGTGTGGATCAAGTGATGAGACAAATATATGAAGGTAGAGTTTGTGGATCAAAAGGAAGGGGTAGGTTATGTAAGACGTGGCCAAAGGTTGTAAATGAATGTGTGAAAATAGAAACATTTAGAGTTAACCCTTCCAGTGTCAAGGTAAAAAAACAAGCTTTTTCCTTACATGCTCAAATTTTATTAAATAAATTATCATCACTTTACTTATGTGGAAGTGAAAAACAACAGGAATTTTATATATTTCAGTCATTATGTGGTCCATTAAGTTACCATGGTTTGCCTCAGGAAGTTCCAAAGTTCTGTTCTTTTGGACATCTGACATTGTTGAAATTTGTGTCACTGACATGAACATACAATTCTAAACAAAGTCTATATACACACTGTCCACTTTGCATTCTATTTAGAATATTGTATTGTTATGGTAGATTTCAAAACAGTCTATTGGATGAAGGAAATGCTTAGCTTTGCATGTTTTACAAAAATATATTGCAGGACTTTCTCTGTATGCCTTTTAGGACATAGGTTTCCTGTCATTCTGCTTCTGGATGTCCACATACAATATGGTTTGAATTTTCCTCCTCTATATCTTCATTTTCATCACTAAGATCACTGTCACAATAAATCCCTGCACTCTTGCCGTCTCCATTATTTACTTACCATGGAAACGGTCAAGGTGCTGTCAAAACAGTCTAACATTGTTTACGTAGTGCTATGATCTAGTTCCCACTATAATATACTTTTATTCCAGTCGTCTGCTGCCATCTACAAAATATTCTGGAACTTACATAATGAGTGATTGTGGGATATTCTGTTAGTGACACTTGAAGCATACTAGGTAGTGGTGGAATGTGTCATAAATGACACTTGAAGTGAATTTTGATTGGCGGAATATTCAGTAAATGACACGGGAAGGGTTAGTAATAAAGAGCATGTATGACTCAGTGTGTGGATGTTGTTGAAGCGAGGGGAGTATGTAAGGATAGGGAAGTGTGGAGAAAGTTAGTGAAAATGGATTAAGCATGAAGTTTTTTTTTAGCTACATGCATAGTTTTTTGCCCTAAAATTAATATAGACACACCTTATAAGCCATAGAGGCATTTTACTATATTGACATGGCTAAAATTGAACAACGTTTATTACCAACAGTGATGTTTTTGTGATGGTGGAAAAGGTTATTTTACTTGGTAACCTTAGTAGATTTTTTAAAACAACCTTGATAGATATTTTTATAAAACAATTCAATCTTTTTTGAGTCATATAAGAGGTGGACCTTTTAACCTATGGTGTGAAAGTTTTTGAAAATTCTAGTAGTTGTTCGAACTTTAATTGGAATTTATTTGTCTACTAAATAATATTTTAAAATAAGCTAATTGAGAGAAGTATTTTAAAAGGAGTTCAAGAGTACAAGCTTTCAAAATGTGAAAGAAATGACAAACATGTAAAGAAAATTCAAGGTAAAATCGAAGAATAGTTTTTAATTGTTATTAAATTAAATTGATAATAAATGAAACTCACAAATTGAAAAACATCTTGATACAATGTTTATAGTTGGTTGGCACCCTCTGATTCTCAAATCTTTAACGATATTCAATACTCGAGGATCCGATAACATTTTGGATTGAAGAATCAAATTTAAATCTTAAAAAAAGGGGTTTTACAATTTTTTTGGTGAAATTTGTCTTAGAGTTCTAATACTGCTTATTGGTGGTTTAGAACCAGTTGTGAATTGAACTCAACAACAAGGCCCCAGACCAGTAATTTAACACTTAACTGAATGTAAGAATGTCATGATGAATGGATTATAAGAAATAATGTTAACATTTAGTTACTATTTATATTTTATATAGTTCTATTATTTTTATGTTTTTTTTTTCCTCTTATGTTCATAATTTTTATCTTATGTTTTTAAATGCAAGAATTAGCTTTACCTGACGAAGAACTTCCACATGAGACCTTGCATCTGTTGCGATGCTGAATAAAAGCCTCTCAAGAGATACCATTGAGGATTCACAGCTTTCTTGGATGTCCTGCAAGTACATACATTGAGTTTATCCTCTTCTGATAATTCTTGTCAAATACATTTTCTAATAAACTAAATAAGTTTGCACACATGCATACATTTATTAGATATCTCATTCCAACCACATTCACCTTGTTCTTGTGTTTCTCTTGACAAATCCACACGCCACTTCCATAAAAATGTTGGTGGCAACACTCTTTTAAATACTGCCATCTTTGCCTCTTACGATAGTACCTCATTCATTGCACTAGTATAACATAACTCTCACATCACATTGTCCATTTGTACACCAACTGTGTCCTCACAAACATCCCTCATGAATACATTTAACAACCATGGAGACATAACACAACCTAGTCTTATACTGTTCAATGTCAAACCATTGCTTAAAGCTCCATACACTCTAACTCACACTTTACTTCCATCAAAAACTGTCATAATTGCACCCACACCAAACTCTTTAGGAACATTCCATAACATACTCCTATTCACCTGATCGTACGCTTTCTACAGATCAACGAATGCACAATAAACTTTCTTCCTTGCTGACATACATTTCTCAAACACTTGTTGCAGTGGAAATATCTGGTCCATGCAACCTCTACCTGGCACGAAACCACATTGCACATCCCAAATCTTGTTTACAGATTTTTCGCGCACCCTCACAATTAATTAGAGGTCTTCCAAAAACTTTGCCGTGAATACACAACAAACTAATTTCCATATAATTCTTCCAGTTGAGATTTAAGGGTGACTAATAAAATAGTTTTTGTTCCCATTTCATTTCTGCAAAATATTATATTTCCCTACCTGTTAAGCGCCTTAGCAAAATTTTACCCATGCAAAGATCTGCTCATTTTTAATCTATGTTACAATATTAAAAACAGTTAGAGATTCAGGGTGGATACAAAACTATTACTATAAAATTCCCGGACCAGTAATTTTAAAAATAGCCCCTTAACCCTTCTACAATATTTCTTGGTGTATAGCACTTTTTTGTATCTTATTGCATTGATAATGTATTTTTGTAAGCAATTCTAATGACTACTCAAGAAAAACATTGCTATAAGTTATTTTTCCAATATTTAATGTTTTAGGTATTATTTGTGTAAATGTGGTATAAAACCAGCACTGTAAAACCATCCCATGTTAAATTAACATTTATATGAAATATATTTTGTTAAAATCGAGAAACCAAACTTCTCATTTTTGTTTAAATGTTTATGTGCAGAATTAATCAAGTATTCAAATTCCCTGAGTATTCTGTTTGCCCTGCCTGTTGCCACCATGACATATTCACTTACTACATATAGCACGGCCCAGTAATTATCCTTACTGTGAGGTATGGTTTAGGAACGAGATGAAGGCATGTCACTCGTGTATCAAAAGAAATTAATATGGGTGTTGGTTTAGATTAAATTGTCTTGTTTATGTTTGGTGTTGGAGTAGAATTTTAAAACGAAAGCAATTTTATTTAGTTTGAGCTGTACTATAATATTTTTTCTTTGCTTTAAATTTATATTATATAGCACACAATATACAATTATTTTATTTAATTAGCTCAGTGGTCCTCAATATGGTGCCTGTGGGCCCCATTTCTGTTGTGTACATCCATAGCGGATTGCATAGGGTGTACATAGTGTCATGTACCTAAAAGCTTTGTTTTAGCAGGAAGGTGTGAGAGCGAGATATGATCATATTACTAACTATATTATAGTCAAATGAATTATTACTTGATGGCTTGGAAACGTATAATAAGACACTTCTCTCTTCATTTCTTATTACACCTTTCATATAGAGACACACATAAAACACAGATAAATATATTATATGAAACTATTGATTTATTTATTTTCAGTGTTTACAGGCCCGATATCTTATAAACTTTAAATCCGGGCCGTTTTTCCACATAATTTCGACTTTACTTTTACCATTACAATATGAATTTAATTTTTTTTTTTATTATATAGAACTACAAGTACATGCTTGACACCAGCAAGACCTTCAACAGTAAGAACGTGAAGAGGCAATACACCGCCCCCCCTCCCTCCCATCCAAGGCCACTTTGATATACAACACATCCAACTTAATCTACGAGGCTGAATACATGTAACTCCCAACACCACCTCTGAGAATACTCCGTTTCGATACCAACCACAAAGATCTAGATAAACCAGTTCCTTCCCATGATAACACCCACAATAAGGGCTTTGACTCCTGCTACACCACCAGAGTACTCAGAGAGAACTTGCACATCATTGGGTAACCAGGTCTTCACGACCCCCTGATTTAAATCCAGGATAAGACTCTCTATTCAAGCCTCCAGTCTGTTGCATCAATTTGGCAACACCACATGTTTTCACCTATTTCTAAATTCTTCGAGCATGTAGTTTCATATAATATTTCCTTGTATTTTATAAGTGTCTCGTTTTATGAAAAAGGAATAATTCAGATAATTAAAACATTTTGCAACTGTGGAAGTGTGAAAATTGTAGGAAGAAATGAAGAGAGAAGTGAATGTGTTTGTTCCTAACCTAACTCTCCTTTTAGGTTGTCTTTCTTCAGTATCTCTTACTTTACAATATTGTACAATGTTTCTACACTGTCTTATTATATATAGCTATATAATCAACAATAATACAGCAGTGATATTATTCTAATCTCAACAATTGGTTTATGAAACGCAGGGTCAAAGATCATACTGACTGTAAATATGAGTTAACATTATCTATTTGAGTGCTGATTGATATGTATAATTATTGCCAAATAATTAAATTAACAACTTATGAAAATAGAAATGAATTCCCCCCCCCCCCCCCCTTTCTTCAATGTTAAATATTGGTTTTTTGCTATTATTTGATGTTAAAATATAAATTTCTGTTGAGAAAATATTGGTGCTCGACATATTATTGTGAAGTGATGAACGTGCCGTGGTGTTAAAAAGGTTAGGACCCCTGTTCAAACCCTAAAAACAGTCTTGTTTCTTGGGAAAGTCAACTGTTGCTGGACAAAGATAGTGTTTTTCTCTGACAATATCCAAGTAATTGTCATGGCTATGCCTCTTAATTTAATCCATCATATATCTTTGTACTCCAAGTCAAACTTCATCAAGTGAACTGACCTTGAATACTTGTTCCGCCGTAGTCAGCCAATTGGGCTGGGCAAAGTACACACTCTCTGACACAAGGTAACCCATACAAACGCTCGAGGTGAACGCCCGTGGGAACACCAAGATGAATTGTCCTGGTTCCTGTACTGTGTGACACAGGGACACACCCTCCTTTACCAGTAAAGAAGGAGGAACCATGGCTGTGTCCGAAGGCAACCAGATGGTGCGGTCACGGCAATATCGAGGCACTAACTTCTCTAGTGCAGAGCGGAATGAGCAACTGTACTCGTCGGGAATTCCATACCTATACAACAGAACAGTCACCACAATAATAATAATTATTATTAGCACCGCGTCTTACTACCCGTTTGGGTTATATGCACATACGCTAATGTGTAATGGTAGGGTGATTGTGAGATGGAATGGAGGACCTACAGTTTAACGTGGAATCCGAACCACGGTGGAGGCCTGGCATTCCCCACATTCACAAGTTGTGATTAATACATGTATTGTCAGAGGTGAAGGAAGGGTTCGATAATCAGATGAATTTGTGCCGGGACCGAGGATTGAACCCCGGCCGGCAGCACAGAAGTCTGACACCTTACCCCTAGACCACCAGGTCACCCACCACATTAATGAATGTTTGATACCGTGTCTTGGAATTGCTTTATTTAAATCTAGTAGGCAATAAACTTGATGCCACTTTTATTAATGTGTTATATAATTAGTGCATTTTTTTCTATAACAACTATAGTTAATATGATAAAGTAAACCTTTTATGAAGATGTAATGATCTAAGGTTACAGACACAAACATATAAGACACCATATTTTCAAACAGTTGGTAGAGCATTGGGGCAAAAGAAAGATTCCTGGGCTCAGTTCCCAAGTTCAGGCATAATTTTTAAACTAAATGAAAATAATCCCATTATGTTTATCATTATGTGATTTATAGTTAAAATAAATATTTGGATTCATATTTGTAGAAGGGTAAATTCAAGCACACTCTAAATCTAGATAAAATCGTGAAAAAACATAAATAAATAAATATACCTAATCATGACACTTGTGACCACACTCAACTATCAATATGGTCCTTGATTTGTGGTCAGTAGATTTATATGATTTTGTTAGATAAAATGTGGTATTACGATTTGAAAAATCATTAAATAAATCATCATTTAAGGTTAAAATATGATAACAAATTAACTCAAACTCGGAGTAAAAATATGACAACAATATTTATATAACAAGCCAGCCAAAGATAAGAAGTTGAAAATATCTAATTTAGTTAAAAAAACGTTTTTTTTTCTTTGAACATTAGCCTTGGGTCACAATTAAAATTGATATGAATCCACCATTTTACGAATCCAAATCTATAATTTACCTTCAAATCCCTAATCACGAATCTGAATCTTAAAAAAAATTATGAACTAAAGAGGTAAAAAGAAAATATAATAAAAATAATTGAAAATACAAATAGTAACTAAATGTTAACATTCTTTCTTATAATTCATTCTCTATAACTAGAGCTTGGATTTTTATGTAAAATTGACATACAAAATATGTTATATTGAATAAAACTTCTTTCCCCATGTTAATAATACATATATATATATATTATTTGAATAAATTATAGTTTTAAGGCTGCAAATTTCTCAAGGAGGTAATCAAAAACCACTTTTCTAAATATACATACACATGTACAATCACTGTTTTAACTATTATACTTAGGGCTGGTCTTACAACTACTGGATAAATATTGCTATCAGGTGGTTAAAGTTAACGATCAGATAAAGGTTATCAAACACTTTAATATTTTACTCGTATTATGAAATGAATTTATCTGCCGGATAGCTATCTATAGTATAAATATATTTTCATATTTTTAACTGACAGGATTAAAATGTGTAGTTACATAAAATCTGGGCTCCAATTATAGCAGTCATACATTCAGTTTAGTGTTAAATTACTAATCTGGGGCCGGGTTGGTAAGTTCATCCTATAATTATAATTGGTTCTTAACCATCATTAAGCAGTATTAGAGCTCTAAAAAATTTCACTTGAAATATATATATATATATATATATATTTTTTTTATTTTTTTTTTAAGGATTTGAGTCTTGAATATACATTCACAATGTCAGAGAAGCTCCCCATGAAGTAATCTGTATTGGAGCATTTGACTGCAGTAAGTTTGTTATTACTAATTAATATACATTAACCATGTATGAGTTGGAGTTGAAGGCGTAGGGTACCAGCTCCACAGGTCTGGTATTAATTTTGTTAAATAATTTAGTATAAATTCATTTTATGTATGTATTATGAATTCCAAATATGCCCTAGTGAACTTTAAATATGTTTGGATAGCCATGTTTTAAAGTTTTAAATAGGCCTGGATAGATCCTGAAATTCGACAAGATTGGATGTTCCCGAAACTCGGTCGAGGAAAATTATTTCTCGGGATTTTTCGGGGAAAAAATGAATCTTAATAATCTTTCAATAAAATCACCATTTATCAATGTCACATTTGTATTTAATGCTCACTAAGAATATTATTAGTTTATCAACCATACTAGGGTGCACATAAGTGATGGTAATATTTATCCTTGAATAGATATAAGGCCATAGAATGTATGTTTAGCTCCAAATAATAATAACTTTTAAATATCAAACTATGCACAAAATAAATTTTCGTCATACTTATTTACATAAAGACACATCTAACTATGGTAAAATTATTATTATTTGTAATGGCATTTATTTGCTTTTGTATCAGAGACAATAATATTTAGATGAACTAATATTTTTGGAGTCTATTAACAGTACTTTTTGTGAAAGGAGTAACAAAATCACAAAAGACTCAATTAAGAAATATTTGTGGTATTCTTATGAGTAAGATTGCAGCTTACTTTTATCTATTCACATTAATTTGAAAATCTTTATGTTTTATCGTTTTAGTTATTAAATTCACACCAGGAATTTTACACTTAAGAACCTTTTTAGTCAAGCTATTAAAATCTATGTTTGGAATGTATTTATATTGATGCTAAACATGCTTGATTAAAATATACCATTTATAATTATTGCATTAAGCCTAGGACTTTTATTTTAATTAATCAACACTCAATAGACAAAATAATATTTAGTTGTTATTTGGAAAACTTACCATTTAAAAATAAATTAATATACAAATTTTCAGTATACATATTTTTTTCTTTGAAAAATTCTACAAGATAACAGAACTTAAATTTATCATTCAGACCTATAAATTCAACTGATTCAAAGTTTTTGTCCCGTTTACCGACACTGTTTAAAAACATATTTGACAATTACCACCGTTTATCTTAACCGAAACTTGAAATTTGATCCCTTTCTGATAAAATTGCCAAACGCTTCTAATTTTTTGATAATCTTTTTTAATATGTGAAAAGGTTAAGTATAGATTAAGATTTCAAATCTGAAAAATTAATATAAGTCTAAAGTGAAAAAGTACTTTTAATTCATTTTTCCTATTTTCCATCTCGTTCCGGAGGAAAATAACCATTTCCCATTCGAAAATTTCCCAACGTCAAAATATCATTCCTGCACAAGCCTAGTTTTAAGAAAAAGTTCCTAAAAATGCATCTCAAAAAGATGTGATGTTTCTAATAATAAGCAAAGAAAACATTACATTATGTATGAATGGCTTTCTTGAATCATAATTTGAGGATTATAAGAAATATCATATTCAAGTTTATAAATTTTTATTTTTCTAATTTTAAATAGATTTTTTTTTATAAGACTTGAATCCCAAGTATCATAAGAATTCCAAGTATAAAAAAGTAATGACTCGGCGTGTGTTAAACTTCAACTTAGCTTCGAAAATAACTTCGACTTCGACAATTATAAGGTTACCCCAATACAAAAATTGATCTGAAGTAATTGAATTTGTAAGTTGTGATGATAGTGACAAGATTTATTAGAATAAAATGAAATATTACAAACAGTTATGCAATCAAATATTTTCCAAGTCATTTAAGTTATTTAAATAAGTACAATACAATATTTTTTCAAGTATAAATCAACCAACAAAAGAATTCAAAGTTAGATTCAGCTTTGAGAAAATGTGATATATTTGATTTGATTGAAAAAGTGTACATGGTACAGTGTCAGTCATACCAAATCTTGCTCGCTCCGGTATGAAGGTACTCAATCCATGGCAGGCCGTGTGGGTCTCTGTACCAACAACAAGTAGTGAACAGCATTCCCACATGTAGGGTCGGAACAGTCACCCTGGAAATAACACAATGAAAATTATCTTTAAGAAAATACACTTACCGTATGTAGATATTTGGTTTTGAATGTATTTTAATTTTACAAAATCTGCTACCGAGTTAGTTTATAGGTTTGTATTACACTTTTAATAAGAACAAAATGAATAAATTATTCATTTTATTAATAGTATATAATATAAACCAGAAACTCTTAATATCATCATCCTTATCATCATCATCAACATTAACAGCTTGTGGCCGGGTCAGTTTAGTAAAATGCCTCCATCTTATTTATCTTTCTCCATTCTTCTCCTCTCACTTGCACACTTTCTGTTATCTGCTCCTCCCATAACTTTCTTGTCCTCCCTTGTGGCATTTTCCTTCATACATCATTTCCAACAGTTTCTTTGCCATCCTCATTACAGATCCATACCATCTCAGTCTTGCTTTATATACTATCTCATGTACTCCCTGTAATCCTACTCTTCTTGATAACTCCATTCCTAATCCTGTTTATTCTTGTGACAGCTAACATTCTCCTCACAAACTTAATTCCCATGAACTCCCTTTTACTTATCTCTTGGAGTCAATTTTCACGTCTCTACTGCATATATGACTATGAGTACAAAGTACGCCCTGTTGAACACTTCCTTACACTTCAAGGGCACTTGTCTTCTCCAAAGAAAGTTTCTTACACACCTATAAAACAACTCTCCCTGCTTTCCTCTTCTCATTAAATCCTCTCTACTTTCACATTCCACCTCAATCATCCTTCCAGGTGTTTTACGATATGTACTTTTCCCACCTCTACACCATCCAACTTTATATCTTTATTAGACCGTATCCTCTTCCTTGTCACTACCATCACTTCACACTTTGCCATACTAAGTTTTACACTATTTCACTTCCTCATTCCATTATTGTAGTTGTTCCTGTACTTCCTCCATCTCTTTACAAACTTTATTTCTATCCACACTATCACGTCTATTGTACACCTCTGTTCCTCTCTCCACCTTCCTTTCATTTTATTTCCTATTCTCTTTTCCAGTATCTTCTCATATATTTTTATACAGTGGCATATCAGCTCTTCCTGTCTTCTTTCTTGACAGTAGTTATCATAACTCCTTTTTTCCAGTTTTCTGGTATCTTAATTAATAGTCAATAATATTAACAAGAAATGCTCAATATCCTATCTAGTTTCTTATTTTTTAATTGAGTGATAGCAAAACAAGTAAATACAGTTAGATTTCAAAAAATGTTAGCATACAAAATTTATATTTATTAAATTAATTTTATTTTTTTCATTTATTTGAGGTGTTAACATGTACTTATAAATAAACCAATTGATTATATTAGCACACAAAAATATCTATGAATCCACAAACATCGGCTCCTGAGATAAGCACTTTACCCCAAGTCCACCGAGGTCATCTATGAAATAAAAACATTAACAGGCATTTACAAATATGTCAATATTTCCAAAGGATTATTACATGAAAGCGTCGAAATATTAAAAGATATTAAAAACTCTGAAAAACACTAACCTAATCCATTATTATAGATTCAAATGCTAAATGAAAATGTGTTTTCTCCTCTTTTTTTAATAAAGGCAATGATGTTGAAATATAAAAACGTTGTAGGTGTGACTTTTTCTACTATAGAAACCAAATGAGAAGAATCAAAGGTTAGCTTTGTGTTTTCTTCTAAAATAGATGTTGATGATGTCCTTTAGTGCAAGAATTGATTGATGATTTCTATTAATTTACTAGGGTAATCCGGACTGATGCTGCCATCTGGGCAACAGTTGTAGCAGCGCTATGCAACTTTAGAGGGTAACACTAGCATGTCTGGGTAGTCAGTGTAGCAAATTTCACGGATCTGGGTGGTTGTACTGATTTTACACGTCCGTTTTTTTTAGAGTTGTGTATGTGACCTGTGATGATTTTTACAATAAATCCAAAAAAGGAACCGCTTGTGCGTCAATTTGTGTGTGAATCTCGAGAAAAGTGCGACAGAGACTCTAAAAATGATTCAACCAGGGTTCGGGGAAGAAAGCATGGGTCATACACAAGTGTTTCAATGGCATGCCCAGTTCAAGGCTGGTTGGAAATCCGTTGAGGACGACGAACACACAGGAAGGCCCAGCAGCTGCACAATACCCGCCATGGTTGCCAAACTTCAACATATCATTCATTTGTCAGAATCAACGACGGACCATTCAAGACCTTGCTGGGGAGATGGAAATTAGTTTTGGAATGCCAACAAATTCTGACTTCTGAGTTAGGGATTTGTACTGTGACTACAAACATCTACGACACTTAACCTCCACCACCTACAAAGAACATACACTTACCCTGTTTAACCGGGAGACCAGCGTCATGTTTTGATTCTGCTCTCATCGACACACCGGACTGTCAACCGTTCACTTTAGACAAGAATGAAGTCGTGGAGTGCTATGCAACTTTCTCTGAGTGGCAAGAATGTGCAGGCACCATAACTTGTGAAAATGGCGCTCTGTGCAATCATGTGTGTAACTCTACCCCCCGAACTGACGCTATTTCAACGTTGTGCACAGGCGTCAAGGAGAGCCCAACACTATGACATCATTGGACTTGAAATACCTCCCTCCCATAGGGCAATATTGAATATAAGCTTGTACTCAGCATGCAGATAGCACTCTTTGATGCTATAGGATTAGGACGTTCAACTCGTAAGTGTATATTATGTTGGATAGGTTTTTTTATCATTGTAATTCTTAATAGGAATACTGAAGGATGAGTTTAACTCTTGATAAATAATGTAGGGATTCATTTGAAATCGCCTCAACATATTTATTTATTTATTGGTATTATACTATAGTTATGTGTCAGATAATTAGATTTGTTTAGCTTATTAGCACTTTATGGCCTCTTAGGGCTGATAGGTTTTTGTTTGGAATTTAAACATTATAAATCATCTTATCGCGCCATTTTGTGTGATAGTTTGCATGGATTACTATTGTAGAAAGTTTTGATCGATATAATATTGTTTGATATTTCTACACTTTATCAAGTTAGGAAGTTATTATGCCTTTTGATCTGTAGGTTACCCCCGCCTTCTCGGGTTGTTATATGGGAGGATTGGCCTTGTTTGTATATATAGTAACCTGGGGTATATTTAAGAGCAGAATGTCAGTTGCTAACGTGGTTACTCTAATATAACTTCATTCCTGTTCACCTATAGCATGAGACAGTTGCTAACGTGGTTACTCTGATATAACTTCATTCCTATTCACCTATAGCATGAGACAGTTGCTAACGTGGTTACTCTGATATAACTTCAATCCTGTTCACCTATAGCATGAGACAGTTGTAATGCAATAGATTTGACCCTAAGGAGTATTTGAAAGCATTGACCATTTATCATTCTAATTATTCATATATTCAAAAATATTTTACATATAATTAAACATATTTTACTTTATTTAAATTTTACAACCTATTACGTGGCGCTTAAATCACGTCTTCCTCTAAATTATTTACTAGTTAGTTCGCGCCTCGTGGTACGATGGCAGCATCTACTGGAGCTAAACTTAAGAAATGTTAACGTCTTTTAACGTAATCCAGACAAGTTAAGATCTTTTAAAGTATTTCCTCTTCGAGAAGCTTCCAAACGCAATAGGTATTTTTGTTCTGAGTTTGTAGGTGTGTAATTTACCGTTAGAAAGATTCCTTCGAGAAGCTTCTATTGAACTCAGATATATGTGACTTTTTGAAACTTCGTATTTTACTGTGCAATCAGTCGTGGTCTTGAATGGACGTGCTTTAAGCGATCGGTGATCATAAGTTGCTAGGCCCTCGACATGATCATGTTTCGATTAGAATATTAATAACAATATGTTTTCAATTTAAGGAATAAATAGATATCAAACTTTATGTGATATATTTTCATTTATTAAAGTCTAATGATAAGGAACGAGGCATTATAAGTAAAGCACATAGTTGCATAATAGAAACGATGATTTACGGAGTGACTCTTAAATGATTCTGTTATGTAATATAACAAATAGCATTCTAACGTGGGGAGGAGAAATATAACAAATGACGTCCAACGAGGGGCTGAAAAGAAGTATAGCAAATGGCGACACAACGTGGGGGTTAATATGCAACTATTAACACTCGCCAAGACTCGAAATGTAACAAATGGCGTCCAAACGTGGGGCATTTATAATCAAAAATATTACGTAATGTAACACAGTTGCTAACATGGTTCCTCTGATATAACTTCATTCCTGTTCACCTATAGCATGAGACAGTTGCTAACATGGTTCCTCTGATATAACTTCATTCCTGTTCACCTATAGCATGAGACAGTTGCTAACGTGGTTCCTCTGATATAAATTCATTCCTGTTCACCTATAGCATGAGACAGTTGCTAACGTGGTTCCTCTGATATAACTTCATTCCTGTTCACCTATAGCATGAGACAGTTGCTAACATGGTTCCTCTGATATAACTTCATTCCTGTTCACCTATAGCATGAGACAGTTGCTAACGTGGTTCCTCTGATATAACTTCATTCCTGTTCACCTATAGCATGAGACAGTTGCTAACATGGTTCCTCTGATATAACTTCATTCCTGTTCACCTATAGCATGAGACAGTTGCTAACGTGGTTCCTCTGATATAAATTCATTCCTGTTCACCTATAGCATGAGACAGTTGCTAACGTGGCTCCTCTGATATAACTTCATTCCTGTTCACCTATAGCATGAGACAGTTGCTAACATGGTTACTCTGATATAACTTCATTCCTGTTCACCTATAGCATGAGACAGTTGCTAACGTGGTTCCTCTGATATAAATTCATTCCTGTTCACCTATAGCATGAGACAGTTGCTAACGTGGCTCCTCTGATATAACTTCATTCCTGTTCACCTATAGCATGAGACAGTTGCTAACATGGTTACTCTGATATAACTTCATTCCTGTTCACCTATAGCATGAGACAGTTGCTAACGTGGTTACTCTGATATAACTTCATTCCTGTTCACCTATAGCATGAGACAGTTGCTAACATGGTTCCTCTGATATAAATTCATTCCTGTTCACCTATAGCATGAGACAGTTGCTAATGTGGCTCCTCTGATATAACTTCATTCCTGTTCACCTATAGCATGGGACAGTTGCTAACGTGGTTCCTCTGATATAACTTCATTCCTGTTCACCTATAGCATGAGACAGTTGCTAACGTGGTTACTCTGATATAACTTAATTCCTGTTCACCTATAGCATGAGACAGTTGCTAACATGGTTCCTCTGATATAACTTCATTCCTGTTCACCTATAGCATGAGACAGTTGCTAACGTGGTTACTCTGATATAACTTCATTCCTGTTCACCTATAGCATGAGACAGTTGCTAACGTGGTTACTCTGATATAACTTCATTCCTGTTCACCTATAGCATGAGACAGTTGCTAACGTGGTTCCTCTGATATAACTTCATTCCTGTTCACCTATAGCATGAGACAGTTGCTAACGTGGTTCCTCTGATATAACTTCATGCCCATTCACCTATGTAATCCAAAAATTTAAGACTCTGTAAATTGGCAAAACCAGACATTTGATTGTATCGTTGGTTTGATAGATGCATTGGCCAAAACAATAACCACAAAATGCTAACACTTCTAAGATATTTTGTAATAAGGGGTTACTTTTCTACTGTTGAACAGAAATTTCTTTGCAGTGGGCATACATTTCTTCCCTGTGACATACATTTTGCATTAATAGAGAAATAAAAGAAAATGTTTACAGTGATAGCAGAAAATAAGAAATATCTTGTAGTTATGTGTGGTTTTATAGTGGACACAGATTTTCGTGAGTTTTATGTAGACCTAAAAACCTGCAAATGATCAACATTATAAAAAACTAGTGTTATCTGCGTTGAAAGATGTGCATAAATAGCCATGAGCAAACAGTGCCTTTTCCACCCTAATCAGTGATATGCATCCTTGTTCCTCTGTAATAGATGAATATTTGTTCATATTTATTGTAGTTGGTGTGTATGTTATAAAACTTGTTCAGTGACACCCCATCATTAAGGAAAAACAGTTATATTTTGTTTAAATAAGAAAATGCATTGGCATTCCTTTTTCTTCTCTCCTGAACATTTTTGTTTGTTATATCCTTATTACAGGGAGGCCTTCAATCATATATTCAAACACAACATTCTATATATCTACCAGGAATAAATACATTTTTCCAACCTCTTAAAACTTATATTTTTTTATTCTGCAAGGTGTCAAGTGTACTCACCCATGATGGGTCCCATAGAGCGCAGCACCGATCCACTGTTGTTTGTGAGCACTTTGAGGTTCCATGGGTGTCGAGCGAATGGGCTGTTCTTGGAACAGGGAAACCCATAGCCCCACCCACTAGAATCTATAGATCCAGAATGAACACACACATGGCACTGACGTGTCATCACATGTTTCCAGAACTCTTGCTCTACCTCGGTGGCTGGTGGCTCTGGTTGTCTGAACCACATACTCATAGTGTTGCGAGCAATGCGGTAAAATGCGTTCAGCGGCATGTTGCGGCCCTGGGGAATAAAATAGGCTTAGGTAGTTAATATAGCTCAAACCAGGTGTTGTAGCATGGCACCATTTTTGTTCTATTTTTAAGAAAAACAATGAAATTGAGATCTGTAAAATAGTTTTCCCATATTTTAAAAAATACAACCAAAGTGAAAACCCATTATTTTAAAATGAAAAATTCTATCAAACTGGTCCCAATTTTGTTGTTGTAGAGATATATGATATAAATAATAGTAAGGAAAACAAGGGTCTCAAATAAAAAAGAACACAGATAAACCGACAA
>JBCFYV010003508.1:51523920-51536076 GCA_039000515.1 Timema cristinae | reverse complement strand
GTGGGCCAATAGGGTGGAGCCCTATATTGTTAAAATATGTTGTTGAAATGATCTTTCAGTTGTGGAAACAACCATAACTGAAACATACCAAGGTGCGACATAATGGTTGGTTGAAGAATACCAAGTTTGCAAATGTGCGCTTGGTTGACTTTCATGAACTGCGCAAACTCTCTCTAACTCTCTCCGCTGTTTATCTAGTGATTTTAGCTTCACACAAGCAACCTGTGTCCTTAAAGTGTCGATAACATCACATTATGCTGGCGGTTCTGTTTTGTACTTTTTAATAATGCACGCTACACAGTAACAACCGATAAACACTTCTCATATTCTAAAACACAAAATACTTTTTGCAACATATTCACTATTTTGCATATTGAACTTGTGCTCTGTGTAAAGTGGTCAGGGTTTTAGGCCCTTAGCTCTCGACCATTTCATTTATATATATATTCGTTTGCCATTGTTTATTTTGTTAATTTAATACCCTTCTTGAAACCACTAATTCACTATTGTTGTAATAGGCTTACAAGTGCTCAATATTTATGATATTCAAATGCCAGGCCTCCACTGTGGTTCGGATCCCACGTTAAACTGTAGGTTCTCCATTTCATCTCACAATCACCCTACCATTACACATTAGTAAGACATGGTGATGATGATGATGATGATTATAGTAATAATAATAATAATAATAATAATAATTTAATATTCAAAGACATTTACTAACATTTTATATATCATTTTACCAAAATCACCTCTTTAGTTTATTATCAAACATGTTAATATATGATAAAGATACTGAAAGTACTAAATTTATAATACATTGTTTTCCAATCGTTTAGGCCTAATTTAATCCCTATATTACTATCAAATGTTTAATCATAAGAAAGTGTAGGGTTTTATGTTAATTATAAGTTGTCCAAATATTTACCAAAGTTGTAAGCAATATATGTTTTAAATTTCAAATCATTAACTTCATTTTTAAGCCTTTAACTTTTAAAGCTAGTAGTTTTTCATTCTTGTAAAGTTTTGTTGGAATTATAGAGTTATCTAAATTTATTACTTTTACCTTTCATTTTTAAGTGTCGTGTTGTTTTATTTTATCTGTACCCGGAAGCTGTGAGATGCACCTGTGTCTTCACAGCGGAAAGGGGAGTTTTGGCGCGAACCGCTAACCAATCAGCACATCTGATATAGCGTCTGTGTTTGACACTATGTGGAAGGGAAGCGTCAGTGAGCACGCGCGCTGATAAAGACATATAATAAGTACGAATAGTCGCGTTCTTTTCGGGTTGGCCAAGGAGGGTGTAGAGATGGGTGGGAGAAAATGGAGACCATGTGGCTAAATGACCACAGTATTAAGTAATTTGTTTTCATTTCATTATGTAACCAGTAGTTTAAAATGTATTTTAATTTTTCTCACAAATAAAACTTCCGCATCTACTCCATAAAATTCATTGTATTTAATTGGCTATGTTCTTCCCCCCACCATTAATTAATTAACTCCACTGGCTGCCACGTACAATATCTAAACAGGAAGATGGAGAAGTTTGATTGATTAGAAATGCCGCCTAACTCTGGGGCGGATGGTTTGATATTCGACTGGTTAGATCTGCAAAAGTGAATTTTAAAATTTTATATGTACTTGTTTGTTACAAGATTAGCACAAACGAGTACAATTAATAGTTTTTGAGTGAGCCCGATGTATCTTTTTTATTAACCTTGTATCTACCAGCACACCTGTTTAGACCATATAGTTCTCTAATGTAATGGGTTACAAATCATACGGTAGATGGCCGCACTTATCATACACATGTTTTTCGCTCCACCTGGTCAAAAAAGAATATAGAGGGCAATTTTTCTTTGTTGTGTAAACTTTAATATTTTCTATGAAATTGGGATATGATTTGTAAATAGGCAAACCAATAATTTTTTTGTCGTGTGTTTAAATTATGGAAATGTCAATCTAAATTATATACATTATTTATAATATATAATTATAGAACCTAAAATAATATATGGTATGGTGTTCTTATTCAAAATTGGGGATAGGTTGAACACAGGAACTAGATTATATTTTTGCAAGTTTATATTTTATGTCTTAGTATCAAACCTTTCATTAAGTTTAAGTTGATAAGTTTTTGAATCTTATATTTTTATTTATATAGCTACTTTTATATCCATACCTAATCACGATGTTACCCCGTACTTAATCCATCCTCCCTAACTTTCTCCACACTTCCCTATCCTTGCACTTCAACAACATCCACACACTGAGTCATACATGCTCTTTGATTCTTAAAACTCTTAGTATCCTCTTTTTCCCACATTTCTCTACATTACATTTAACTATGTAATATATGGCCTATCCCTTCCTTTTGATCCACAAACTCTACCTTCATATATTAACGTCGTCACACTTGATCCACACTCATTCTCTCAACATGCCCAAACCAACATAAGACGCTTCTTTCACATTGACATAATGTATTCCCTTTCGAATCACACCCATTCATTCCGTTCAAACAAGTATTTACACCTACATTTCTTAAATATCTCATTCTAACTGTATTCGCCATAATCTTTTGTTTTTCCTGATAAACCTATGCTTCACATCCATAAAACAATGTAGGTGTCAACACACTTTAACATAAATCCAACTACTCTTTGAGATGCATTAACCCGTCTGTTGATTTCACCATCTAGCCTTCCATTTTTACAGAATATTCTGCCCAGATCATTTACTAGCTTTAATAGTTCTCGATTTATACTAAGCTGACAATCATTTCCTTATCAGTCCTTATCAAAAACTATCACTTTAGTTTGGAGACATCTATACCAAGACCCATCCTGCCTGACGATACATTCAAATGATTTAATGCTTTCTGCAAGTTACTCATTCTCAGCCATTAGTACTCCATCATCTGTATGTAACATAACTCTCACATCACATTGTCCATTTGTACACCAACTGTGTCCTCACAAACATCCCTCATGAATACATTTAACAACCATGGAGACATAACACAATCTAGTCTTATACTGTTCAATGTCAAACCATTGCTTAAAGCTCCATACACTCTAACTCACACTTTACTTCCATCAAAAACTGTCATAATTGCACCCACACCAAACTCTTTAGGAACATTCCATAACATACTCCTATTCACCTGATCGTACGCTTTCTACAGATCAACGAATGCACAATAAACTTTCTTCCTTGCTGACATACATTTCTCAAACACTTGTTAATAACCTTGATATTAAATATACTAGTTATAATAATCTCTTGAGTTCTTTAAATTCTGTTAATTACGGAAGAAGGTATAGGAAGGTATAAAAGGGAACTAACACAATATGGCTTTTGCAATAATAAAAACACAGGTTATGAGAGTGGACAGTAACGATCAATTTTATTCATGGCACAGCCATTACCCTTGTCCAGTGTTGGCAATGTCAAGTGTAAATTCTATTCTTTTATTAACTGTAAGAGTCATTTGTGTTTGTCCCCCTTTATATGGTTCTCTCTCTCTCTCTCTCTCTCTCTCTCTATATATATATATATATTATATATATATATATATATATATATATATATATATATATATATAATTAATAATATTATATAAAAACTACCTTCTTCCAAAGAAAATGTACCTCAAAAAGTGTGAAGAGATTGAGTAATGTATATGGCTAAACAATATTAGGTGGGCCAATATGATTTTATTTGTTGTAACCTCCAAACTCCTATATTTTTTTAAATACAAACCTGTTGATGGGGGGTGAAGGTTGTTTTGTTTCTTTCTCAGTTAAGCATGAGCGTGTCATCATACGAGACCTCATCTTCTTTGCTCCTTGGACAATACGTTTAATCACTTTCCGAGTGTGACGCTGTTGATTTCTTTCAACAGGTTTTAGTTTTTTAGAAAGAGGTTGGTCATCGTCTGAAGAAAAGTCTGACAGAGTACACACATTGTTCTTGTTAGTTTTTGCTAGAACAAAAATATTTACCCACAATTTAAAAACCTTTTAAAATATTGTATTATTTGATATTTGTACCTTAGCTTACCTTGAAAAGGAGAAATCCCCCCTTTCCTAGTTCCACTATGGTGTAGCTGTGTGTATCCAATCAAGGTAAGACTGCTTGCTAACTTCCAGAATGTGTACAGTGTGTACAGTGTGTACAGGTAGACTGGAGAGACAAAAAACTGTTTCTATATTTAGTTATTTATTAAGTAGGATAAAAGATGGTGAGTCATGTTCCAAACTAAGTAATACATATTTAATGAGTCATAAGCTACCCTGGCCACACTGAGAAGCAAGGACATCATGCTCGGCATGGTGAGTGGTGAAAGAGGAACTAGTAGACCGTGGATGTCACCAAGAATGACTGAGTGCCGTACTCGTCAACAAATTGTTGCGGTTTGGCTTTGGAGGGGGATGAGTAGACCTTGGATTTTAGCTAAAACCTTTTTCTTTTCCTAAATAGATAGCTGTACAGGAAGTTGTACTTATTCATTTCATGGATATTTAAACATAAATTTATGGATTTTATAGTGCCTAGAATTGGCTATTTTGGCATTAGGGCCTATTTTACAAATACCCTAAAATGACTGTTTTGTAAAAAATATTTGATGAAATTAGTTTATTTTCACCACTGGTGAAAATTATTTTTCCAAACTGACTGTACTGTATTTAGTCCTAGCTCAAATATTTCCAGGAATCTTAATCCCATTTCCCCCTTGCATGGCACTCTACTCTTGATAACTGTCAGTCAGTAACAACATATCATTTTGCGCTGATGTGTCGAACTGAATCTTCTCTAACCTTCACTTGAAACCGGAAAAGGTCACAGACAAGCTCATTGTTTTTGTGGACTCACAGTGTGAAGGATTCATTTGGTGACAAGTTACAGTGCAACTGCTATGCCGAAAATAGATCTATCTTCTAAAGCCACATTGAGGAATTCTCCCATTTAACTACAGATGGGAAGATTATTTTTTGTCAAGCTTGCAACAAAGAGTTAAGTGCATTTGAAGGCTATTTATTTTAGAAAACTATTTCTATGGGTACGGGTTATGCTGTATAATTGTTGTATATTTTACTCTTCAGTTAGGCATAGATGAGCTAAAATTAAAAATATCACTGCAGATAGTGAAATATTCTGTTTTTTATTTTATTCACTTGATAATTATTATTGGTTTTCATATAGAGACCACCTCTATGATCTAGTAGTGAGAGTTTCTGGCTATGGCTCTAGAGTCCTGGGTTTGATCCCCTGAGAAGCAGTAGGTCTGGAACGGGGTCAACTCAGACTAGTGAGGAGCTACTTGAATGAAAAGAGTAGCTGCTCCGGTCTAGAAAACGGATATTAAACGACCACAAGGGTTAATTATTCTGAGCACATGACAACCTCTATCCAGTGGCAGAGTAGATCACACTGGAATTTCCCAATCTTAAAGGAATTATTACTGCCCTGGAAAGAACAGGGAAGCCCATATATGAACAGAGCTTCTATATAAAGCGAAGCAAAAAGTGGAGAAGCCAGGGAGAAAGTCAAAACAAAATTAGACCAAGTACTTGAGAAGAACACACGACTGGAGAGTTTTGAGTTTTAGTCAACACTTTGCCTGGAAAGTCAAGTCAAATCCCGAATAATCTTTTCCTCCTCTTGAAATACTCTCCCATCACATCAGTGGATGGAGAATGCTCTTTTTCTGAAGATAAATTAATATTAAATGACAAACGTTAGAGCTTTACGGTGGAAAAATTAGAAAAGGTGTTAATAATTTACTGTGAGGCCAACTATGGCCAATCTATTATAAGTATTTGATATTTGTGTGTTTTTTAAAACATAAAATAAAAGATAGAATAAAATCAGATATTAACTCAAGGCAGGGTTATCTTAAATTTTTTTATGTTTTCTGAGTTTTTGGTTTTATAAAGCCTAAATTAACTCGCTCCAAGAGGCTATTTTAGGCACCTCTAAGACCTAATAATCCGAGGTCCAGTGATGAGTCACTGCCAAAGGATCTCCGCAAAGTGCCACTGGAAAGCGTCCCAGTTGATGGAAGTGGTTGGGTGTTTGTCGGGTTTGCAGGGGGTTGTGGAATGGATGAGAGTTTGAATGTTTATGGCATAGTCGGGTCGTGGGCACAAAGAGTTGTTTTAGAGAGGAGGGAAGGGTTTTTTTCTCGAGACTAGGGATTAGCATCGATAACCGATTTTTTCATGTTGATGTTTGATGTTTTGACATCGATAGTAAGTGATCAATGTTTTTCATAAATCAATGTTTTTGGGATTCTCTTCATGAGTTAATGAGTAATGAGTTTCACGTAACAGAAATTTAATACAAATAAAATCTATAAGAAAAACCTATTTTTCCATGGAAGAATGTAGAGGAATGAGGTGGAAGAGAAAGAGTGAAGGATAAACACAATATTGCTAAAACAGTGTTGTTCGTTCCAGTCAACAAACAATGAAATAACCAGCAAAAGCAAGGAAAGTGGACTGTAAACAATAGTAAATTACGATAGGAGTAGCTTACCTTGTCCAATTTGAGGTTCACTGACAATGGAGGCCTACTTTGTGGGTTGCTGGGTTAGAGTAGGGAGGAATGGGGATCAAGGGGTTAATTCTGCTGCATCTCTCAAACCCTTGTTGTGGTTTCTTGATAAAAAGAGGCCACTTTAGGGCTTGTAACACAGACTATGAATTGTGCACCCATTAGGGCAAACACCTTATGTGTACTGAATACTGCGCTGAGCTCAACTACACACCCTCCAAAGAGAGAAAAAAAAAGTCCTACTCCCTCCCCTTCAACTCTGAAAAATGGAGGTAAAGCTCAAAAACGGCGGGAAATGTTCAAAGAACAAACATCAAGTACAAAACCATATAAATAATTAATTATATCATAAGAAACTAGGTTAAACAAATTATTACACAAAAGCTACTTTACAAAATTAAATATGTACAGTTCAAACTCTGAACAATTTTAAAATAGAACAGAAATTACTAATTTTACTATTCTATATACCTCCATCCATGTAAAATACAATACATAAGGGTTATAGCTTGAAAAAAAACAGCTAAAAATGTCCTGAGTGAACCCAATTAGGGATAGAGCCTCAACCTCTGGAGGGTCCACTCTCTGCCCCAACCCTGGCCTCTTTGGTTTGGCTTGAAATATATTATTTACATAGCATAACAGCTGCTAAATTGTTTACCATATCATACAAACCTTTTGGTTTATTAGGCTGAGAATATTCAGTCTTGTTCAAAGCCCGTTCAGTTTTTGATGGCAGTGACCCTCCACTACGAAGACCACTGCGGCCACTCGAGTTAGCTGATGATGAAACACTGTGTCGCTTCTTATAGTTAATGACTTTACCTCTTGTTTTAGTTCTAAATTAAACATAAATATTTTAAACTAATTAAAACATACTTTTATACAATAAGTCAATTTTAAAACAAAACAAACTTATTTCAATCAAAGTGCTAAGGCCTTACACACAATGGCAACTTGTAAGCAGATCAAATCGGGGGAACCCAGTGCAGTTTCCGACAACTTGTTGGCTGCAAAGGCACTCGATATGTTCCCTTGAGACTAACGATTGCTGATGATCTAGTTGACAGAGTGTATAGGGCCTAATACTGGCAAGCATTAGATGGAAAAGAGATGTCAATATTTAGACCAGTATACAAAGTTTGGATGTAGTCATCATCACCGCTAACTGGAGTTTTGATCATACATGTTTTAGCATCATGCTGTGGATCAATGTCTGTAGCAAGTCATTTGTCGCTATAAAGTCTTAAACATGAGAAATGAGAAACTTACCCAGCTCCCATCTTTAAAAATAAAGCAGACTAGTCCCAAAGCACAGTTAAATAATTTAAATAATTTACTTTTAAAGACGATTTCTTTCATTTAGTGGTCAATTTGTCTTTAATGTGATTAAAATTAAAGCTGTAACAATTATCAAAGCTGACAAGTCCAGAAATATATTTGAATTGAATATAGAAAATTTAGATTCATTATGGCTTGGAATATTTTGAAGCTTCGTTGACCTATTGTCTTGGTTTTAAAGATCCCAGATAAACTTCGGAAGGAATTTTAATTATGTTGGTACTATAGCATTAATATATTATTATTATTAGCACCGCGTCTTACTACCCGTTCGGGTTATACGCACTTACGCTAATGTGTATTGGTAGGGTGATTGTGAGATGAAATGAATGACCTACAGTTTAACGTGGGATCCGAACCACGGTGGAGACCTGGCATTCCCCACATTCACAAGATGTCTTGTCAGAGGTGAAGGAAGGGTTTGGAAATCAGATAAATCTGTGCCAGGACCGAGGATTGAACCCCGGCCGCCAGCACAGAAGTCTGACACCTTACCCTAGACCACAAGGTCACCAGTATTAATATAAATCCAAATCATGTGTCTGGGTATAAAGAGCTATAGTTCGAGATGTGCCCTATTTTGGGATCCAGAAACAACTTTTATTTTTATTTTATTCGAAGGACATGATATATTAAAGAACCCTTACGGGTTGGTAAATATTATTATTTCATTTATGTTTTTTATTTAATATGTTTGTATATAGAGAATAAGAATGAAAAATAAATCACTTAAGAAAGAAAGAAAGAAAGAGCTATTGTTTATATGGTCAAGTTAGGCTAGGTTAGTCTTGAAACCGTGACCATATATCCGTTGTTCAAGTGTCCCAGTAATGAGGTCAATATATTATTTAATACACAGGTTATGCTGTTAATGGTAAGTTGTGAAAAAGAGACAATTTACTTTTAGATCCTAAAGCAATCATATTGGACCTTAAAACCACAAGATCTAAACTCAAATCTAAGTTAAGTGTGCAGGATCTGTTCTATTAATATTCATATTGTCACATATTGTGAGACAAAATAAAGAAATGATTGCTGTGAAGAGTTAAAAAGCACATAAGAGGTTGTCAAAGTAGAAAATATTAATGCAAAGAAAGTAATAAAGAAAGATAAAGATCAACTCTGTTTGAAAGATGAAGAAAGAATGCACATTTTTTGGAAGTAAATAAGAAACTGTTCTGGAAGTAAGTAAAGAGAATGAAATGAGGAGTGCAAGGAGAGATCTATGGCATTCAGAATGAATGTGGTGAGATGATCTGGGATGAAAACTGTAAGAAAGACCCATGTTTTGAGCAATTGTATGGAGAAAAGGTAGAGAAAGTGGAAAATAAAGGAACTGATATGATGGGTGACAGCATTAATGAGGCTGAAGTGATACAGAATGAGAAATATGCAGGTGTAAATGGTATCACAAGTGAAATGCTAGCATGTGTGGGTGTACAGTACTACTCATCAGATTGTGTAAGTTGTTCAACGTGTGTGTGTGCTGGGAATGATCCTAATGACTGGAAGAATGCTGTCAATGTTACTTTGTATAAAGGCAAAACCAGTTTGAGAGAATATAAGAACTATTGGGCAATTAATTTGTTGGGTATTACAGGCAAAGTTTTAATTGTGAAAAATCTGTAAACAAGATTTGGGATGTGCAATGTGGTTTCGTGCCAGGTAGAGATTGCAGGGACCAGATATTTCCACTGCGACAAGTGTTTGAGAAATGTATGTCAGCAAGGAAGAAAGTTTATTGTGCATTCGTTGATCTGTAGAAAGCGTACGATCAGGTGAATAGGAGTATGTTATGGAATGTTCCTAAAGAGTTTGGTGTGGGTGCAATTATGACAGTTTTTGATGGAAGTAAAGTGTGAGTTAGAGTGTATGGAGCTTTAAGCAATGGTTTGACATTGAACAGTATAAGACTAGGTTGTGTTATGTCTCCATGGTTGTTAAATGTATTCATGAGGGATGTTTGTGAGGACACAGTTGGTGTACAAATGGACAATGTGATGTGAGAGTTATGTTATACTAGTGCAATGAATGAGGTACTATCGTAAGAGGCAAAGATGGCATTATTAAAAGAGTGTTGCCACCAACATTTTTATGGAAGTGGCGTGTGGATTTGTCAAGAGAAACACAAGAACAAGGTGAATGTGGTTGGAATGAGATATCTAAGAAATGTATGTGGAAAAACTTGTATGGACAGAGTCAGTAATGAATTAATGCTGAAGGAATTCAGTTTGAAAGGGAATACAAATGTCAATGTGAAAGAAGCGTCTTATGTTGGTTTGGGCATCTTGAGAGAATGAGTGTGGATCAAGTGATGAGATAAATATATGAAGGTAGAGTGTGTGGATCAAAAGGAAAGGGTTGGCCTTTTAAGACACGATTACATTTTGTTGATGAATGTGTGAAAAAGAGATAAATTAATAGAATAAAAGTGAATAAAATAGCAGGTATGACTCGGTGTATGGATGTTGTTGAAGCGAAGGGAGTATGTAATGACAGGGAAGTGTGGAGAAAATTAGTGAAGATGGAATAAGTATGGAGTTGTTGTTTTTTTGAGCTAAATGCATAATTTCTTGCCTACCATGTAAGGAAACACCGTGATAAGGTATGTTTGTATCTATATTAAAGAGGATAGGAGCTTGTGTATGGATTTGGAAATCAAGCAACAGTTATTTCATACAATATAAATATTACAAAAATATTTTGACATTCACTCAACACAAATTTATATTTCTGAACATTCAAAAAATGTTTGGAATACATTTTTAAAGTTGTTTACCTTGCATTGATTAAATATTTGCCAGATTTAACTGTCTTTCTTATCTGCACTTTTTTTATGCTTCTTTTGATCAGCTGCCTAGAGGTTTGAAGAACAGGTCTTGAGTTTCTACTCTTGTTGACTTGTTGCTGACGAACTGATGACCGTGTTCGAATCATGTTCTTGCCTTTAACTGAATAAATAAACAAACCACTTACACCGTCAGTTTTCATGAGATATACAGGGTGGCTACAAAACATATTTTACAAAATTACCTGACTTTTACAGGTTTCTCAGGAAACAGTCTTCAATTCTCCCTGACTACTTTTTTCCAGTTTTAATTATGGATGATGACTTGTTTTATTTATTATTGATTACATATTAAAAAAAGTTTGTATCTACTAAACATAGACAGTTTTATCAGTTATTTAAAAAATGTAAATGTTATTTTATTTAGGTATTACTAACTTTTGTTTTAGTATTTTGTTATAAAATTAATGAGATTTTAAGACATATTTTTTAATTCCCTGGCATTTCCCTGTTTTCCCTGTCTGTAGCCACCGTGATAAATTGAATCTGTCAAGGTTAAATTAACACTTTTACCTTTCAGGGGGATCGAAGTGTTCGCATCCTCTCAAATTTCATCTCATTTTGCACCAAATAGGTTTATAATTCCTTCCATAACTAACACTAAAACCAGTATTTTATCAAAGGAGGTTTAAAACATGACCGCTTAAAAATTTAGTTTGACTTAAGACTAGAGGTCTTCGGGCTCAAGTTTCTTCATTTGAGTCAAGCTCAAGGTTAAAAAACATAAATATATTATTATTAATTCATACACCAAATGAAATGTATGTTTAATTTGAGCCCCTAAATGAGCCTAATAGAGGAGAGGGTGTTAAGTCAATGTTTAATGAGGTATCTTAAGGCACCTCTCTCTACCTTTCTGAACAAGCTTGCTGAGATTGGTCCTCTGCTTAGCCAGACGTTGTTCCTGGTACTTCTTCTTGAGTGCCTGAACTGCACTATGAGCTTTCCTTCCTGGCTCCACATTTGATCTAGCATTTCTACGAAGACTAGATGAACACTGCGACCAGATGGAGCATTAAAACATGTACATGACCCTATCACTTGATTTAGTTTGTTTCCTACACAATCTCTTGGTATGGTATTTCTACATGTCCTCGCACTAAACTGCCTCTACTTGACACCTCCTTGTAAGTATATTGTATATTGTATATTGTATATTGTTCACACAACCACAAGTTTACTGTCTCTATCATTTTACAATTCCTAATATTTATTACCAATCCCTTGAAAAATTACTTATATCTTTGATAAATTGGGGGGAGGGGAGCAAATAGCACCTTATATAAATGTAAATCAAATATAAAATAGTTTAAACCATCTGATTATTTCTACCACACAGATTCAACTGCAGGGTCGACTGCGAGTTTAGGACCTATCATGTGATTTGAGATGGAGCACTCACCAC
>JBCFYV010003508.1:51504340-51523820 GCA_039000515.1 Timema cristinae | reverse complement strand
AGCAATTCTAATCCATTCCATTTTGTTTTCTAGAGCTGTCGGCACATCATATTATATTCTTGGTTTCATAAGAAAAAATTGGGCAATGTTAAATCTGGTGATCCTGCAGGCCAAATAATTGGACCACCCTTGCCGATCCAACAACCATTAAAATTCCGATCCAATACTTGCTGCGCAGTTTTGGAATAATGGGCAGGGGCACCATCATGCTGAAACCACATGCTCTGCCTTTCTTGAGCTAGAAAGGTTCTATATTTGTCTGCATTCAATGTACCGTCAATAAAATAGGGGCCAATCTTTGTCTTCAATAAGTTTGCACCAAATGTTCACAGTCCAAGGGCACTGTCTTTCAACTTGGCGCAACCACCATGGAATTTCTGCACGTCAATAATGCGTGTTGTGTTGGTTAACTTACCCATGATTCGTAAAGCTCAATTCATCAGAGGATCATGGGTAAAGTAAAAAATTCCTATTTATTCTTACTTGTTCAAATGCCCATTGGCAGAATGACACTCAATCAAGGAAATCTTCTCCGTGAAGATCTTGATGAAACGACAAGTGATAAGGATGGAATTTATGATGCTTCAATATTATGAGCACACTACTCTTGGATATTCTTAAATAGCTAGAAATCACGCAAGAACCTACATGAGGATTATGAGCTACTGCGATCTCATTATGTTCACCAGTGACAATTGCTTGGTGAAGGGATGTGGAAAAAGTATCAATACCTTACTAATATTAATACTTTCTTTTTGATCATAGTATTTTTCTACTTTATAATTTTTTTCCTATATTTTTACTGATTTTAGTACCCACACTCTGGTATCTGATCGATATCGAAAGAAACAACTTTTTTTTTGCTATCTGTACTCGTGTTGAGATTTAATCTTTACTAAGGTGGACTGTGGAGAAACAACAAATGACAATATTTCTCAATTCTCACTAATTTTCTTTATGGCAAGCAATAAACAACTCTAGCATTCAATCTCTTTTAGCTCAACATAATTCATAGCTGTTCTTTCATCTTTGTTTATCAATAGAGTCTGATGCATGACCAAGCGACGAGGTGAGTGGGGACCAATCTACTACTACCCCTTCCATTATCAATGAGCAAGGTCATTTGGGTCGAGCTCAATGAATTCAGTCAAGGCCACCCCAAGCAGATGAAGCAGAAAAGTTTATGTGCGTTTCGATATTGGTACTTTTCTTACGATACTTTTAATGAGTACTATATTGATAGTTTTCTTTCGATACCACATCCCTAGATTGGTGGCTCCTTTTTTTCACTTGAACACTTACATTTTCCACAGATACTTTAACTACACGATAAAAAGATCTACGTGATGGTGCATTTCTCTCAGGGAAACTATCAGCGTCCCCCCGCCGGAAATTTCCAGAACAAGGGGGATGGTGTAAAAGATTAAAAACCCATTTGGCCCTAGCCTGCCCCAACAGAGGGTCATAAAAATTATCGGTCTGTGTCATTATGATCGAGGGTGCTCTTGTCCCCTTTAAAAATATTTACGCATTTAATGTATATTAGAGTTTAAGAGGTTATTTCTTCACTTAAAATCCTCATATTGCTTGACCATCATTATCTTAGTTTTACGGATTAGATTTTTATTAAATAAATAAGCACATCTCAACAAAAAATCATAAAAATTAAATTTATTTGGTAAAATATTTTTTGTTAGGCCCTTCTTTGATATAAAAGTGTTTCTTGCCAAAATTCAACTTTTGGGGAGCTTATGTCCCTCATGCACAACTATCTTCATAAAATCGATGCTTAGGTTATTTCTTCACCGAAAATACTCGTATTTCTTACCAACATAGTCTTAGTTTTCAAGATAATATTTTCTTAAATAAATCAGGGAGGTTTCTGCTCCCCTGTCATAACTTCTAAACAATAGATATTAAAAATAAACTTTCTTCAGTAGAATATTTTTTCTTAGACACCTCTTCAATATAAAAGAGTTTGTTGTCAAAATTCTACTTTTGGGCGGCTTATACTCCCCGAGCACAACTATTCTCGTAAAATTGATGCAGAGGTTATTTATCCCCTGAAAATACTTGTATTTCTTGACCATCTTTATATTATTTTTCCAGATTAGATTTTTAAATAAATAAGGGGTTTTTCTAACCCCTCGTCATAACTTACCACCAAAAAATCATAGAAATAAAGATTCTTTGGTAAAATATTTTTTGGTAGAAAACCTTTAGATATAAAAGTGTTTGATGCCAGAATTCAAATTTGTGGGGCTTATGGTCCCTCAGGAACAAATCCCATCCTAAAATTGATGCCGGAGTTATTTCAATTAAAATTAAATTATAGCACTGTGTCTTACTACCCGTTCAGGTTATATGCTTGAGTACTAATTATGCTAATGGGTTAGGAATTGAGAAGGTTGAATTTAGAGGAAGTGAACCCACATTTGGGTGGAGAAAGAGTGTAAAACCATTTAGGAAAAACCACCTCCAGTTCACCCGATCGAGATTTGAACCTCAATCTCCCCGTCCTCGGCATTCTAGCTGAACACGAAACTAGTGTGTTAGCTAACTACACCACCGAGGCAGGTCACAAGTTATTTCATCGAGAAATTCCTTTGGGTCCCTGCCGAGTCGACATCCGCTCACAATATATCACAGGTGATTCATTTGATCCTTTCTATAATTGGGTTAGCCCTATTTGGGGGTTTTCCAAATTTCACTCCATAAAGACCTCTAACAGGTGAAGAGGGGGGTTTAAAGGGCTCAAATCCCCTAATGTATTTTTTGAACCAACATACATAAAGCATTTAAATTTTACAGTCTGGGTCCCTTCTACAATTTGGCTAGACATTTTTGAGGGTTATTAAAATTCATGTCCTTCAAAATCAATGAAAGTTATATATATATATATATGTTGTGCCTTGTAAACATTCATAAATCAGGGTAAACAAAACTAAATAATTCCCAAATAAATCGGTTGAGTGTTAATTATTACAATCTTGCATAGTATTAATTATCTTCACAAGGAAAACTGAAGTATGAATTACTTCTAAACAAAAAACTAAAAGGTCTGGTCACTTGGTGAAAAACAGTGCAAGAAATATAACAGTCGTACCTGTTAGTTTACTTGAAGTAAAACCACAGTACAATTCAAGATCAATTGTACCGAGTAACATAGATTAGTTAGGTGGCAGTAAACACAGAACAATTCAAGATCAATTTGTACCCGAGTAACAATAGATTAGTTAGGTGGCAGTAAAACCACAGACAATTCAAATCAATTTGTACCGAGTAACAATAGATAGTTAGGTGGCAGAAAACCACAGTACAATTCAAGATCAATTTGTACCCGAGTAACAATAGGATTAGTTAGGTGGCAGTAAAACCACAGTACAATTCAAGATCAATTTGTACCCGAGTAACAATAGGATTAGTTAGGTGGCAGTAAAACCACAGTACAATCAAGATCAATTTGTACCGAGTAACAATAGGATTAGTTAGGTGGCAGTAAAACCACAGAACAATTCAAGATCAATTTGTACCCGAGTAACAATAGGATTAGTTAGGTGGCAGTAAAACCACAGTACAATTCAAGATCAATTTGTACCCGAGTAACAATAGGATTAGTTAGGTGGCAGTAAAACCACAGTACAATTCAAGATCAATTTGTACCCGAGTAACAATAGGATTAGTTAGGTGGCAGTAAAACCACAGTACAATTCAAGATCAATTTGTACCCGAGTAACAATAGGATTAGTTAGGTGGCAGGCCGTCATAAATCAGACCATGTCATGGCTAGAGATCATCTTGGCTCATGCTTAAGCACATTTTGTGTGCTGTTGAAGACAAGTTTTTAACTTGTCATCATCAACATCAACAGCTTGTGGCCGGGTCAGTTTAGTAAAATGCCTCCATCTTATTTATCTTTCTCCATTCTTCTCCTCTCACTTGCACACTTTCTGTTATCTGCTCCTCCCATAACTTTCTTGTCCTCCCTTGTGGCATTTTCCTTCATACATCATTTCCAACAGTTTCTTTGCCATCTCATTACAGATCCATACCATCTCAGTCTTGCTTATATACTATCTCATGTACTCCCTGTAATCCTACTCTTTCTTGATAACTCCATTCCTAATCCTGTTTTCCTTGTGACAGCTAACATGCCCCTCATTAGTCTCGCTTACATTCCTGCTGATATGTGATATGGGTACAAGGTAAATCACTTCCTTTCACTTAAGGGCACTTGTCTTCTCCAAAGAAAGTTTCTTACACACCTATAGAACAACTCTCCCTGCTTTCCTCTTCTCATTTAAATCCTCTCTACTTTCACATCCACCTCAATCATCCTCCAAGGTGTTTTACGATATGTACTTTTCCCACCTCTACACCATCCAACTTTATATCTTTATTAGACCGTATCCTCTTCCTTGTCACTACCATCACTTCACACTTTGCCATACTAAGTTTTACACTATTTCACTTCCTCATTCCATTATTGTAGTTGTTCCTGTACTTCCTCCATCTCTTTACAAACTTTATTTCTATCCACACTATCACGTCTATTGTACACCTCTGTTCCTCTCTCCACCTTCCTTTCATTTTATTTCCTATTCTCTTTTCCAGTATCTTCTCATATATTTTTTATACAGTGGCATATCAGCTCTTCCTGTCTTCTTTCTTGACAGTAGTTATCATAACTCCTTTTTTACAGCCCTGTGTTACCTTGTTCTCCTTCCAAACCACTCTCAGCAGCCTGTATTGTATAACCATTGTATACCTACTTCACCTGCTGCTCTTATCATTTTCACAGCCAGTTCCTTCACACCTGGTACTTTTCCTTGTTTCATCCTTTTCAATATGTCCTCCTCTACCTCTTTCCATGTGGGGCCTGTTTCCTCCTCTTCTGCTATTTCTTCCTAATCCTCAGTTTCACTCTAGCCCCTTTCGGGTTGAACATCTTATCAAAATATCTCATCTATAGTTCCTTTTCTTCCTCTTTTGTCTTCAATGTTCTTCCTTCTTTGTCCATCATTCTAACTTCTTGTCTTTTCTCTCCTCTGTTGTTTCTTACTTGGATATATAGCACCTTCTTACATCCTTCCACGTCCTATTCCAGCATTTCTATACATTTTTTCATCCAATCCTTCCTGCATTCTTGTACAACTTGCTTCAATCTTTTCTACTTCTCCCTATATTCTACCTTTGTTTCCCCATTCCTATTTTTAAACCTCCTTCTGAATACTTTATTCTTCCCCCTCACTATGTCCTTCCCCTTCCTCTTGTTACTTATCCTCCCACATACCTCCTCTACAGCTCCCAAGAAACTGTTCTTAAACCTTTCTCATTCGACCTCTACTCTTTGCTTCTCATATTTGTGTATTAAGCTTCTTGCTTTTCTTTCCCCTTCATTTTTTTAGCCTCCACACCCTTATTCTTCTTTCTTATCGTACTATCCTTCTCCTACTTTCCCATTCCTTTATAATTGCCACCAACAACCTGTGATCACTATCTATGGACAAACTTGGTTTTATATTCCGTTCACGATAGGTTTTTACCTGGATGACAGTTCGAAAATCATATGTTTAGGTTTTTGGTTGCCAACACTTGTTAAAGATCACTCTTTTGTTATAAATGTAAAGATATTTAATTACCTGTTATATATTACATTTAAAATAACGTAAACTTAAGTTTTCTCATACTATTTCATTTTTTTAAATAATTTCTTTTTATCCAACTCGAAACAATATTTTAAACATAATTAAACGTACTTATTTTTTGTTTTGGAACGTTACTGATTTTGTGCAATATAGTGCACACATCAATATCTTTTAATACAGGCATCGTATTTACTTGGAAAAGAGAAAATTGTTGTAATTTTTTTACATACAATAAATGATTTTATGATTATTTTATCGTATTTTGAAATATTTAACTGAATAAAATATTTTCATCAACTGCGTGTCTGCATCATTGTAAACAACTTGTTTACCGTTATGTTCAATCATATGGTTTAGATTCGTCAGCCGCCATTTTAAAGATATGTTCATTAAAGTTTTTGTGAAAGTGGTGTTAATATTTTTTAAGGGGAATAAAACTATAAATAAACTTTGTGTCCGACCTTAAATAATATATAAATAAAATTGGCCTAAATTACTGTGGTTAACTATCACATTAATATATTACCATTTGTTTTCATTACAGTGATCCAAAGTGATAGATGTCAGCTGTTGGCGTAGTGATATATTAGGGATTACTTCTAGTAACATTTCGAGCTGTCATCCAGGTAAACTTAGCTCGTGAATGCCTTATATCTTCTAATCAGCAGCAAACCAGACTAGACAAGTTTGAAGTTTAGTTTGTGTGCACACTAATGTGGGGGAAATATTGATGAATAATATTGATTAAAATTAGTACCATACCTAAATATCAAACTTGGTAACAAGCTTACATTTTTCTGTGAATGTATTATGGAGATGGAATGCAAATTAGAACAAATGATAACTTCACAAAATTACACGATACAGTATACAATTATTTAGAGTATTTTGTTTAGTTTTAAGATAATATTAATGAAATCAGTAACATAAATTTAACCTTTTAGGGTTTTCTGACAGTGAATCATCCAAAGTGTTGCCCTCCTTACGCCGCTTCTTTGATTCACTGCGACTGACAACCATTTTTTTTCAGAATGATGTAACAGTTGAAAAAGTGTGTGAACTTTATTTGCCAGGACAGTTACATTTGTAACAAGCACTGATACTTTGTGTGCAGCACATCAACATGTTTCTGTAACAGACAACATTGAAATACCCAATAACCAAAATTAAGTTATTTTCAAAGAAACAAAACAGGAGCCTTACGATAAATTGCTTAGGGCTTAAGAACCAGGACCACAATTTATAAACTACTCTAAGGTTCACCATTTAAGGTCCTAACTTTTCATAATTGCATTTATTGGATAAATTTATCTTAAAAAGGCTTGTGCTTAGAAAATAGGTCCAACTTGAAATTAATTGAAAAAACCAAAAGAATACCCTGAAATACTGGTCATTAAAAACACGCTGTTTTTAAAGGTTTTTAGCCAGCACTGCTTCCTACAAATGGTACGTCATTCCTAAGCCATATAATGCTTTGTACAGATTATGTTTTAAACGCTCCCTCCTCCTCCTCTCCCTATTGGTTTATGGATAACCCTTAATTAGGATGTATCAGCTATCCTCCTACACTTCCAAGAGAGAGGTCTAGAGCCATGGTCGGGTGACATCAATAGCAGATGGTTGCCCACAGACAGTTCTTACCAGACATCTTGGAACACTGTCATTCTCTTGGTTCTGTTCTCAGCATCCTCTTCCTCTATTATACACTGGCATAGCTTTGTAGTTCTATTGCTCCTGGCATTCGGGATAGGATGTATCAGCACGCCATTGTCACCCCAAGCATCTTGTTTTTCAACAAGTGTCACTACTATTGCTTCCACTGTAGCCTCCTTTTGATCCTTCAACCCCAACTACTACTAACTTCAAGGTAGGATCTGGCCACACTTATATTTGATTAACTCTCTACCTCAACCACATCATCTATCCCGAGTTTCAATGTTTTCAACCACCATCAGCAGCAGCACATAAATAAAAGATTTTTGTATCTGTATAATGACTCAACCCTCAGTCAGGTGGCCCCCTTGAGCGAGAATTATAATCATTCCTTGAGCACAAAATGAAATATGTTTTACTGATTCATCCTAACCTAAGACCTGAAGTAAACAAACATTTCCATACCACTACACCAAGGACCTAAATGATTCATGGAACACCAGTGCAATATTTTAAACAGGTGTGAGAATGTATAGTCAGTACCATAGTAAAGTAAGACAGTACAAATGTTTATATGTTTTAATAGTTTTAAATTCCATCTTATGTCTTACAAAACTCGGGCCACACTCAGAAAATGCCATAAATACACGGTAAGCACTCAACACTCACAACTGTCACTTAACACTGCCGAGATGAGCTTGCAAAGCTTAAAGTATAATTTCTAAATCAAATGAAGGGATTATTATAATCATTTTCTAATGTTATTTTAAACAAGTTTAATACAAAACGAAAAGATACCGTTGAAGTCCGTTCAGTAGCAAATCAGAACATAGACCTACATGTGGCTTTGTTTACATCAGGTCTCAGCTTAGGATGAGTCAATAATAGAATGTTTTACAAATAAGATGGTAATACTAAATTTCCATTCTAAAACTCCTTTCTGTTATTTTTTTTCTAAGAAATTTGGGTTGGATAAAATGAACTCAACACCCAAATGCTTATTGCCAAATGGAAAATTGTCACCTAACATAATTATAAATTTTAAATTAAAATCAACTTTTTTATTTACTTAAGGCCCTGTGTTACCTTATTAACTCTAGTACCGGTATTCAATGTCAAAATATAAATTAGCCTAAATTTCCATCAAAAAACTTTTGGTGCCCACCATACTACTTAATGTCTTGCATATGCCCTTAGTCGCAATAAGCTTAGGATCCATGGTATACTTCATTTTACCTCCTCACCCTTAATAGGCCTCAGTGTTTAAAAAACTAAGTATTTTCAATTAGCGATCGTAAGCTAATTTAGTTTTGATTCAACCATCCACATACAGTAAACTTATTATTTAATTCAAATAATCAATATTTTTGAATTATGTTAATGCATTATAGTAGCAATAAAGCAGGCATGTCCACACAAAATTTCATTAAAAATAAGCTGTATTTTTATATTTATATACAAAGTTTTCAATTACTATAAATTTACAATAAACTAATCATTAACAAACATTTCATGTAGCACTGTGAAGGACAAGACATAACTCGCCAATAGCCTTGGCTATAACAAAGACATCACAATTTTAAGTCCACATAATAAAACAATAATACCATAAGTTAAACAAATATGAGTATATTATATATAAAAACTTTTGTTAATTTAATCTAGAAGTCAATACAAAAAATCATTAGCATGCAAGAGCCAATCCAGAATTATTTATATTAGCTGTACTCTATCCCATCCTTTATGGAGTTCAATCACCCACTTTCAAAATTATGACATTCACTTACATCGATATTCATAATATTTTATAAATCGACATAACACAAATGTGTTAATTACATCTTCATACAAACTATTATTATTTATATATAGTCAGTTTTATTAGTGAAATGCAATTGTAAATATTTATTATCTTATTTCACATGGACACTTGAATATTTTTGTTATTGTTTTGTGTAATTTTATGTCAAAAGATAGCGTGAGTTTCCCTCTAGATGGCCAGCAACTATCTTTTAAATACATTTTTAGCGCTAGTGAAGAACATTATTTGCTAACAACTGAGTAGTGGCCAATCGTATGAACTACAATAAACTTATGTTCAATTATTTGTCATGTATTATTTAAAAAAATATTAATTTAATAGATTATAATATTATAGATTAAAGAACAATTATTACTGTCATCATGATTAAATAACAAATCGTAAAAGGTTATATAATGCAATAATAAAATTAAATATGTAGCCACCAGATTGAAAATTCAGAGTAAATAAAGATATATAATAAAGAATTATTATAATATGAAAGTGTTATGTTGGGTTGTCTAGAACATATCGTGCTATTAGATTTTCTCCCTTGTATATGAAATAATATAACTAGCCATGCTTTATCCATGTACAGTGATTAACTATTTACAAAACAGCAACCCATGTAAATAATACAAAGAATGATTGAATTTCAACCACGTAGTCACGAATATTTTTAGTGCCGGTAAATGTAAACTTAGGATAAGCGTTTGTGGTCATAGTTTTTGATTTGCAAGCCTTTTCAATTAAATTTGGTTTATCAGATTCTAGCCTTTTAATTATTTTATCATCCGGGTAAATTAATTTACTACTTTTTCTAATATATTTCAGAGTATTCATTTTTAAAGAAATATTACTAACAAACAAAACTACGTTGCTATGCATATTTACACTCTAGTAGTAAGAGCCAGAGTATGATCCATCGCTAATTATTCAGACGTATGAGACTATGACGTTTCACTGTTGAGTGAGGTCAGCGTCTGAGGTCAGCCGTGTGACGTCAGCCTGTTGTTCTGGGCGCCCTGATTTATCGGTAGGTATGCTAGAGATATAGTGATAGTATTGTGACGTCATCCTGTGCGACGTTCCTGAGACTATGACGTTTCAAATAATATGACTGAGGTTAGCCTTGCGTCTGAGGTCAGCCGTGTGACGTCAGCCTGTGGTTCTGGGCGCCCCATTGAATGAAGTTGCGGTAGGTATGCTAGAGATATAGTGATAGTATTGTGACGTCATCCTGTGTGACGTTCCGGAGTATGAGACTATGATAGTGACGTTTCAAATAATATGACTGTTGAGTAAGGTCAGCCTTGCGTCTGAGGTCAGCCGTGTGACGTCAGCCTGTGGTGAATATTAAACTATACATCTTAAACAAAACAGAAATTTAATGGCAGCAAAAGAATATTTAACTTTTACAAACTAAAAAAATATTTAAGTTTTACAAAAAATCACACTTATGAGGATTTTGAAATGATTTTAAATTAATATGTTGTTACTTTTAAATATGAAACTATACACACTGGCATGGTATATAACATTTACACAAAACAAATTAGTTACTTAAACACTGACAATAAATTTAATGACGGCAAAAAATATGTTGATATAATAATATATTTACTTTTACGCGACAAGAAATTTTAAGTTCGCAAAAATATTATAATATTATATTTACTTTTACAACAAAACCCAAGTGATCCGCTTATGAGGATCTTGAAATTATTTTAAATTAATAGGTTGTTAAGTTTAAATATTAAACTATGCATCTTAAACAAAACATCAATTTAATGGCAGCAAAATAATATTTAACTTTTACAAACTAAAAAATATTTAAGTTTTTACAAAAAAATCACACTTATGAGGATTTTGAAATGATTTTAAATTAATATGTTGTTACGTTTTAAATATGAAACTATACACACTGGCATGGTATATAACATTTACACAAAACAAATTAGTTACTTAAACACTGACAATAAATTTAATGACGGCAAAAACTATGTTGATATAATAATATATTTACTTTTACGCGACAAGAAATTTAAAGTTCGCAAAAATATTATATTATATTTACTTTAACAACAAAACCACAAGTAATCCGCTTATGAGGATCTTGAAATTATTTTAAATTAATAGGTTGTTAAGTTTAAATATTAAACTATACATCTTAAACAAAACAAAATTTAATGGCAGCAAAAGAATATTTAACTTTTACAAACTAAAAAAATATTTAAGTTTTACAAAAAAAATCACACTTATGATGATTTTGAAATGATTTTAAATTAATATGTTGTTACGTTTTAAATATGAAAATAGACACACTGGCATGGTATATAACATTTACACAAAACAAATTAGTTACTTAAACACTGACAATCAATTTAATGACGGCAAAAAATATGTTGATATAATAATATATTTACTTTTTCTGTTTTACTTATTATATATCAAGGGTCAAATAACGGGGTAGCAGCTTTCTCATCACAGCGTCTATATCGATATCCGAATCACTATCTTCAGCTGGAGAGTTTGTAATTAATATTGGCGAGGGGGATTCTAGGTTTATTGTAGGAATAATATCGTTGCTGCTTTTTGCAGATCTTGAAAACGTGGTTCGGACAGGTCGTCTTGCGCTACTCTTGGCAATGCGGCCGGTCCGTACCCCTGAAGGTTGCGCGTGTGAAATAGTTTTAGGGGGCCCCGAAGTACCTGGAGGCTGCAGGGCCTGAAACGCCTGCGGCCAGACGTCCGGAGGGCCCCTTAATTGCTGCATGTCCTGCAGGGAGCCGTCTGGAGAAGCTGGAGGATGTTGGGGAGGAAGCGCTTCCCTGTCCTGAGTGTCCATGTCGTACCTGTTCAGGGGTGCCTCTGGGATACGGGTAGCGCGGGGAACATCAGTGCCTGGAGGTAGCTGGTTGCTTGAACGGTGCCGACGGACAACGTCGGCCAGATAGTCGACCATAGCCTCCACGAGGTTATCCGCCAGCCTCAAACTTTCCCTACTCTGTGCTAATTCGGCTGCCAGTTGCACCATCGTTAGTCCGTCGGCGCTCCACCAGGATCCCTCTAAGATATTAAGTTTGGTTTTACTTTGCGGTGTACTATGTCATTTAAATTTAAATAACTTATAACCTGTTTATTTATTAAAGAATGATAAAGTTTATTCGTGTCAATTTATAGCAGACAGCTAATATAAATACAGACACTAATAACGCTCGTATTTTAGGTACACATAATAGTTTTTTTTTCAACAAACCAGAGACTCCTGATAGAGAAAAAAGTATCCTTCATGAATATATATTTAAAGTGCAGGCAAGAAATAAAACAAGAAGTTCGTATTTTTGCCACACATAACCCTAAATGCTTTATCTTGAAGGGGGGTGGGGTGGGACGTGACACACATTTAAAAAACCTATGGCTTAGGGTCGTCAATTATTATAAGCACTACGGAAGCACCCCCCCTTGGCTGCGGCCTGACAACACACACGGGTCTAATGGGTTGGTTCCTTATGGTAGGAATGGGTCGGTGTGTTTTATGGAGGGTCCAATAGCTTGCTAGCGCCGGCTTACGGATACCGCCATGGCTGCCTAAATGTGTTGGGTGGCGGGCTGGGGCTTATTAGGGGTAAATGCGCGTTGTTGAGTGGCCCCGCTGCTATTCAGGCGCGACTCCCATGCAGAGGTAAGGGGTCCGAAAAGAAGGATACTCTCTGAGTTGTCCCTTGAAGAGTGGACCAAATCCTCCGTCGTGTAGCCGTGTTCTGTCATAAATAATAAAGACTTTATTTACTATAGGGAGGGGAGACATTTGATAAATATTATCAATATCTATAAGAACGCTAATTTTTTTTTCTGTTGACGCCAGCAAGGAATATAAATATGTCTATGATAAGTTACTATTACGGTTATTTATAAAGATGATCTATAGGAAAGTTGTTTCATAGAGGCGCTAGCACATAGCTCACACCATGCCAATGGTCAAACCTAGAGGTCTTAAGGCCCTGCCTACCCTCCCTGGCGGCGTGTTGAGCTTTCAGCTCTAAAATAGATGGCGTTGCTAACGTTATCCAAACTGGTGGATTCCAGCCATCAGGTTGGCAGAACTACTGGTTTGTTTAAACAACTGGCGACTGGCGACCTCGACCGGTAATCAGTAAAGGCAGCAAGCAAACTTTTTTTCAAGAATTGAGAGAGATAAGAAGTGTAGTGCCGGACCGTAAAGTGTGTAGGCGACCAAGTTTGACTTAAACGTGGGGAGACATAACGTCAAGATACAATCACACTCTCGAGCAGAAAAATTAGCTTATTCATTCCAGTCAGCTAGACGTCCATTAACCTGTAGTACCACTTTTGAATTTAGAACCTTTTGATGCCAAAGTTTAGTACTAGTTTTGTACCATTTTGTACCGTACCCGTTTTGAGTAATTAGCATATCAAAGTGGTGACTCCAGGTTAATGCAGTTGTACCACTTTTGAATTTTGAACTTTTTTTGATGCCTAAGTTTTGTATCAGTACCCATTTCGAGTAATTAGCATATCAAAGTGGTGACTCAAGGTTAATGCTGTTTTACTACTTTTTAATTTTGAACTTTTTTTGATGCCAAAGTTTTGTACTAGTTTTGTACCGTTTTGTACCAGAAAGAAAAAGTATTGTACCCGTACCCGTTTTGAGTAATTAGCATATCAAAGTGAGTACTCCACGTACTCCAGGTAAATGCGGTTGTACCCCTTTTGATTTTGAACTTTTTTTGATGCCAAAGTTTTGTAATAGTTTTGTACCGTTTTGTAACACAAATAAGTTTTGTACCCGTACCCATTTTGAGTAATTAGCATATCAAAGTGGTGACTCCAGGTTAATGCTGTTGTACCACTTTTGAATTTTTTCATGCCAAAGTTTTGTACTAGTTCTGTACCGTTTTGTACCCGTACCCATTTTGAGTAATTAGCATATCAAAGTGTCACGTGACTCCAGGTTAATGCTGTTGTACCACTATTGAAATTTTTTCAAATAAATATCTGGTGAGGGTAGTGATAAATAATAATGTACACTTATTTATCAAGAGAAAATTTATTTAAGGTAAAATTAGAGATAACTTATTTTTGAAGGTTTTGTCACGAACTATAATAAATAACCTATACGATTGAGTATGTAGCCTACGATTTTGTCGTACCATTTATTTGAGTTTATTAGTAAGCAGGTAAAATAAAAAAATAACTAAAATTTAATGTGCTAAATTTGGCCACTGTGCTTTGGCTAATTTTTAAAATTTAAAGGCTAAGGAGGCAATAACATATTTTAAAAGCAGTTTCATTTCGAAGACTATAACAATTTTGACTATAAATATATGTTATTTTTATTACTGATATTACCACGTCATACTACCTGTTCATGTTATACGCATATATGATAATCTAATTGGGTGGTAATGAGGAAAGAAGCATTTGAGAGGTTATCTACCAGCATTTTTATTTTGGAAGATGGGGAAACAATTTAGGAAAAACTACCCTCAATAGACTCGACCAGGACTTGCACCCCAAGTGCTCCGCTATCAGCAGGCCAATTTAACACTAGTGACACCTTAGACCACTCAGCCACTGAAGTGGGTATCTGTTATTTAATACGGTGTTTACAGTTTTCAAACATCTATAGGATTTACACAATTTTCCAGAAATAAATGTTTTTGGGAATAATTTTTTATCCTATTGGTAGAGTTTAACTTGAGTAATATCTCCATGGTGTCAGCCTGCAAGCAGGCTATACCAATCGAGAGGCTGCCGTATGTTGGCAAAGATAGGCCAACATTTTCAAGCTGAGGGTGCCATGTGGTTAGCACAACGAGCCCTCCAGACTTCTATCTCAGTTTTCTAGACTGAAGCGCTACTTATTCATTCAATTATCTCCTCATTTGTCCTCACGAGGTTGATTTTGGTTCCGTTTCAGACCCACTGCTTCACAGACAGAATTAGGGGCACTGGGGATCGAACTTGGGACTTCAGTATCTGAAGCCAGTAAATCTGACCACTATACAACAGAGGCGGTCGGGTATCAAATACTTACTTACTTACTTTATGGCATAGGGAACACAAAAGTTCATTAATTTTAATGGTTTTAAATATATATTTACTTATCATCGGCTTCATGTCGTGGTCAAGATTGCTAAAGCGCTATGACTGAGCACTAAGTGCGTAAATTAATCAGCTCAATAACTTGACTAGTTCGATTCCCTGTTAGGTTGAAATTACTTAGTACTAGCGTGATACAAACTCGGCCAAGGCACAAGAGATTTTGAACATACAATAAGTGCGTTACAGAGTGTTAGTAACATTTACTTTCAGCTAAGAGCTTTTCTTTAAAAAAAAAAAGTACTTGAAATATCAGAATAATCGCTGCATTGTTATATAGAAGTATTTATTTGTATCTTAATTTTGATATTATTTCTACAGTAAATAAAATAGTATCGCTGCTCATCCATTGTACTTAAATTAGTAGATACAGATAGCCTAAGCGCCAGTAATATGCATACCATTAAAAAAAACTTACCCTTTACTACAAGAAGTTAAATAATCAATTATATCTTTGATTTTCTTTGTGCGCCCTTTCTTCATAAACTTGTTATTCACAAGGATATAAAATAATATTTTGTAAATACTTCACCTCAAAATTTATACAATCCATTGGATTTTGTTCGAAAGCAAAAAGGTCACATATTGTTAATTATATAAAAAGTAATCACCGTGGGTACTTATTGTTCGGGATTCGATACATTTCTTCCAAAACGAGCGCACAAACTGCGAGAATGCAACAGGTTCAAATTAAAAGTAATCACATTTAACACGCTAATAAAATAAAATTCACATTTTCACATCTTGACTACCAAAAACTTCGTTCATTAACTTTTTGAAAAATAACTTATTCCAAAGTCCAATGAGAGTCAAATCCTAGACCGTAAAATAAAAACTAGTATATAAAATTATACTGAGAACGTCTCCAAATTACATTTAGACCAAACTTTATTTAAAATAACTATGTTTGATATGAGCAGGAATGTTTATTTTTATTTATTATAATAGTGGATTAAAAATTCAATGTACTATAGTTTTCATTTACTTTGAATATTAACACTTATTATTACAACGTGTAGTGCTAAAGAATGAGAAAACTCAAGAAAGAATATAAGATAAAGAGTGAAGAATTTTACATGTTTTACTGTCTCAGTTAAATAAGGGCTAATGTCATAAAACTTTGTGTATGGAGAAGCATGTGGCTTTTTCTTTGAAAATAATGTATCACTAGAGTAATACTCTCATTGAAGTAAGTAGGGACCAACTATATTTGTTCACACAGCAGGAAGACTTTGTGAGTATTTTAGTTACTGAATATATTAAGATGTTTAATTGTTTATATTTAATTACGCAAATTTTCATAATTGGACATTGGCCCTTCTTATCCTAACGTACATGGTATTAATGTTTCTTTGACTCAAGAAGGTCACAGAGATTAGTTTAACCCTCCATTGCCGCCTGCATTCCGATACAGCAGGTTAGCCAACGCTTGCAAAAATATACTAGCTTGTAAATGGGTAATGATCATACTAACAGCACCTATTATCAGCTATGACAACTAGTTGCAGAAGGAAAAGTTGTATTTAAAACCATGCATTTTGACTAGAGAGTCGACTTGGGAGTCGTTAGAGCTCAATATCGTCGTGATTATTGAAGCTAACCCAAATTAAAAAATATGTATAAAAAGAAAAATAAATTATTCATTAAATAGTATGTTATAAACAAACACTCTAGCTTAATTGTACAAAGAAAATAAATAAATCCATTAATAATTTTTGTTTTCCCATTTAAAATGCATTGAAATGGAAACATTTTAATTAAAATATTTCAATAACTATTTTTAGCATGGTTTGAAAATTCCATAAGAATTATGAAAGATGCCCAGATATGTTACTAAAATAAATAAAAAACAACAAGGTTGAATTATTAAATATATTTTGTTCTAAATTCTTTTGTTTAGAACCGTGCATTTATGGGTAGGCAGGGCCTTAAGCTAAAGAGAAAGTATTGTAAACGTGAAAATATATGGGGCTAATAGTTTTCTAGTAACTTAGAATCTGTACCAGAGTATATTATAATCTTTGGTGTAGTGTTTCTACAACCCCATACCAAGGGTCAAACATAGATTCTCTCAAGGGTGTCCCATAGTAAATCTAGTTTATTAAGCTTTAATTCCTTCCTGTAGATATGCGGGCTCTAAATAGGCAATATAAGTTTTAATATTCACGATAAGCTAATCAACAACAAAGGTTAGGGAGAAGTTTTATTACGACGGCGAATTACATACAGTTTAGACAAAGGACAGATAGTTTTCTCTATTATCTACCTTGAATCAGCTATCTTCAGACTATATCTTAGAAGGATTTTATTTTTAATGTATAAGTGTCTCAAATTTGGGTTTTGTAAGGCCGCAGGGACTATAAATTCGTTTATTTAATAAATTGACTAAAAATAATAGAAAATTAAATAACTGATAAACAGACAACTTATAATTAAATAGCTGAATCTGCCCTATAATGTCCGATAGCCGCCTTAGACCCAAAAAATTTTTGCTCAAACAATACGGATTTTTTATAATAGATTAAACAAATGGTTGCTTTTAAAGTCAACAATATTTTTAACCCTTGCAAATAACCATACAATTTTAAAATTAAAAATCAAACCTTTTCAAGCTATGTAACAGTGATAGTTTTGTTTCAAAACATGTCAACTAAGGTTAGGGAGAAGTTTTATAACGACTGCGAATTACATAAAGTTTAGCCAAGGGACAGATAGTTTTCTCTATTATCTACCTTCTCATTTAGAGCAGACACAAATTTAACCATAGCAAATAAAGTCAATTTAAAATTAAAAATCAAACACTTTTTAAGCTATGTAACAGAAGAGAATTGAAATACCTTGTGTTGATGATGTTGATGCTGAGTTTTCCATCGCCTTGATTAAGCAGCTTCTCAGTAAAAAACTGATTAATTTCACTGACGAAGAAGAATAAGGCAGTGGTGGTTGCTTGAAAACTCATCAGTCATCCCTATATATATGAACCAAAATCCCCCCTTTCATCTAATATTGACTCGCCCGTGCAAGATTCCGATTTTCTAGAATGTTAGATTCCTGAGAGTACACACCTTTTAAATAAGTTGGGTGCCATTCTTCCTTAGTAAAGGGTGCTAGAGATTGGCTCTTAAAAGGGTAAAACTCTCTCTTCTTGAGTTCAGCTGAGGTCAATTCCGTCATGGTGGAAATTTAGATCTTGCAACAAACCTTAGCGGGAGTTTTTAACCCTAAATGAAATCGGTCTTACATGCGTCAAGGGGGTGGAAAACCTATATTAGCTCACTGTCATGATGTTTTGAGGGGAGAGCGGATTCCATTGAAAAATTAGTATGTCAGTGGAACTGTCTAGAGTGAAAGATGGAGGTAGAATAGAAAACCTATATTCACGTGAAGCGGTTGGGGGTTTTGATCCACTACATGTGCCGTGAATTTAATAAATGTTTAAAGTGGCGCTTATAATTTTCTGCCTTTGTACAGGAAATGAACCCTGGACCATGCGTTTACTGTACAGGTCCCCCTAGGATAATATCTCATTTTCACCAAACATTATTTATTTATTTTTCAAATATCTATGCGTTTTTTTTCTCAGTTCTAGCTGTAAATAATTTTGCCGTATTTTAATTCTCACTTTTAAATATTTCGTAATAAAGTTATCAGTTATAAGCCACTCAATTGTTTTGATAACGCTCGTTAAGACGGGTACCTGCATAACTGCTAATGCACTAGTGTGCTTAACTGATAAATCACGCAGGAATGACTAATGTGGGTGGGGAAGGGGGGAGGGGGTGTTCACGATCTGCAGGTAAACGGCTCTATACCTAAGTATTATCAAATATTTATATTCTCAAGGGAGCATATGTAACTAGTGCAGTTATATTTTGAAATTGAAATTATACCATCCTTTTTAAAAATAATTAGTAATCTTTATTATCAGCGTGCTGAACATTAATAAAAATGGAACCCGCTTTGTTGGCCGTGCGGTCTAAGACTGTACTTCTCAAACTGTTTTTTTTTGCTCACTCTCTTTGTCGTGAGTCCTCGCAGCACAGGAAATGAACCCTGGACCATGCGTTTATCCCCGTAGGATAATATCTCATTTTCCACCCCTGTACGGATTTGAACCAGTGTCCCTTGACAACGCGTACATATAGGCTGTGGTGACCTGGTGGTCTAGGGGTAATGTGTCAGACTTCTGTGCTGGCGGCCGGGGTTCAATCCTCGGTCCCGGCACAGATTTATCTGATTTCCAAACCCTTCC
>JBCFYV010003508.1:51293013-51504240 GCA_039000515.1 Timema cristinae | reverse complement strand
TTCACACCCATAAAACAATGTTGTTTATATTTATTAGTGTTATTTAAACATTATTGGACAGACCTGTACACAGTTACGACTCAGGATGTTATGGTTTGACGAATGAACACATTAGTTCACTAGTTCACTAGTTCTTATAGCTGTCAGAAAAGGAAAGCTCTGCCTATGAAAATGGTAGTGTATTTCAAGAGGACAATCGTGCTGTATCGACCCAAGAGAAGAGTGAGTGAGAGAGAGAACTTTGTGCCGACTGGCGTGCTTGCTACCTGTTGCGGGGACAGCTCTCAACAAGATCACTCACACTTATAGGACATAGCCAACATTTCAACAAAATATATTCTGTAGCAGGGAAATGGTCGACACACACTTTTTGTTTGGAACGGCGCGGTAGAAATATCCGAGTGAACTGATCACGCTCAGCTTTTACGATAAGCAAGAGGGATCATTGTTAGTCATTTTAATACGTTCCTGCTTGTACCACGTCTTACTACCCATTTAAACTATTCGGATTTTAGTTTTACCATAGGGGTAGGATGAGAAAGGTATAATTCATAGGAAATGTAATCATCATTGCATGTAAGGAGAATGGGAAATTATTTATGCAAAAACACTCTCAGTACAGCTAGCCAGGATTCGAGTGGCATCCATTCTATCAGTGGAAAACTTACCTGATGAGCTTAACTTTCTCTCCACATTCCTAATGATTCGTTTATTAAATATTGAATGATCCAAAAGAAATGTGTTTATTCATATTGCACTTAAGTTGATAATTACATTTTATTAAGTGGAGTCGGCTGCCGAAGACAGGATATCAAGGTTCAATAAATTACATTCGGGTGACTTGAGGTGGTTTTTACAAAGAGGTTTTCACTTTACCTTTACGCAAATATTGCTTCACTTCCTCTTAACTCAACCTTTGTGGTCCTAAACACATTAGCGTAATTGGTAAATAGCCTACAAATCGAATGGGTATAAAGAAGAGATGCTAAACAACCAAACAAACAAAACAACAATGTAATATATATTTTATCACTGATGTACGTGAGTACATTTGTATTTTAATTCCATGAAAATATAATTTATATTTAATATTAATTCATTATCTTTATGTAAATTCGTTTTAAAGATAAGTAGTACTATCAAATTATTTTCAATTTATATTTTTAGACCTGTGATATGGATATTTTAAATTGTGGTTTGGTCGATGAGGTTAGTGGGGAATAATCAATTACGAGCCTCTTTTACTTGGATTGTGGTTTGGTTTGGTCGATGAGGTTAGTGGGGAATAATCAATTATCAGCCTCTTTTACTTAGATTGTGGTTTGGTCACTGAGGTTAGTGGGGAATAATCAATTATCAGCCTCTTTTACTTGGATTGTGGTTTGGTCGATGAGGTTAGTGGGGAATAATCAATTATCAGCCTCTTTTACTTGGATTGTGGTTTGGTTTGGTCGATGAGGTTAGTGGGGAATAATCAATTATCAGCCTCTTTTACTTGGATTGTGGTTTGGTCGATGAGGTTAGTGGGGAATAATCAATTATCAGCCTCTTTTACTTAGATTGTGGTTTGGTCACTGAGGTTAGTGGGGAATAAATTTTACATTACATTATTACATTACATTTTACATTATATTGAAAAATATTCCCTTATTATTTATTTAATTAGTATAAATATGTCATCACAAGTTTCAAGCTGTGATTATAATGTCAGGATTTCACTGGATGTAGTAGTTTAAAAAGGCACTAATTACAATAACTCACTAATTACAAATGCAAAGTCCTATCTTTATTTGTTCTTGGTTTTCAAGCTACCCTCCAACAATGATCAGGTTATTTAAGCCGTTCTAAATCTAACATAATATATAAAAATAACATAAATAAGCCAGATATGAACACACCCAGATGTCCTCAAGATGGATGTAAATATGCACGAGTTGTTGAGTTAATAAAACAAGCGTAAGGTGCACATAGCGTAGTAAGAGTGCGCGAGCTGATATCTCCTCAGATTGTTACTTTTGGAGCTGTCCACAAGGCGTACACTTCAAAACCAGCTGCCTCTTAATGGAAACAGTCAACAAATATCTAAGATAAAATAAAAACTTTCACTTCCTCTAGACCCCTTGGAGAGAGAAGTATTGTGATAATAAAAAACTCATTTGCGTCACACACTTGACAATGTAGCCAACCACTAGTTTGGTAACATGTTTAGTGATCTCGCAGATTCCAATAGACTCTGAGAAATGTTCAACAATTCTTAATTATATTGCATCAAGTTCAGTCTAATTTGAGTCTCGTGATTAAAACATGCTTAGCTACAACCATAATAGTCTGTACTATATCAGTCTGTACTCTAGCAGCCTGTACTCTAGCAGCCTGTACTCTAGCAGACTGTACTCTAGCAGTCTGTACTCTAGCAGCCTGTACTCTAGTAGTCTGTACTCTAGCAGCCTGTACTCTAGCAGACTGTACCCTAGCAGTCTGTACCCTAGCAGTCTGTACTCTAGCAGACTGTACTCTAGCAGTTTGTACTCTAGCAGCCTGTACTCTAGCAGCCTGTACTCTAGCTGTTTGTAATCTAGCAGCCTGTAATCTAGCAGCCTGTACTCTAGCAGTCTGTACTCTAGCAGCCTGTAATCTAGCAGCCTGTACTCTAGTAGTCTGTAATCTAGTAGCCTGTACTCTAGCTGTTTGTAATCTAGCAGCCTGTAATCTAGCAGCCTGTACTCTAGCAGTCTGTACTCTAGCAGCCTGTAATCTAGCAGCCTGTACTCTAGCAGCCTGTACTCTAGCAGTCTGTACTCTAGCAGTCTGTAATCTAGCAGCCTGTACTCTAGCAGTCTGTACTCTAGCAGCCTGTACTCTAGCAGTTTGTACTCTAGCAGCCTGTAATCTAGCAGCCTGTACTCTAGCAGCCTGTAATCTAGCAGCCTGTACTCTAGCAGCCTGTACTCTAGCAGCCTGTACTCTAGCAGCCTGTAATCTAGCAGCCTGTAATCTAGCAGCCTGTACTCTAGCAGCCTGTACTCTAGCATCGTACTCTAGACGTGTTGTTATCGATCTGAACTACCTCCTTTACGAGAACTCTTTTAAAGTGGAACTAGTTCCACCTGGACAGAGCTCCGGGGATTATCGGTTCTAATAAGCTCACAAATTAGGACTGAGCATTAATTGGGTCCTTGACTGTATCGTTGTTTTCATCCGGTATTCTTACTGGACATAATTCCGCCCCACAGGATTTATAGACATCAATAATTTCTTACAATCATTTATAGGATTGTTTTTGAATGACCCATAAGATATTACATTTATATGTGCATTAGATTTAAAAAAATAAAATTGACTAGTCTTTTGAATTGGTATTTTCTCTAGTTTTAAAACTAATTCAATTTTTTAAATAATATACTTTCCTATTAAGACCAACAATAAGCCACACAAGCCCAAGGTGTAATGTACTGTAACCCTTAATACGTTGTCCTTTAATGTCGTATTGCATATATATTATTATATTTAAGTAATGCTAAGTATCTAGAGTAAAGCACACAATATATTGAGTAATATGTTTATTTTAATGTTTTGGTTATATATTATAACTATTAAAGTAATTTGCGAATATCAAGAGAATACTAATACGTAAGGGCATATTCTAAAAGTATTTTTATACTGGACATCTACATCTTCAAGAAAAATTATATTGGATTATTTTATTTTTCCAAGGAAACCGTTGTTTTGTCTATTGGGTAACACAAATACAAGCCAGCTTTAACCAAACGTTGTCTAGCGAGTATAGCCTATAGATGTTCCTGGTTATTTTTGTACATCAGAAGACATTAACAAGCAAAGTTTTGTGAAGCCATTTCAAGATATGGCGAAAACAACAAAGTTACAAGGAGAGAAAATAAAGTTATTTTCCGTGAAATGTATATATAAAGAGAACACAAAAGATGCTCATTTACTGAAAATAAAGAAAGGGGGGAAATGTTGAGAATTTATCGCGTAGAAAAAATAGAAAAATTGGCAATTTATAAAACAAATAAAATATGTGATACAAGAATGGTTTAAAAAACAGTATGTGCTTATGTAAAATTAAATAACTAAAAATCTATTAACTATCATATATATATAAAAAATCATATAGCCTACATAAAATGAATATCTATCAATGTAAATAATTGATTATTTTATATACTAGACAATACTAAATTAATCAAAAACGAATGAGTTATTTTACTTTTTCCGGTCTTAGGATTACTATATTCTCCTAATTAATAGAAGATAATTGTGAATTTACTTAATATGTATAATACAAAATTAATGTGTACATAGCCTAAATATAAATAATGATATAACTGACCAATTTAGATCAAACCTAGTATTATATAAATAAGCACACCCCATTAAATTTAAACATTTTCATTTTGTAGGTGATCAAAGTAAAACAAAAATTTGGTGTAAGCTATGTTGGGGATGCGGGGTAGATTAAAACGTTTAGAAACACTTTTTTTTTTAAAGTTTGTATGCCTATTCCCCCCTGCGGGACGGGGTTTAGAATAGTCCCGCAGTAACTCCTGCTTGTCGTAAGAGGCGACTAAAAGGGGAGGCTTCTGTGCAGGACGTACCTCGTGTGGGACAAACCTATCCTATATCTTTCCTTTCACATCATTTTCTTCTTCCTTCACATTCCCCCTTTTTTTCACTCTTCCCCCTTCGCTTTATCTACCCTTACCTTTTTCTTCCTTTCCCCCACCGTTCATCCTGCACAGAGGCCTTTGGCCTTTCCGTTGACGACCTTGGCTACTAACCCGGCTCTTCTCTGTTTATTATTGGATACCACTGCCTTGAGCTCCTAAATGAAAGTGCGCTGGTTGCAATACATTAGTAGAAGGGCCTTAGGGATGACAATAACCGGGTACCCTACTTTGAGAAAAGATCGGTTGCGTTCATGAGGGCCCGGACTTAAAATTGGCACTTTCCTACACCCACTTGCTGCGACGACCTCTCTCCCGGCGATGCTCTATGAGAAGGTTGTCATGTCTAGTGTCGTATAGAGCCTCTCGTCGGGACAGTTAACAGGGCCATATGTGGTAGAACCAACTTGGATCATCCTGGGTCTACGATCCGAGTATTGTGTAGGTTGTCCCCAATCATGGCATGGCCGACAACATTGTCGCCGCTGGCAACGTACTGCCAAACACTGCTGGCAACTGTCTGCCCGGCCCCTCACAGGGTCGTAATATATATAAGAGGCGGAAATGGGTAAGGCCGTCCAGCCCTGTCACTGTGGAAACCCGGGAAATGGTGAGGCCCCAGCCCCGCTTCCTGGTGATGTCTCGAGATGATGCCAATGGAAACCTTAAGCGCGTCAGCCCATTTACCTCGAAAGAGCGAATTTCTTCCCTGCATCCTTCCATCTTGTCTTTGCAGGAAACCCACTTCCGCCCAACTGACAGCCCGATGCTTCGTGGGTACAATGTGTATCGTACCGACAAGCCTTTCTTTGATCGGGCTAGCGGAGGTGTGGCTATATTCGCACGAAGTACTATATATCAAAATAATATTAATATTGTTTCTGATCTCCAAGTGATTGCTGTCAGTTTCTCCCTTCCTATGGAGGTAACCGTATGCTGCATCTACCTCCCACCAGGTGAACGTGTTTCCAAGAGGACTCTAGAGGCCCTCTTTATACAACTTCCCGCCCCCTATATCATCTTGGGGGACTTTAACGCGCATAACCTGGTGTGGGGGTCTAATTTTACAGACACCCGCGGGAGGATGGTAGAGGATATTCTTGTCTCGGGAAACCTGGTGTTAATGAACACCTGGACCCAGACACACTTCTCCACCTTTAATGGTGTATCCTCTGCCATCGACCTAGCTCTATGTAGCCCCGGGATTGCTGCTCACTTCCTTTGGGAGGTTACACTCGGACCTATGTGGCAGCGATCACTTTCCCATTCTGCTTTCACATATTCAAGATCCTCCCAGTACAGTACGGTTCCCCCAATGGGTTCTTAAACGTGCTAACTGGGATAAATTCCGCGAGCTCGCCGTATTCGACGAACCCCATTCTCCTGACGTCGATGTTAAGGCTGGGCAATTTACTTCGACGGTCATAGCGGCGGCGAGGGCATCCATCCCAAAATCCTCGCCAAACCCGCGCCACCGTCCTGTTCCCTGGTGGAACGAGGAGTGCCGGCTGGCTATTTCTAACCGTCGGAGGGCCCTACGTCTCTTTAATCGACGTCCTACTTCGGAGAATCTGGAGTCATTCCGGATTCTATGTGCTAGAGCTCGCCGTATTATTCGAGAAAGCAGAAGAGAGTCTTGGAGACAGTTTATTTCTACCCTTACTATTTCCACTCCCACAGCCAAGGTTTGGGATCACATTCGTAAAGTACGTAGTAGCAAAACAATCATTAATAATATACCCGCACTCATGTCTAACGGTTCACTTTCTCCTCCCCTATGGAGGTCGCCAATGTATTGGGCTCGATGTTCTACGCTATTTCTAGCACTGCGAGCTACTCTAACGAGTTCGCGGTGCATAAGCGCAGCATCGAGCGCCGTACTATTGATTTTGGCCAAAGTCGGGGGGAGGATTATAACTCCCCCTTTAGTAAAGAGGAACTGACCTATGCCCTGTCTCAGGCGGGCAATACAACTTCTGGCCCGGATGATATCCATTACGAAATGTTTTGCCAACTGTCCCCTGCTGGACGGGCGTTCCTCTTAGACCTCTACAATTGTGTTTGGGAATCTCGTCAATTCCCAACACTGTGGAGGCAAGCAACCGTTATCCCAATATATAAAAGTGGCAAGGATAAATTAGAGCCAACTAGTTATAGACCGATAGCCTTAACTAGCTGTGTATGCAAAATATTAGAAAAATGATAAATAAATGACTTATATGGTGTTTAGAATCCCGCAATCTGCTATCCAATATTCAATGTGGTTTTCGCCGTAACCGATCCATGGTGGATCATCTCGTCCGTCTTGAGACTGCTGTTCCCGACGCCATTCTCCATAAACAGCATCTTTTGGCTGTTTTCTTTGATTTGGAGAAGGCGTACGGTACCACATGGCGTTACGGCATCTTAAAAAACCTTTTTAATTGGGAGTTCCGGGGGAACCTCCCTATTTTTATAGCTAATTTTATGTCAGATAGACACTTTCGGGTAAGGTTAAACAACACCTTATCCGATGCTTTTATTCAAGAAAATGGGGTCCACAGGGCAGTCCTTTGAGCTGTACGTTGTTCGCTATTGCGATAAATAGCATTGTAGACAACGTGCGCTTACCTGTTCATTCATGTCTTTTTGTGGATGACTACGCAATTTATTGCAGTTCATCAAGTCTCCTACAGGGCTGAACGACAGATACAACTCGCTGTAAACAATCTATGGATGTGGACATCTCGTAATGGCTTTCGTTTCTCTGCGGCCAAGATGACTGTCGTCCACTTCCATAGATTACGCGGAATACAGCCAGCCCCCAATATTTTAATGAACAACGTTGTTTTACCTGTCTCCGAGACCGTAAGGTTCCTGGACTTTTATTCGATTCTAAACTAACTTGATCCCCCACATCAAAGACCTGAAAGCGAGGTGTGTTAAAGCTTTGAATTTACTTAAAGTTGTGAGTGGTCGCTCTTGGGGTGCTGATAGGGAAACCTTGATGCGCCTCTATAGAGCCTTGGTGGGATCAAAACTTGATTACGGCAGTTTTGTATATGGTTCCGCTAGACCCTCGGCGTTAAAGATCCTCGATAGCGTCCACCATGCTGGCATTCGACTGGCTACTGGTGCTTTTCGTACCAGTCCAGTCGTCAGCATCTGTGCCGACGCCGGTGAGCCCCCTCTTTCTTACCGGCGGTCTTACCTCCTGGCATCTTACCTGTCGAAACTGCATTGCATGCCAAATAATGTTGCTTACCGCCCTGTGTTTCATCCCCCTAACCGTGTCTTGTATGAAACTAAATGGCGTAGTACAAGGCCGGTTGGGATCCGGATGCTATCGGTTTTCGACACGTGTGGGATAATCCTGCCAAAGGCTATCCCCACATCACCAGGTTGAGTTTCTCCCTGGAAGATACGCCCTCCGAAGTGCCATTTTGATCTTTCCAAGTTCCCTAAAGTGACCACCCCAAACTTTGTATATGAGAGGACCTTTAATGAGCTTCTCTCCACTCGCTTTCACGGATTTGAGCGCATCTACACTGATGGCTCTAAATCTGGAGTCTCCGTGGGATGTGCTTTTGTTGTGGAAGGATCCAATTTTAAATTTGGTTTACCTAAAGAAACCAGTGTTTTTACGGCTGAATTATATGCCATTTTTAAATCTTTGTGTTTTGTATACCGAAGTAGTCACCATTCTGTTCTCATCTGCACGGATTCCATGAGTGCTCTGTTGGCATTGTCCACTCTCTACTCCTGGAATCCCCTCGTGCAGATGATACATGAGCAAATTTTAAAAATTGATTCATTAAGCACCCGGCTCGCCTTTTGCTGGATTCCTGGTCACGCTGGTCTTCCAGGAAATGAACTGGTGGATCAGGCAGCCAAGGAGGCAGTACGCCTGCCTCCGGAGGCGAGTCTGGGTGTCCTGTTTTTAGATCTAAAGGGTTATGTTCGGCGTGGAGATTTACGCACCTGGCACGAGCAGTGGGTCTCGACCCCTGCTCAGAACAAGCTGCGGTCCATCAGGGACGGTGTGTCGCGATGGCCCTCTTCTATACGAAAGTCTAGAAGAGAGGAGGTCATCGTGACGAGACTCCGCGTCGGGCATACTTCATTGACCCATAGTTTTTTACTGAGAGGGGATTCACCTCCTGTGTGTGAGTTTTGCGATGCTCCTCTTAGTATGCATCACATTTTGGTGGAGTGTCGCAAACTAGCCCCTATCCGTCTGGCTCTTGATTTTAAAGGTGACTTACGTTTTTTATTACGCGATAGTGCGGATGGAGTTATTTGTTTACTCCGTTTTATACACCAGGCGGATCTTTTTAATGCCATTTGAGTCACTTTTATATAGTGGCTCTTTTGGATATTATCTCATATTGAGATCTTTTTAACAATTTTATTACAATTTAACATGTTCTTTTGTCTTTTTAACGTATTATAATTTTAACATGTTGTGTCATTTTAACGTTTTATATTTTAATATGTTTGTTTTGTCTTTTTATTGGAGTGATACACTTGTGGTTTTTTTTAGCAAGTGTATCACTTAATTTATACCAAGATCCCATTTGAGCACTCCTATGGAGGGTCTCAGGCGGTGAATGATTATATCTCTCCCCTATGGGGATTTTATTATGTTTTTAATATATTTCAAAGCCCTAATGACCTCGATGTGTCGATGGGCCTTTAAACCACAGTAATAATAATAATAATGTATGCCTATTTATGAGATAATACATAATGTTAAAACAAGTCCAATTTGTTTTAATGTTTAAAAGTGGCGTCCAAATTGAGATAAATATAGATTAATTTAATTGTTATTAATTTTGATTTGAATATGGAATTTATTTAATGGTAGAGTTTCCATTTAGAGACGAAATATTTAATAGGTCTGTCCATGTAAGCCATATTAGATTAGATAAAGCTTTTATAATGGTTTTAAATCAAATACTTGTTGAATTGTGACTTCAATAAGTAGCAAAAGTCACTAATCTTTTTTGGCCAAAATTTACTCAATTTATAAAATATAAGCTCAATGTGTAAAATATGGTGTAGACTATGTAGAAGGTTTTAAAAATTTTTAATTAAAGTTACGAAGCAGCATTTCTTCATAAAATAATTATTCAAATATAACTATTTGACTGAAGACCTCCATTAAATTAAAAATATTTTTCTTCAAAGTTATTAAATATATTCAATTTTAATTTTCAGAGGTTAAAAAGTATAAAAAATGGATGGATACTTTATAATATATTTCCTCCCTCTTCTAGAAATCGTATTACTTTATTTTACCAGAATATGCTATGGGAAATATTTGAAAATCGATGATGTCTTGATTTGCTCACAGCTGAAATTATAAATCTATATTTATTAAAATTCGAAGGATTTTATTAAATAAGTTACATAAGAACAAAGCTATAATCTAAAATGTGGCACATGAATATATATATATATATATATTATATATATATATATATATATATATATATACATACACACACACAAGTGTGAAATTAAAGATATTTGAAAATGAGTTTTCAACTTTTAAACGGGGTTTTACCATATTTTATACAAACATATACTTTACGTGAACATCTTTATAGTTTTCTCTTTTGGTACCAGAGGAAACTTTATTCTTTTATAGGATACCTATAATTATGATTAATGAATGTATTTTGGTTTAATCTATTTATAATTTCATAGATAGATGAAATACTTTATCAACTCTAGCGTATTTAATTTATTTTTTACTAGCTTGATAAACCATTTGGACTAAATTAAATTAGTCTACCGTAGTCTATCTTTATTTTAATTGAATTTAAAATAGCTTAACTTGAACATAGATATTCCAAACCTCTCTCACTACTTGCAGCTATCCGATCTATCATAACTATTTAAATATAGTTCAAACATAGCTCAACCCACCTAAATAACATTGGATCTATTCAACCAAGAAACCTGAACAAACATAACTTACATTCCTTTGAATGTGATTATAAAACGTGTATTTTCTCTTCCAGGAGTTTGTTATTGATGCGTTGTTCCTCGACACAAAGTATTTGTTTTGCTTCTTAGCCCATATTCCTGTCACAAAGGCTATCCTGACTTGTAAATAAGTTAATACTTTATTTTATGTTTTATTTAGGGCTTAGGTTGTTTTACCAAGTTTTCAATGAGAGCGAAATTTAAGCACTGATTATAGATTAAAAAATATACTTAATAACTTTTTTATAGAGGTACATGTTATGTATTTTTAATGTTTATATTTATATTTAAAGTTTTAATCTAGAGTTGCTTGTGATTATTAATTTTATTAACTATGTTATGGTAAATGTGAGACCAAAACAACGAACCAATATTTTTTTTAAACTCGGTTGCCTTTAGAATTAAAAAGTTAGGATTTACCCGTCTGTCACTCAGTATATTTATGTGCGAACTTTGTATTCAACACTATGTTGTCTCGACACTTTAAAGGCTAAGACGGTCATTCATACATAACGCCATATAAGATCCTAAATAAGCTAGATTTTCCTACGGAATTATACAAATAATAGATTTAATACTTGGCTTTGTCCCATTTGATGGTTTCTATATAAGCTGCTTCTCACAGCGATTGAGCAATAACCTTTTGTAATTTCTCTAACTCTCCCCGATTATGTGTTTCTTGAAATAAACGTTAGACATTTCCCTTCTCTCCTGTGAAAATGTATCTTTCTCGGAAGAATATGTGTTACAACGATACACAAATTCGTTCACGCACAAAGAGAGTAAACCGTTACAACGAAACTTATTTAAAATATAAAATAATGTATATATTAGGAAAATATTCCTTTAACGGTTGTACGTATTTTCTGCTCAGAGTGTAACTGCTACGTTTTTCTTAAAGTCCACATCATCCCCCTTGGTTTGTAGCCATGGGAACTTCCCCCGTATTTAGTAGCAAACAATATTTTCCTCTCTTTTGTTATAATAACAATGACGAACTCTAAACCATTGCTTTTCTTTTGTTCGGCAGGGTCAGAAGTTCTGCTTCAGAAAGAAAAGTTACTTAAAAACAAAATAGAAAACTTATTCTTCAACTTTGTTTAACCTCTCGCCTAGGTATTTTGGTCAATAGTTTATATCTTTGACTTACGCTGAAATGTTTAAATATTCACAAATAGAAATAAGTTTGTTTTGTACTATCATGATTAACTCTAATTTAATAACAGAATTAAATAATCCATTTTGAAGATGTATCCATTTTATTTTAGATCCATGTTCTAGTATTATACTCATCTCACAAAACACGTGTTTAGCGGTAAATTGAAAAAACCCACAAAATTTTTGGTCTGGATGAAAGATGAAACAAAGTAGATACACAGCTTCCTTAAGGAGGCGGGTATTTGAAACCTTCCTCCGTCCCATTCATTTCAAGATACAATAATTAGAGCTCAGCTGTTGCTTAAATCTAGCGTGAATATCTAAAAATATTCATTAGGATGTACAATAATAAATACTCAATAAGATTTTACCCACATTCTTTCTTGAACAAAAGTAATTGGCAATTCTGACAGAATCTCAGTGACGACAGAAGCACATTTGTACGCTGATTCACTCGTATGAAGAGGAAACGTGATTGGGGATGACGAGTGACGAGCTTTGCACATGTGTGGTGAGTTGCTGGAGGGAAAGTTGGGACTTCGGACAAGACATGGAATAACACCAATGAGTCAGAAACCAAACAGCGTTCAATGGAAGGACATCACACAAATTGGCACAGCAAAAGTAGTCCAGGACAGGAACAGTAACTCAACAGAGAAAGTGATGGGGCCTGTATTTTATGACACAAAAGTTTGTTTTTGGTCAACTTTGCGGTGAAAGGAAAACAGTAAGCACTGTGGCTCTCGTAAAAGTATTCGCATGCGCATAAAGAGAGTTCGACCAAAGCGTTAGATTTAAAATATCCTTCTCTTGCATGATAATGTACACCAATTTGCAAATAGTACCATCCATCTCAAAAGTGCACACTGGTTTGGGTGCTCTTATTTGGCATCAGCAGGCTTCAATCTGTTTGTTCCAATGATAATGACCATTCATGGACAACGAATATGGGGAGAAAATATGCTCGTAAAAAATATATGTGAATTTTTGGACAGTTAAGCTTTTCTGCAGAACTTATTTAGTAAATATATTTAAAATATGACCACCATTTCATCAAGTATGGTTAAATCCCTTGTCTTTGAGGCCGTGGTTCATATCTATTTAACTTCAGCCAAATCACCAGATTTTCTATTGATTTAAGAAACCTACCATTTTAGTTCATAGTAATTGTATATTTGTTTTCCAACCAATGACAGTTCAGTCATCATTCCTTACACTGTAATTTCAGCGAGTGCCCAACTTGCATACTACATTGCCGGCTGAGGTGAGGTCAAAGTTCAAATCTCACAGTTGTTTTCCACAGTTCTATCAACGAGGATTTCCTCTTACCATTTAAATACTAGTGCTGGTACATTTTATATAAGTACCTTTCTCATCCCTGTATCATTGATCAAGTGTTAAAAGAGTCCTACTTTTAACAAGTAACCTAATAATGGGCCTACTATTTAAAAATAAAAATATATGATCATTTAAGGACTCAGTAACAATTTAAATGATTTTTACTGTCTACTTTAAAGGAAAGTATAGAGAAGAATTGGGGGGTAGTGGGGGGAAGGAGGGTTGATTTTATTTTTAATGTTATTGGCTAACTGTTCCAAGACCCCCCCTTGGAAGTGATTCACGCCCCCCAGGTTGGGAACCATAACCTTAACTCAACCCCTTTTTTGAGCCCCATTTGTGTCAAACATACATTAAAACAAACTTTAGCATCGCAAGTTGTAATATTCAATATTAATTCTACCAGACCCCACCAGGGTTTGAACCATTCTCTCCAAGTCCTGGAGCCAAGCTCTTGAACCCCCTTGTCATGGAGGTAAACAAGAGGAGCAGGTATTTCATTTAGTTCTTCACTCTGACACGAGGGGTGGACATCAGCCCCGTCAACTGTTGCGTGCCAAGTCAGGAATCCACGGATGTTGATTGACGAGCAAGAAAAGGAAGAGGAAACGAGGAAAAACAAGAGGAGCAGAAACCAATAATAGAAGTGAAGAAAAGAGTAACGGGATTAAGAAGGAATAAAGAAACGAACTAAATAATTTTTATAAAGGAGAGTTTATTTAAATCAAAAAGGAAGCCAAGTCCAAAATAGGCTTATCATTAAATAGAAAAGAGTGCATGAATTCAAATACTAGTAATATCAGTAGGATCATACTTAAGTAAAAGGTTTATTTCTCGGGCTGTTTAAACCATTTAAGTGTTGATAGCAATTAATACTGCACTTTTTATGAACTATTAATCGAACCTATATTGCATCAAGTGAAGACTCGCTGATCTAGAACTTTTCAAGGATAAATCTATAACGTCTTCTAAAAGTAATCTGACAATTAATTGAAACCTAAAGTTATAAATGAATTGTCTAGAACATTAAACCCACCAGTATAATTGAATGAGTGAAGCGAGTTTGTGTGTTAACTTGAGCATTTGGCATTTAGTTTGTCTCTCTGTCTGGATATTTGCTACGCAATAACTATCAAATACGTGGAGACATTTTAACCAAATTTGGCAAGGACTTTCCTTGAGCTAAGGCCAAACGATGTATTTACAAAGTTTTCCCTCTAGCTATCCGTTTAAATATGGCGGCCATTCAAATGTGTTTTGGTTTAATAGATCATCTCAAGTTGTTTGATTTTATTACTATGATCAATTGATCAAGTACCTACCTAAAACGTATATTTTGTCTTTTACTTTTGACATGTTTTTGAGACTGGCGTCTTAAACCACGTGCACATAGGTTATTGTCTATGAACATAACGCACTTTTGAATATTGTATTTATTGGTTTTCTGCCTAATTTAACCAACAATTAAAACAAATCCAATTCAAATCAAAAGATTTCAACTCAAAAGTCAAAGGCAAATCTTAAGACTATATATAATATCGATAAGAACATGACATCTTTCTGAACATGATGCTCTAAGATTCTTATTGAGTGAGGTCTATTGTTCACAAAACTACTAGTATAATTGTGTTTACAACTTTAAAATGTTATCTATAATACAAAATAATTAAATAATAGGCATAAAATAACACACTGACATTAACTAAATGGAATCTCAATTTGTGAATCAATCTCTGTTTTCTTTCCTTGTGTACACATAATCAAACAGCTGCTGATGGTCCTATGGCTGTATTGCAGTAGAAACTGTTACAGTCTATTGGTTCCTCATCCTACATCTTTCCTTAAAACATTGCACTCTAGCTTTCCGTCCTCATACGTGAATCCAAGTTGTCTGCACGACACAAGCGTCAAGTCAAGTCTAGATGTGACCACTCCAAGTTGATCCTACGGGTTGTTTTCATAGCGACTAGATCAACATACGCTTTGATTGCTAACATTCCACGTGAAGACGCTCCCAATTGTTGGACAGAGAACTGGAGAGGTCTGTGACGTAGTCTGACCTCGGGAATAGGCCGGCCTTTTCGTCTTGTGGTCAGCATTCTTGCCTAACAATAGAGAGGTCCCGGGATTGATTACCGGCAGTATAACATATATGGTTCCCGATGATTGCTTGGTCTGGACAATTAAGTTAAAGTTAGGTTTGAAACTTCTGCTGGTACTAAATAACCATTATCATTATCATAACATCATCTCACTAGGACGATATAACCTCACATACTGGTGCCTCAACCTCATAAGAGTGCTACTAGATATTCCCCACTGCCAGTAGAAGACGAGGAATCTCAAACCGACAAATACTGGTAGCGTACGTTAGGAAAAATAAGGTGTAAAGAGGCTGAGGACAATGCTAGGCGAGTTCAGGTGGAACTACCTTTTATTATGTCATATTTGCTGACAGCGACTGATTGATGGGATCGCTCTAACCCGGAAGCGATGAATTTGGCTCTAAATTTTGCCTGAATGCATTGGAGGTCCAATATTTTCAATCTGATTGATTTTGTCCAACTGGTGTTTGCTCTAGGTTTGATTAGCTTGTAAGTTTTCTGTTTTCAGGAAATATTATTTACATACCTGATCAGTTCTGACCTATTGCATAATCTTATATTTGTTTGGTGGACTTCACATTAGACAAGTTTGTCGTATTGAAAACTATATATTGCTCTTATAAAAGCTCATAATATGTTATTCTGCTAATGCTGATAAGTTATGAACCAAACACAGTTTTTAGGTCACTTTAATTATGGTTTTGGATTAAAAATGAACTAAACATTCTGTTCTAGAGGTCAACGAAAACTAGTTTAGTGATTTGAATTGAGCACTCTAATTTAAAAAGCCTTAAAACAATATTTTAATTGTAACATAATTCTTGAACATTAAATTTAATACAACTATTATGAAACACAATATTTAATGGCCTTAGGTTAATATTTAAACGACTAACAGATAACTTTAAAAAAATTTAATATTTATACGCATTTTCAAATACATTACTTTTGGTGCACCCTGAGCCCAGGCCTTGCATTAAAACATAATTTCATTGGTTTAAATATCTTCTAGGAGATCCTGGATGCGTTGTATGCGAGCTAGGGTGCTAATAGTTTAGTAAATATCTTCTAGGGGGAGACTTGTCTACACTTTATAACTGAGGATTTACTCGTTCAAAGATATAAGGTAAGCCTTCCAGAGTCTGCCGGTGTTAAACTTAATACAACACGTATATTTTACTCCTGCTCCCCAACACCAGCTACACCAGCAACATATTGAGGTTTGGTAGGGCTATTTGATTTATTAAAAAACTATACAAATATTCTCGATAATTTATTAATTAACAAACTTGAAAAAGTAAAAGTTTTTAAAATGTTCAATCTAAGTAAATGTCAACAGAATCCCGTCCATACTTATTTAAAAATATCCTAGTTATTAATATTATTATTGTAAAAATTCAAATAATTAAATCCCAAATGATCTATTACTAAACAGATAAATCTTATCTTATGATTGACCTTATATTTTTGTTGTATTGTTTATTATAATTTATATATGTTTACCTAAGATATTATCGGGGGACAGCCTTTCAATGATATATATGCACTAGCGCTACCTTTACATTTGTCACCAGGTCTTGCTACTAGAGTTATTTGCATACTAGCTAATACTACTCTTATATGCAATGAATGAGTATGTGGACAACATAATTCCAGTCATGTGAATGTGAAAATAAATATTAACTTTTTCATTTTGATTTGTGTAAATTCAGTCAACATTACAAAAGATTACCTATAAATTAGTTTCATAATGTCTTAGTATAAATACAAATGCAATTAATGATTTGAAGAATAAAAGCTATGTGCGTGAAGAAGTTAAATCATTTGTTCTGTCATGTTCAAGTGTGCGAGCTCCCCGGCCAGCTCTGTAGTTAGGCAAGCCCGGAAACTGATCAGCAAAGCGGGTCACCAACACATCAGGGACTTTGATGGACAGCGCAGGCTCTAGGAGCGAGGCTGGTTCGAGTTTAACTCTCACCTTCAAACAACTTAACATAATCCAGAGACGTATAGATATATTTTCCCGAAACCGTGTTCATTTATTTAGAAGCATGATTTTGCATTTAATACAATTTATATTTATTGAATTTTATTTATCTTATTAATTAACTTTGTGAGTGTAAAACTAGAAACATTTCGTTCCATGAACTTATAGTTAAAATATAAATATATATTCAGTTTTATTTATCAATATGTTTTAAGATATAGAATGGCGTAATTTAATTGTAAAGATACAAGTTTTTGAATAAGATAAAATCAATCAGCACTTAACTATAAGTTGGGTAAATATTCACTATGTATAACACTGCGCAAGTCCAAAATATTATAATTTAGTCCTGGTTTCAACTCTCTACAGTAGCATTGTAACATTTCTCTTGGTGGTCAGTGAAGGTTGTTTAAGATTTTTTTATATATTATAGTGGATTTCCAATCATCTCCCCCCGTCATTGCGGGTTCCCTTTCTCTGATTATCCTTTCTCAGCCCTACCTCTTTGAATAACTCATTGATAGCTCTTGGTAATTTTAGCCATGAATTTTAGTGCCCATTTGGGTTACACGCATATATACAAAATAAGGTAATGTTAGGGATAAGTAAAGTTGAATTTAGAGGAAGTGTACCAGCATTTTGGTTTGGAAGAGTGGAAAACCACTAAGAAAACTCAGTCCTTAGTTCAAATGAGTGGGGCTCAAAACCCAATATCACCATGATTGATTGTACAATCTATTGTGAGACGACACCTCAGACCAGTGTTTCAGTCTATTGTGAGATGACACCTTAGACCAGTGTTTCAGTCTATTGTGAGATGACACCTCAGACCAGTGTTTCAGTCTATTGTGAGACGACACCTTAGACCAATGTTTCAGTCTATTGTGAGACGACACCTTAGACCAGTGTTTCAGTCTATTGTGAGACGACACCTTAGACCAGTGTTTCAGTCTATTGTGAGATGACACCTTAGACCAATGTTTCAGTCTATTGTGAGATGACACCTTAGACCAGTGTTTCCTCAATTGTATTTCTGTGGGGTGCACTTTTGGAATGAACAGTCTCTTGAATATATGTGTGGATAATATTGTAGCATACTTCCTGTTTCAATTTCGAGTTAAGGGGAGTACTGATCAATCTTATTTAATAATAACAATGTTGCATCATGTTTATGAATACGGATGTATAGTACAGCTTATTGCTTATTTTAAAACTTTTTACCAAATGGAACATTTCGAGGTTATGTTGCATCACAGTCTTAAGACATATCTAAAACTTTTATTAAAATAATGCAGTTATTTTGTCTGTAGCTTTGAATCAATTGTGATTGTGCTCTTGCATAATTGATTGGAGGAGATTCAACCGGGAAAAGATTTCGGCCAAATATGCCAGCTTTAATCACTAGATATTTTCAGACAAATGGCGGTATAATGGATTCCTTTATTGTCCCAAACAAATATTCTAAACTGTTCTCTAATTCCTAATTCCGATTTAAAACTTGTACATGTGACAGCCAGCAAACCTAGGTATTGATGTTCTGATTACATTTATTTGAAGAGTTGAGGCAAGAGCTGTGGTTTTAATGGTTTTTCTGTGATGAAGGTACAATGCGCACCACCTGATCTAGAATCATCTTCAAATCATCTGCAAGGGATTGCTAGATAATACTTCCCTGTGTAATTCTGTGAGTTGTTATTAAATGGATTTTTATGTTTCCTGAGTGACACCTTTTTATTTTCAAAATAATTTATTTGGAATTTCAACTGATACAAAAGCCATTCAAAAGATTGAGCGGAGTTGTTTTTTAGATGTCTAATTTTTGACAACGATATCTTTTCATCTTTCTTGGGATCGTGTTGGCTTTAGAAATATTCTCCCACCAGTTCAGACGCAGTCTATGTGAATGATATTATTATGACAACACACTTCCATTTGTGGAGTTTTCAACATGCTGACATTGTCTTTAAGACAACGTGGACTCGGATCATTATCGTCCTCGCGTAATGCTCTTGCTTTCACCTTGGTAAAATATATATCCATGGTTTGAAGCTAAACACTTGTCATTTTATTGTAGGTCCGTGAAGTTAGAGCACCTATAGTGACAAATTATCATACCGATTTTATTAATAGAAAATAAATGCAAAAATATCACACTATAGCCTTTATCTCTGCACTTATCACAGAAATATTTCTGTAGTGGTTGTACACATTTTAAATAGTATAGCTATAATCTATATTCTTTCAAACAACTATATTAATATTAGGATTTATTTCAGTGGCATTCAACCTGAAGTAAACGTACCCCGAGGTACTCAAAGAAATCTTACGTGATACGTAGGGAAAAAAATATATATATTTCTCATTATTTTGAATACTATTAATTTTTAGGCAAATTGTACTTTATAAAATATGTATAAATGGCATTTATGCGTCAACATGTTTGCGGGTACAAAGTTAGAGATAAAATATATCTGGGAGTATGTGGACAAAAATAGACCATTCGACCACTGAAGTGGGGGTTTTGGATAACTATTACAATAGCTCCTAATTAATAGTTTATTTTCTTTCCCGCATTAAAGTGAAATGAGAGCAATACAACATTTCTGAACAACTCCCTTCAGTCCATCCAGTAAATACTTTAAGCTAAAGTTCCTCCACTGCAGCGAGCCTAACAATCAGTCAACGTGCCCAGCAAGGTGTCGGTGATAATGGGACAACCGGAACGTTTCATCCCGATGGGTGTAGTCAATATAAACACGCCCGGGACACGCTACTAACGCTACTAACATGCGGCCATCCTTAACTCCTTCACGACCGCTAGCAAACGATGTAGGTTTGAACTAAACAAACCAGGTCCATGGTTGTGGTGTAGAACTGTTACAAGGATGCTCGGTGATTTCACTATCAGGGAAACCAATGTTGTGAACCTCTTTCAGAGCACATGCCCCGCCCTCAAAGAGTTTCAAGTGTAAAGATGAACTAACACCATCTTTAAACATAATTGTTATATTATACATCTTTATTGTCATTGTAGAATATCACAAAAAGAGAAAACATAGGAGCTAAAAGCGTTTTGGGAACAAATATTTAAAGGACGATTTTGATTTATTATAAGTTTTATAAATTACATAATGTTTTCATATAGTGACCTAATTCACAAGATAAAACATTAAAATATTTGTAGTAATTAAGGGTCTAAGTTATTTCAAGTTTCCTTTTTATGGGTTTAATACGCTATAGTTGCTATTACCATAACACATGTAGATATTGTAGCTATATGGAGGTATTATCTTCAGAAAGGTAGCGTCTTCAAGTAACAAACAGCACAGTTTCCTTTTGAATTGCTGTTTTGAACTCCTAGAACTTCCTTTTCGATGTATAAAGTCCAATTGTTATTTGTTATAAGTATTTCCCTTAAAATTGAGCTCGTTTCATTTAAAGAGAAACCCTTGGCTTTACTAGAGAATAATATGAACTTAATGTAACCTTTGATTTTTCAGCTTTTACAAGACTGTCCTATTAAAGAACCGCCAACATCACTTTAAGATGATAAATCACAATGATAAATAACAATGATAAATTACACGTGGAAATACAAGAGCAGTGAATTCAGTCGAGACACAAACCTCAACCTCCTCGTCACCAGCAATATTGTATATTGTGAGCGTGACAGCTTGAACGACGTGGCCACTGAGTGTTGGTCTAATTAGTATCTAATTAATACACATGCACATTCATTACAATGATTTTGCTAGATATAAATGCAACGTGCGCAGTGATAATGTGTGATTGTACAAGTTCTGATCATATTCCTACTTTAAGATACTTAATTCTGCAAGCATTTTATTTGACAAGACGGGCCTTAAAGCAATGAATAGTTTTTAAAATCTGTGCTCTCATTATTTTCTTAAGGTTTATTTTAATTTACTGTATAGTAACTGTATTAAGAATGAGTAGGATGGGAATGGCTTAAGCCAATCATAGCAGCGAAATTATGATACCTTAGACCTAATTAGTTCCATATAAATGGACTTCTAGCACAAATGATCAATGTAAAGTAAAAATCGCACATATTTTTGCAGTTTTCATAGAAAAAGTTTTTTCAGTGGACAGTAAATAAAATATTACCTTCTGAGCTGCTTTTATCTTCTTTTTTTTTACAAATTGTAATTTGAACAATTCTTTAAATATTGGTTATGGGAATAGTGGAACTTTATGATAACTTATTTCTTCATTTAAAATACATCTGGTCATCTATACTAATATTATAAAGAGGAAAGATTTGATTTTTTTGTTTGTAATGGATAAACTCTAGAATTACTGGACCGATTTAAAAAATTCTTTCACCAATATAAAGCTACATTATCAGCAAGTAACATAGGCTATATTTTATTTTGAAAATTTAATTAATTTCTCATAAAAATGTCGATAGTATATTATATAGTCGTTGGAAAAAAAAAGTTGTTGAAGGGAAAGTGGGGTTGGTGAAGGGGGCGGGGGAATAGGGGTGAGGAAAGAGGAATGAGATGAAAATAGGAGGGAGGATAAAAAGAGGGAGGGAGCTATACAGTGATGGTAGGGTTGTATTTAAAAACAAATAAGTAAAAAAGTTTTGTTTTTATATTGACATGATGGATGATTTGAAGCTTTGTTTTACAGGATTCTTTACAATATTTTTGAAGTTATACTTCTTTAGGCGCGTTATGAAAAAATGATGAGAGTGAAATTTTAAGATGCGCACGCATCACTGTAACACAAAAGTAACAGGTTGAAGGTAAACCGCTCACTAAGTCTCGAAAAAAAAAAGCTACCAACAAAATAGAAATAGAACCTCTGTTAGTCGCGCATGTTGGTACACTCGTCGCCTCTGATCACTGTTTTCATATATATAATATTTATCCACATGTTTCTAGTTTCTACATTCACAAGGTGACCTGGTGGTCTAGGGGTAAGGTGTCAGACTTCTATGCTGACGGCCGGGGTTCGATCCTCGGTCCCGGCAAAGATTTATCTGATTACCAAACCCTTCCTTCACCTCTGACAAGACATCTTGTGAATGTGAGGAATGCCAGGTCTCCACCGTGGTTCGGATTCCACGTTAAACTGTAGGTCCTTCATTTCATCTCACAATCACCCTACCATTACACATTAGCGTAAGTGCGTATAACCCGAACGGGTAGTAACGCGGTGCTAATGACGCGGTGCTAATAATAATAATAATAATAATACATTCACAACACGTGTTTTAGTTTCATACAAGTGCGAATTATATATGTGCTAATAAATTATATTCAGTAGTGATTTAAATTTAATATTTTGATTAATATTATTTACTATTCGTAAATATTAGTGAAAAAAATTGTGCTTATATACTTTTTCAAGTGCTCCAATATAATTGAGGTTAACTATTCGTATGTATTATTTATTGATATAAATTAAAATATTATTATTTAACATAATTAATACTAAATATTATCATTTTATTGTAATTAATTATTTGCATGCAATTAAAAACTATTTTTTAATGATGCCAAAGAAGTATAACTTCTCACGCGCGTACATAAGTACACACACCCATATTTTTTACGGGGAAGGGGCTAGTATGTTAATATGCTCATGACAGATATTCAAGAACTGTTGGGATAAGTATACGTAAATAATTTAACAAATTGCATCTAATGAAGTAATAGTTTATTTACTTTGGCGAAAAGATAAATTTTGTATATAAAAATTGTAAAATAAATTTGTTCTCAACTCAAATCTCCTTCTATCACACCTTCTCAACTCATCAATTAACCTGGCTTACAACATCACAGCTAATAAATCACACCCTTAAAGAGCACGCGGTCAGTAATAACACCTCGTCAGCAACAGCCGGATAGGAAGCTAGACTCCAAAGGCAGGAGGTTGATCACTCACCTATATAGTCAAGGTCCGGCTGAGCCATCTTGGGGAGTCTTGAGGTCCACGGCTGACAAGGTACTGGCTCCAGACCGTCAATGTCGTTCACCCGCTCTGCAAACAATATACTCGTGTTAGAACATTTAGGGCAGAGATGCAAGTCGCTCAGTTAGGAGAACTACAACATCCACACACACACACACACACACACACCGGGTGCTCAAACCGGGCCCAGTACCAGGGTCAAAGGTTGGGCCCCCCTCTTTTTTAATCTTTGACTTGAGTGGCGGTGACATCCATTTTGTCAACACCCTAAGGGGGTGGATTAGCTTAGCAAATAAAACGGGGTTTTGATGGTCTTGGACCCTAAAGCGAAAGGGGGGCCTGAGGGCCTTCCCTCAGCAAATGTTTGAAAATTGGATAGTCCTAGAAGATTTTATTGATTTGATTTTTTGAAATCATACTTCTCTATAACACTATCATTTAGACACACACACACACACACACACCTATCACATCTTTGCTACTCTAAATGTAATTAGTATTTGTTTTAATATTTGAATAGTTATAGAAGTTTTAAGTAAAGAAAGAACATTTTAATCTACTAGGTTACATGAGTGTGAAGTATCATTAGGACTAAGAGAATAGAATACTATTTATTTAATTGCACTTGTTTGTGGTCCAAATACTACTTTTGATCCCTCCAAGTGTTTGAGCTATCCACATATTTGCAATCATGGAGTGGAGATAAGATAGTTAACTTGCGTGGAGAAAGCGAGAACCCCTTTAGTAAAAAAAGTTTCCGTACATCCGACCAGGATTTGATCCCCGTCCTCTCCATCACAATGAAACCACAATAGCCGAGACTGACGTCTTTGTCAGAGGTGAAGGAAGGGTTTGGTAATCAGATAAATCTGTGCCGGGACCGAGGATTGAACCCCAGACCCCTGACACCTTACCCCTAGACCGCCAGGTCACCAGTGTAACGGTTATTGAATTAAATATTATATTTTTACTTTATTTTAATGCATAAAGCTAGAAAATATCAATTTAAATAATAATTTTAATCTATTGAGTACTAAATTATTATACTTATTTTAGTCGGTAATTAAACCTTTATTAGATAGTCACTCCTGGGATTAATACCCTAATGAAAGTATTCAAAACTATATACAACAAAATAAATAACAAGGTGTTTGATTGCTCATTTACTTGGAGCATAATTTATTTTATAAGAGTTAATAATTATTCTTATGGTAGTTTTAATGGTGAATATAAGATGTGGTCTGTTAAACGGTACAATTTCTTGACAGAACATCAACATAACAAGATTTGCAATGAAGAGAAAACATGTTACCTTTCTCATTAAAAAAAAACATTGTATTCAAATAAAATGTAATAAACTAAAAGTAAATTGTTCGATCTATTTTATTTTATTTTTTTGCAATTTAAATAGGATACTTTTGATAGGAAGGAAATTAAAAAAAAAAATTGCAAGCATATTTGTTTTCTGTCAACATTAATTACGTTTACTTTATTATTCGTGTTATTTTATAAGTATTAATATGGTATTAATATTTTTACTTTCTCATATAAAGATAAACTATTGTAATCGTGAAAAAAGTCAATCCAGAAATTATGGCGAGTCTTTTCGTTTTATGTGTGTCCGAACCGAAATAAATGGATTTTACCATTTGGTTTGTCCCCATGTATGTCTGTCTGTCTGCCCATGGCCACGGATCCAAAACGGTTAGATCAAGTTTATTCAAATAAAATATTTATATTTTATAGGGCTATACCCTGTGTTATAAAACTGCCAAAATAAGGATTGTATTAGCTGTAGTTCTCTTTTATCCCACTTTAGCGCTGTTACTGTACAGCTACTCTTTGATCACTTGTTGGAACTTACAGACTAGAATAATGTACTTGTTTCTTGTTCCGCGCAGCTCTGAAAAGCAGCGCATGCGCGGTGGATCAATGAAGGGATGCACGATGACATCTGATGGGACGGGAAAAGACCAGGAAACCGGAAGTGATGTTATTTCCTGTTGTTGAAAGGAGCGAGTACAAAAGGTGACTTTCATGGCTCTTCTTTTTGTCATGCGTTAAAAATGTTGTTTTATGTACCGTTTTATACTGACAGTCTGAAAGCGTGTTTTGCGTTAACAAAGATATAACTATTTCACGAAAGACTTTAAATAAAGAGCTCAACAAAGCATTTTTATCATTTTAAACTTGTATTGTGAATGAAAGAATTGTGTTCCTGAAGGCCACAATTGAATCCACGAGCCTAGTCTCTTAATCAGATATATTAATAGTTGTCAAGTTATGATAAAACGAGAACAGGTATTTAATCGTGAATGAAATAAGACGTGGTCATTTAAATGTGCTCAGTTACGTATTAAACTAATGTCCCGACTAAAATATACTCTCTTTGATTCATCAATATCATACCGCAGATGTGAGGAAGAAATTACACATAAGTTGGAACTGTCATACCACGCAAGTGTAAACCTTAGGCTCTCGGCTAAATGTATCAGTTTTCCTTGTGTAGATAACATTTCCAGGAAACTTGTTGTGTCGCCGGTTGTTCACAACTCAATAAATACTACCGGGAAATGTTAGGCCTGGCTGGCCATAGTTCTCCTGGGTCAAAGGTCAATATAAAGGAGTAATGCTCATTGTTAGTTTATTTATTCTTCAAGAATCTCAGTCCCAAGTTCCAATGAGGGAACGTTCTGGTTGTAATAATCCTCTTGAAACAAGATTACCTGTCCCCAGATCATTAACCTTGATTGAGAGATTTGGTCAACATTCGCTTCTTCTCTTTACAACACTTCTAACGACTGTCCTGGCCCTGAAAAGTGATGAAGCAGGTCTACCTCCAAGCCACGCTATTACTGAACAAATCTCCTCCCACACAGAGAGCAGGTCTACCTCCAAGCCACGCTATTACTGAACAAATCTCCTCCCAAACAAAGAGCAGGTCTACCTCCAAGCCACGCTATTACTGAACAAATCTCCTCCCAAACAAAGAGCAGGTCTACCTCCAAGCCGTGCTATTACTGAAAAAATCTCCTCCCATACAGAGAGCAGGTCTACCTCCAAGCCGTGCTATTACTGAACAAATCTCCTCCCATACAGAGAGCAGGTCTACCTCCAAGCCGTGCTATTACTGAACAAATCTCCTCCCATACAGAGAGCAGGTCTACCTCCAAGCCGTGCTATTACTGAACAAATCTCCTCCCAAACAAAGAGCAGGTCTACCTCCAAGCCACGCTATTACTGAACAAATCTCCTCCCATATCATTTTATTATGGACCAAATATCTTCTCATATCCAGATATTTATACAGAGAGCAAGGTCTACTGTTCACAGAACTTCTAGTATAATTATTATAAATTATATTATAATTGGTTTTGTATTTAATATTAATAATCCTGTAAGTTCTTCCTTCCAAACATGCCAAGGACTTCATGTCAAGAATTATTTTATTTTTATTGTTATACCAGTCTTAAGATTTCTCCTTAGATTTGAGGTTGGTATTTCCCGTTCTGATTAAGTTAGATTGAAAACCAATTGATACCATAGTCAAGAATAGATTTTATATATATTGATAGGTGTTTTTAAATGGTTTAAGATGTCAGTCTCGCAATAAAATCTATAATTAAAAAAACACAACCTAGCTGCTCGACCGACTGCCTAGAATTTCAAATTTAGTTTTCTTGATAATATCTATTAAAGGAAAAACCTTTTTAAGTGGCCGCCATATTAAAAGGGATTACCAGATTGAAAAACTTAATACTGTATGTACTGTACATAGGTTGTTGGACATTGGTACTAGGTGAAATACTGTATGTACTGTACATAGGTTTTTGGACATTGGTACTAGGTGAAATACTGTATGTACTGTACATAGGTTGTTGGACATTGGTACTAGGTGAAATCCTATATGTACTGTACATAGGTTGTTGGACATTGGTACTAGGTGAAATACTGTGTGTACTGTACATAGGTTGTTGGACATTGGTACTAGGTGAAATACTGTGTGTACTGTACATAGGTTGTTGGACATTGGTACTAGGTGAAATACTGTATGTACTGTACGTTGTTGGACATTGGTACTAGGTGAAATGTTGTATGTACTGTACATAGGTTGTTGGACATTGGTCCTAGGTGAAATACTGTATGTACTTTACATAGGTTGTTGGACATTGGTACTAGGTGAAATACTGTATGTACTGTACATAGGTTGTTGGACATTGGTACTAGGTGAAATGCTGTATGTACTGTACATAGGTTGTTGGACATTGGTACTACGTGAAATACTGTATGTACTGTACATAAGTTGTTGGACATTGGTACTAGGTGAAATGTTGTATGTACTGTACATAGGTTGTTGGACATTGGTCCTAGGTGAAATACTGTATGTACTTTACATAGGTTGTTGGACATTGGTACTAGGTGAAATACTGTATGTACTGTACATAGGTTGTTGGACATTGGTACTAGGTGAAATGTTATATGTACTGTACATAGGTTGTTGGACATTGGTCCTAGGTGAAATACTGTATGTACTGTACATAGGTTGTTGGACATTGGTACTAGGTGAAATACTGTATGTACTTTACATAGGTTGTTGGACATTGGTACTAGGTGAAATGCTGTATGTACTGTACATAGGTTATTGGACATTGGTACTACGTGAAATACTGTATGTACTGTACATAAGTTGTTGGACATTGGTACTAGGTGAAATGTTGTATGTACTGTACATAGGTTGTTGGACATTGGTCCTAGGTGAAATACTGTATGTACTTTACATAGGTTGTTGGACATGGGTACTAGGTGAAATACTGTATGTACTCTACATAGGTTGTTGGACATTGGTACTAGGTGAAATGTTATATGTACTGTACATAGGTTGTTGGACATTGGTACTAGGTGAAATGCTGTATGTACTGTACATAGGTTGTTGGACATTGGTACTAGGTGAAATGTTGTATGTACTGTACATAGGTTGTTCGACATTGGTACTGGGTGAAATGCTGTAAGTACTGTACATAGGTTGTTGGACATTGGTACTAGGTGAAATACTGTATGTACTGTACATAGGTTGTTGGACATTGGTACTAGGTGAAATGCTGTATGTACTGTACATAGGTTTTTGGACATTGGTACTGGGTTAAATGCTGTATGTACTGTACATATGTTGTTGGACATTGGTACTAGGTGAAATGCTGTATGTACTGTACATAGGTTGTTGGACATTGGTACTAGGTGAAACTTGGTTAAATTTATCGCGTAACAAAGACTCGGACAGACAGACAGGCAGATGGATTATGATAGCAAATGCTCGAGTTAAAACCAAACTAGCTTCTCCCGGTATCTTACATTGTAATTTAAAATAGTTTTTTCTTAGGCTTGAAGCACAGTTGGATTAAACTTTACTTCATATGGTGTTAAAAAGTCTGGTTTCAGCACATGTAATAACATGTTCTTTAACATTGAACAATATTTATTTTATAGTGGGTTAAAACTGGACTATAAGAATAAGCGTATCGACTTGAAAATTGTTAATGAGCTTCTCAAAATCTTATTGAAAACTTAAGAAAGCATCAAATAGCGTAAACAATATAATATAAATAATATTTATAACTAACAAAACATAATAAAATATATTACATTATTTTGAATGTATTATTTTAGTATATATGTCAAAATGAACGTTGCCTATTTCGAGATGTCAAGGGTATCTCGTGACTTGACGTAATTTTGACCAAACGTTAACAAAACTAAAAGTGGCAATTCATAAATATAAAACTAACACGTTGATTATCAAAATTAAAAGTTACTGGACACATAATAAGCTTAGTTTATTTCTTTTGTGAGAACTCTTAGCAAAAATTCTCCTGAGAATACTTCATCCAAACTAGTAAATGAGTTTTTATGCTTAATGTATACAGTAACTCTTGATCTCTTTATAATTTCTTTATTATCAAACTTTTTTTAAAAGGTAAGGAGACAAGAAAAGTTTTGAATTTTTTTTATTAAAAGGGTAGAATAATAATTATAGCTAGCATATCTGATGGAAAGAAACATAACACATTTTACGCACGGATGGAAGTTATGATGAGGATCAACTTTTGATATTTCTATAGAAATTGTAAAAATAAGAACAAAAGTACTGTAATTATTTTGAATAAGAACAGGAGAGGAAAATGTAAATTTCACTGTAACTGTACAAACAAGCTAGCCTAGTGATATTCATAGTTTAATTAATGTAAAATATTACCACAGTAATAAATGTGTACATATAATATAATAATGGATACATATATTTAGTAAATAGTCGGATGTTAATTAAAATAAAGCTCTTTCTTCTTCTGATATAGATGTGTAAATATAACTTTGATCTCTCTCATTCATATGATCGCAATTTGGAAAGCCACGAGAAACCAGTGCAGTTTCAGGACAACCTCCCCACATGTGATTTATCTGCTTGTGATAATTTACCGGTATGTGTAATCCAAGGCTGTAGTAGTCACGTTCCTACTTGTATAAAGCTGCGCAGATAATTCTAATACTTGTCTAAAGCAGCGCAGATCATTTCCGACCAAACATGTGAACGCAGCCGGCACTTCAGCTCTCTTTACTACTTTCTGTCGTTTGACAGTCAGCTCAAATACAGTTATTGAATATTTTAGCTAAGGAGTATTTTTACCGTAATTACATAAAAAGAAGCATTAGTTGCAGTATTGCCATTAGTGTCAGAATTGTTCAACATGAACTGACTGATTTCATTTGTAGCGATGTGGATAATGGAGGAATCAGAGTTGTAAATTTAATAGCATATCATTACATTTTCTGGATATAAAACCTTTAAGTATAAGCGATACAAATATACTGGTCTACATGCACAAATAATATCATGTGATTTATCAATATAAAATTGATCACAGCAATTTTGAGTGGAAATTTTAACGCTCTACATCTTTGTATTCCCCATTGATGGGGTAATTCGTGTGACACAAACAATTTGAGACTTTTAATATTCACAACATCCTAACTAATAAACAATTATCTTACAATTAATTAAACTATTAGCTCTAATTTTACCTAATGTAGATAAATTATTCGGATTATTTAGACAGGCTTTAATAAGAAAAATAGTTTTCACTGTGTTTTTAGTAATCCTTGATATTTATATAATAATGTCTGTAGTTAAAAGCCAGGTAGAGATTGCAGGGACCAGATATTTCCACTGCGACAAGTGTTTGAGAAATGTATGTCAGCAAGGAAGAAAGTTTATTGTGCATTCGTTGATCTGTAGAAAGCGTACGATCAGGTGAATAGGAGTATGATATGGAATGTTCCTAAAGAGTTTGGTGTGGGTGCAATTATGACAGTTTTTGATGGAAGTAAAGTGTGAGTTAGAGTGGTTGGAGCTTTAAGCAATGGTTTGACATTGAACAGTATAAGACTAGGTTGTGTTATGTCTCCATGGTTGTTAAATGTATTCATGAGGGATGTTTGTGAGGACACAGTTGGTGTACAAATGGACAATGTGATGTGAGAGTGCTGTTACATAGGATGGTAGAGTGACCTGCCAAATCCATTAAACAGTTTTAATGTGGTGATAGGAAGAATGGATCTTCGTATAAATGTCTCCGTAACTAAGGTGATAGTTTTTGATAAGTACAAATCAGGAAATGATTGCCAACGCTGTGTAAGTGTAAAACTGTTATAACAAATGAATAATTTTGTGAGTGTGGGCAAAACGTTCTGTAAAAATGAAAGGATGGATGGTGTACTCGACAGACGTATGCGGACTATTGCAAGGAATGAAAGAGCATTATCGAAGGAGGTAAAGATGGCGGTATATAAAAGTGTGTTGAGGCCAATATTGTTGTATGGATGTGAAGCATGGGTTTATCAGAAGACACACAAGAGCAAGGTGAGTGCTGTTGGAACTAGATATCTAGGAAATATATGTGTAAAAACTAGTGTGGACAGAGTCAGTAGTGAATGGGCCCTGAAGGAGTGGACAGAGTCAGTAGGGAATGGGGCCCTGAAGGAGTGCGGCTTTAGAGGGAATACAATGGGTCAATATGAAAGATACGTTTTACGTTGGTTTGAGAATTTTGATTGGCTGAGAGTGGGTCAAGTGAAGAAGCAAATATATGAAGGTAGAGTTTGGGTATCAAAAGAAAGGGGTAGGCCATGTAAGACGTGGCTAAATGTTGTAGAATAATGTGTGGAAAGAGAAACATTAATAGTTTTAATAATAAAATAGCAGGTATGACTCGGTGTATGGATGTTGTTGAAGCGAAGGGAGAATTCAAGGACAGGGAAGTGTGGAGAAAGTTAGGGAGGATGGATTAAGTTCAGAGTTGTTGTTTTATGAGATAGATGCACAGTTTCTTGCCTACCTTGTAAGGGAACACCGTGAAAAAGTATGTATGTAGGTTTTGAAATATGTATGTTTGCATTTATTTAGCAACGCATCTTACAGCCCGTTCGGTTTGTACGCATAAGTACTAATTATGCTATGGATTATGAATTGGGAAGGTTGAATTTAGAGGAAGTGAATCCGCATATGCGTGGAGTGAGATTGAAAAACCATTTAGGAAAAAACCCTCCCAGCTCAACTGACCGAGATTCAAACTTTGATATCCCCGTCCTTGGCAGTTTAGCTCGACACAAAACTAGAACGCTAGCCAACCACGTTACCGAGGTGGGTGTTTGCATGTTAAAAGCATTCAAATCTGACAACTTTTGTTTTATGTGATAATTTTTTATTACTCGTTTAGTTATGAATAAACAACATCAGATAAATACATATTATTGCAAATTCATATTATTTGAGTTGTATACGTTAAAAAATACAAAAGTGAAAAACTTACGGTTCATATAGTACCGGTATTGTGACAATACCTATGATATAGATTTTGTTTTGTATGAGATGAATAGTAATAAAAATGTTTTTCGAAATGATTGATATATTTATAACATAGTAGGTTTATAAAACACGTTCAAATAGGACTAATTTAATTTATGAAGTGTGTGACTTAGTTTGTGGCTTTTGATAATGCTAAAACATGAATTAATATTAATTGTGTTTTCTTATTATTTGATTTATTCATATAATACTATATATTAAAAACACTCAAATTAAAATAGTGGTATTATTAAAACAAAATATAGAATTTTATGTTAAAATGTCTTATTGATTTAGTATAGTTTAATTGTATATTAATCATCTAAGGAACTTAAGTTTTAATACTGAGAAATTTCAAACTCACATTATTTTTCTATTAACAAGTTTAGCAAACACGTTAATTAACAGCTTAAATTAAGTATAAATGATGGAAAGGTTGGTATTAAAAGAAGTGATCCTTTATTAGCATTGGGTGACCTGGTGGTCTAGGAGTAAGGTGTCAGACTTCTGTGTTGGCGGCCGGGGTTCAATCCTCGGTCCCGACACAGATTTATCTGATTACCAAATCCTTCCTACACCTCTGACAAGACATCTTATGAATGTGTGGAATGCCAGGCCACCACCGTGGTTCGGATTCCACGTTAAACTGTAGGTCCTTCATTTCATCTCACAATCACCCTACCATTACACATTAGCGTAAGTGCGTATAGCCCGAACGGGTGGTATGACGCAGTGCTAATAGTAATAATAATAATTTATTAGCATGGAGAGATAGTGGAAAATCACTGTGATAGATCATAAAATGGGAGATCATCTCCAGTGTAACTGGCCCAAATTTTAACCTCACACTTTTCAGCACATTTATTAATGGCAGATATTCCCGCGAATAAAACAAGGGTATTATTTCTATCTGGCCTTAAGGTTATTGGAAGTAAATGGCCATTGGAGCGTTATCTCACTTAACCTAACACACCTCAATCCACTCCTTAACCTGACACTTCTCCCTCTTCAAATGTATGTTGACGTTATCCTGCCATTGACGATTGGCCCTACCAAGGTGTCTCGTATCTTATTGTTTCACAACTAAAAGTTTGTACACCCCTGCTCCATATAACCACCCCACCTCAACCTGCGCCCATTGAGTATACTTAGTACATGTGAGTGTACATAAAAGCCATGAAGTTCCTCATTACTTAACTCTCCACATTCTCTTGTTTGTTTAGCACTCTTAATCCCAACTATATTTCTTAGATCTTTGTTGAAAGCTCTCGATTTATTCTCTTGGTACGAAGTGAGAGATCCTTTCCCAGCTTGATAGTTCGAGACAAGAGACCAGATGACCACGTCTTACAAACTAAATCATAGCAAACATTGCCTGTGTGAATTATGTTCCTAGCCTCGTCTTCAAATTCATCTATATATGATCGATTTTATTGAGGCTAGAGAGTTATTAAGATAATTAGTTAGTTAACGGTGTTTTGAGCTACATCACCTAGCTAATTTGCCCTGTTTATCTATATCACCTAGCTAATTTGCCCCTGTTTATCTACATCACCTGGCTAATTTGCCCCTGTTTATCTATATCACCTAGCTAATTTGCCCATGTTTATCTACATCACCTAGCTAATTTTCCCTTGTTTATCTACATCACCTAGCTAATTTGCCCCTGTTTATCTACATCACCTGGCTAATTTGCCCCTGTTTATCTATATCACCTGGCTAATTTGCCCCTGTTTATCTATATCACCTAGCTAATTTGCCCCTGTTTATCTACATCACCTAGCTAATTTGCACCTGTTTATCTACATCACCTAGCTTATTTGCTCCTGTTTATCTACATCACCTGGCTAATTTGCCCCTGTTTATCTACATCACCTAGCTAATTTGCCCCTGTTTATCTACATCACCTAGCTAATTTGCCCTGTTTATCTACATCACCTGGCTAATTTGCCCCCGTTTATCTATATCACCTAGCTAAATTGCCCCTGTTTATCTACATCACCTAGCTAATTTGCCCCTGTTTATCTACATCACCTAGCTAATTTGCCCCTGTTTATCTACATCACCTAGCTAATTTGCCCCTATTTATCTATATCACCTAGCTAATTTGCCCCTGTTTATCTATATCACCTGGCTAATTTGCCCCTGTTTATCTACATCACCTGGCTAATTTGCCCCTGTTTATCTATATCACCTAGATAATTGGCCCCTGTTTATCTATATTACCTAGCTAAGATACTCATGTTTCGAACAAAATGATATAGCTAAGCTTCGTGATATCCGTGTTGTAAGACGGGCTCTTAAGGGAATAAACAAACCAAAAGGTGCCAAGTACTTTGTTTCAATGATCTGGAATTTATACACCTGATAAATATTATACTTTGTTGGGTATCTGGTAGATTAGGCAGCCCCTGATTTTATAGCCGAATGGGTTCTCAAATCACACATGTCCTATCCTATAATATAGAGAAATGAAATTCTGCCTGTGTGTTTGTTGCTCAATAACACCCAAACCACTGTAAGAATTCTGCTGACATTTTGCATGAATATAACTTGGACGTCCGTTTAACACAGAGACTATAGTTTTTCTATCAAAACCCAATTAAAGATTTGATGTTTTTTCAAGTATTGTCATAAACAGCGTGATCAATCGTTGTCTTCCCCTATTAAAAGTAGAATTCATATTTTCCCGTCTTGATTGCTCGCCAAATGAACTGCGACCCAAACAGTGATCACATAATACATTTCAATCTAAAATATAAAGAGAAACTAGATCTTATTTTGTTTGTTTTGTGAATAAATATATATATATATTATATATATATATATATATATATATTTTTTTACAAGGTAAATCGTGTTTCCTTAACAAATAAAACTACACATAGGTAAAGTTAAAAATCTTTATTTGATCTGATCTTACATTCACCTGGATAATTATTCATACTAATAGAAGTATTCACCTGTTTAAAGGCAACACAACACCAGAGAAAACAAGGGAATATTCAAATAAAAGCTAATGTACATTTCTGGGATAGCAATGAAACGTCAAGACCAATAAACTTCTCAAACAAACTTAGGGATGTCTGAAGATGTGAAAAATAGGGCGTTTCTTTTAATACTCTACCTATATTGAGATTTTAACTAGGATTGTTAAATAAAGCTGTTATTAACTATAGATACACTGTGAGCCTGACACATTCAACTGCTTGGACACTATTTCAGTTAACATTAAAAGGAAGAAAAAAAACTTTTACTTGTCATAGATTTAAGTGCTGAGAAAATATGTGGGTGTGCATCTGGGATTTATTGTCCTTACAACTTGATTATATTGTTAGTTTTATCCTTGGATAACGTGGTGAGATATGTCGATAAAACAAAACCAGAAAACATAGCATTTTATATTCAGCGAAACTTGAGAATGCGACACAGGCATTCTATTTCTAGCCTTACACCTGAGACTGCGTGACCACCTTCACACGTATCTCCAAAACAAGTAGATCGTCACAAGATAAACATGGATTACGACCGGGTACTCACAACTATAAGGGTTTGGTTCCCTTCTGGGTTATTTTCTTTTATTATTATAGCCTATAAACATTACACAACTGGACTTGGAGTCAGTTGTAGTGAACAACCGGCTGCAATCAACATAATTACTTTGTTACGATACACAAACATTTCAATGTATGTTAACAATTTAGTTAATGATGAATTATCAACTTAGGTTTTAGTGAACCTAAAAACTAAAACCTCCCAGGGAAAAGTTGGCTCATTATTTGGTTTACTCAGGTTAGCCGAGACAACCCTTTATACAACCGACTCATTCTGTTTTTCCGTGTTAGTCGTTACTGCCGATGAAGCACAAGTTTGCTTTAAAACTCATACGTTGTTTATTTTAGTTAAATTGAACTACTAATTGGTTGAAAATTACTGAATAGTTAAATTAATAAAAATTAAAGTACCTACTCCTGAAGGGGGTTCTCTTTCCCCTCCGGGATATTACTTGGTTACACTAATGAGGCAAGTATAATTAAGAGGAAATGTTCCTAAATTGCATGGGAGACATATACTAAAATTCAACTTAATTCCCAAGACTAGAATTCAAATCCTGATCCCTCCTTCACCAGAGAACTAGGCAAACCTTAAACAAACGGATTTGTCCACGTGACCATCGATGTGGTTGATTCTAAACATAGGACGTAACATAGAAACTCTATATTTTCACAATTGGATGTTTTAGATGATAGTTTGTATGAATGCATAGTACTCATTACAAGGATTGGTCCTCACCAGTTCCGCCGTCAACCACAAGGCCTAGGCAGCACTGTGAGGAGTAAAAAGAAAATGAGGAGTGAGGTAATTTCCTCAATGATCCAGAAGGTAGTATCACACGTCAGTCTCCAAGCCACTGATCCAGAAGGTAGTATCACACGTCAGTGTCCAAGCCACTGAGCCAGAAGGTAGTATCACACGTCAGTCGCCAAGCCACTGATCCAGAAGGTAGTATCACACGTCAGTCTCCAAGCCACTGAGCCAGAAGGTAGTATCACACGTCAGTCTCCAAGCCACTGAGTCAGAAGGTAGTATCACACGTCAGTCTCCAAGCCACTGAGCCAGAAGGTAGTATCACACGCCAGAAGGTAGTATCACACGTCAGTATCCAAGCCACTGAGCCAGAAGGTAGTATCACACGCCAGAAGGTAGTATCACACGTCAGTCTCGAAGCCACTGAGTCAGAAGGTAGTATCACACGTCAGTCTCCAAGCCACTGAGCCAGAAGGTAGTATCACACGCCAGAAGATAGCATCACACGTCAGTCTCCAAGCCACTGAGCCAGAAGGTAGTATCACACGTGAGTCTACAAGCCACTGAGTCAAAAGGTAGTATCACACGTCAGTCTCCAAGCCACTGAGCTAGAAGGTAGTATCACACGTCTGTCTCCAAGCCACTGAGCCCGAAGGTAGTATCACACGCCCGAAGATAGCATCACACGTCAGTCTCCAAGCCACTGAGCCAGAAGGTAGTATCACACGTCAGTCTCCAAGACACTGAGCCAGAAGGTAGTATCACACGCCAGAAGGTAGTATCACACGTCAGTCTCCAAGCCACTTAGTCAGAAGGTAGTATCACACGCCAGAAGGTAGTATCACACGTCAGTCTCCAAGCCACTTAGTCAGAAGGTAGTATCACACGTCAGTCTCCAAGCCACTGAGCCAGAAGGTAGTATCACACGCCAGAAGGTAGTATCACACGTCAGTCTCCAAGCCACTGAGTCAGAAGGTAGTATCACACGTCAGAAGGTAGTATCACACGTCTGTCTCCAAGCCACTGAGCCAGAAGGTAGTATCACACGTCAGTCTCCAAGCCACTGAGCCAGAAGGTAGTATCACACGCCAGAAGGTAGTATCACACGTCTGTCTCCAAGCCACTGAGCCAGAAGGTAGTATCACACGTCAGAAGGTAGTATCACACGTCTGTCTCCAAGCCACTGAGCCAGAAGGTAGTATCACACGTCAGTCTCCAAGCCACTGAGTCAGAAGGTAGTATCACACGTCAGAAGGTAGTATCACACGTCTGTCTCCAAGCCACTGAGTCATAAGGTAGTATCACACGCCAGAAGATAGCATCACACGTCAGTCTCCAAGCCACTGAGCCAGAAGGTAGCATCACACGTCAGTCTCCAAGCCACTGAGCCAGAAGGTAGTATCACACGTGAGTCTCCAAGCCACTGAGCCAGAAGGTAGTATCACACGTCAGTCTCCAAGCCACTGAGCCAGAAGGTAGTATCACACGTCATTCTCCAAGCCACTGAGCCAGAAGGTAGTATCACACGTCAGTCTCCAAGCCACTGAGCCAGAAGGTAGTATCACACGTCAGTCTCCAAGCCACTGAGCCAGAAGGTAGTATCACACGTCAGTCTCCAAGCCACTGAGCCAGAAGGTAGTATCACACGTCAGTCTCCAAGCCACTGAGCCAGAAGGTAGTATCACACGTCAGAAGGTAGTATCACACGTCAGTCTCCAAGCCACTGAGCCAGAAGGTAGTATCACACGTCAGTCTCCAAGCCACTGAGCCAGAAGGTAGTATCACACGTCAGAAGGTAGTATCACACGTCAGTCTCCAAGCCACTGAGCCAGAAGGCAGTATCACACGTCAGTCTCCAAACCACTGAGCCAGAAGGTAGTATCACACGTCAGTCTGCAAGCCACTGAGCCAGAAGGTAGTATCACATGCCAGTCTCCAAGCCACTGAGTCAGAAGGTAGTATCACACGTCAGTCTGCAAGCCACTGAGCCAGAAGGTAGTATCACACGCCAGTCTCCAAGCCACTGAGTCAGAAGGTAGTATCACACGTCAGTCTGCAAGCCACTGAGCCAGAAGGTAGTATCACACGTCAGTCTGCAAGCCACTGAGCCAGAAGGTAGTATCACACGTCAGTCTGCAAGCCACTGAGCCAGAAGGTAGTATCACACGTCAGTCTCCAAGCCACTGAGCCAGAAGGTAGTATCACACGTCAGTCTGCAAGCCACTGAGCCAGAAGGTAGTATCACACGCCAGAAGGTAGTATCACACGCCAGTCTCCAAGCCACCAACTGACCCTACAAGCGACACCTTCACTCCATTCATCCCAGGGACTGGCTGTATATTGAATGTTATTACCAGTATTGTTCATATTTGTCAGACTGTGAGTTTGAGACAATGAAAGTAACAACTGGCTCTAGTCCATACCAGAATATATGCTGCAGTGTAAACGCTAAAACTATTCAGAGATGGAATTGGGCTGATATATTGTTTAAGATAGGTAGTTTATAATTAACATACATATTCATTTTTTGAAAGAGTATCTTATGAGGAAATAGAAAAAAAAATATCTAAAATAAATGTGATAAACAATTCAAAATCAGATAAAACGATCCCCTTTCGAGATGTGAGCCATTTTACAGAAACGCTATCTCTTGAACCTATCAGTCATCCCCCTGTTCCCACTAACAATGAACGAGGCATTAGGGGTAGAAATGAGACGTTATTCAATGTTGACGTAACCAGGGAGTTGAAGGGTGGTAATCCGAAGCCACGACGAACTAACATTAATCTCCTCATCTGACATTCAACCTTTGCACCAGGGACCTCGGTGGAGATAAAGCCATATTTCCTTACACCACTAACAACCTGAGTCAGCCTGCTATTTTATACACAAACGTGCACCAACAGAAACCCATTAAAACAAAAAGTTAAATTAACAACAAGCTATCACAAGGTAAACTGACTTTTTTATCTTGGGGGCTTTTGTGGATTTTACACATGAAGGAACGAGATATAGTTTGAAATATTAAAAATTACCGAGCCAAGGAATCAAGACATCATAGCTAAATAAGTAGATCAAAATAATGCTCAGCATTAGCACTAAATGCTCTAGTATCACCTCTAGTAAGGATTTATTTAACTGAGTGAAGAGAGATCATGTTTTAACTCACTAGTTTGGCATTTCGTCTGGTTGGTTTTTACGCAATAGCTATAAAATGTGTTGATTAATTCAAAATAAATTTGGCAGGAACATTATTTAATCCTAATTTAAAATATGTATCCGCTCTTTCTTTAGATTTTAAGGGAAGTAGTTGGGTTGCAGTATTCCACTATGATTTAGATTAAAATATGGGGTCATAGTGTAATTCTTAGAGGTAAGACTGCTGCCGTTCAGATTGACGGGGTGGGGTATTCAAGCTGGTGGCTACTCAAAAGGGGTTTCGTTTACTAGCCCATCACAATTGATCGAGCACATTGATGTATTTGAAAAAATTGACATAGTTTGAAAATGATATCTTAACTTCATGAACAACGTATATTCTACATGAATATAGTGTACTATTATTTTCTGTCTAATTCGACCATAAATAAATAAATATAAATTCCAAATTCAAGAAGAAATGATAGGAGATATCTCAAAAGTTTCAGACTGTAGTAACGATAGTAACGAGACCAGGAGGTCTACTATTCACACAACTACTACGAGTAGTTAAATTCTATTTAAGTTTCCAACAGATTGTTAGATTTGTCTCTATTGGTACAGTAACCGAGACAGTTACATCACATCCAGTCATTTGTCGCACGAATATTTATAGATAGCTAATTAATATATTTGAAAATATGGTTAATTTGGAGAAAGTACTGCCACAGTGTTGTGGAGACAATTGAAAAAAGTTATACATCATGTTTAAGGAACTCTTCTCTGATGCTAACAGCCGGGATTCGAAACCAAACCTCCCTGTCAATAGATGTTGTCTGGGATGAATTAAAACATACAACAGAGGGATACCGGAATACGATCTAGTGCGTCAGCCTCTTTTTGGACTTTATTCTCGGCAACAGCTTCAAGAAAACACAGATACAGTTCCTATACCTTCCTTATAAGGCAATTAATGTGTCAATATAACCAGTGGTGGCCCGTGAGGGAGGGTCTAGGGCACCACCCTCCCTGCAAAATAAAGAAAAAAGATAAACAAAACATATTTGAAATCCAAACCAACTTTTGCATGTGTTTCATTACACTAGTTATACTATTTCCTAATTTTAGTGAGGAGATTAGTAAAACCATAATCGCCTCAACGCTTGACAAAAAGCGCACCCATGTTAACACGTGCTTTGTGGCTGTTTGTCCCAACGCCCCAATCTGTGTATGGTTCACAGGGTGGTTGCCATGACAACCTGACGTTAATGTCCTTATCTCAGCACTCACCTAACACGCTATTTGGGCTGAGTTAAAGTGAGACTGCGGCTAGTTGTTTATTTCTAAAACAGAAAGTGCGACGCTACCGGTCTTCACTAGAATTTTCGATAACTTGATTCAAAATAAAAGTTTCTGATATTTAAAACCTGAATGTTGGTTCTTTATCATAAGTAGAAAAGTTTGAAATTAAAACTAATGCAAGGCCAGTGCCCGATTTGAACTTAAGTCAGATACAAGAAAGAGGTGACTTTCCGAGCCGTTTTGATAAGAAACTATTTGATAAAAAGACGTGGATAGGTGGGTGTAAAGAAAGTATACCTTTAATTTGTTTGGTGTGTTTGTTACTTGGTTAAGAAATACCATGCTTTGGCCAAGTTGTCCATTGAGCAGTCGATTATTCGAGAGATATCAGACTTTTAACGATCTATTAATAGAAATATTCATTTCATACAAAAACCGAAGAGTAGATTTTTCTGTTAAACGACGAATTTACTGATACATTATTTCTTAAATTCTATTATGAAAACAAGTGAGTTGTTATACTTTTATAACTTTATAGCCTTTGTTTACTTTTATTAACTTTATGCTTTTCATACTATTTTAGGTGTGGTTTATAAGACAACACAGGCTGTTATAAGGTAATCGATTTATAGGCTACTTAATTTGACAATTTTTAAGATCCCTTAAAGTTTACTCACGAGCCGCCACTGTATATAATCCTAACTAGTTCTAGGACGCGGCGAAGAAACAATGTGACTACAATCAGTCACACATGCCAAATAAGAACCAATGGTAACAACTAGTCCTGGAGGGAGCATTATTTTATAACAAGAGAAACACAAAGCCACATGATCCAGATTATGGAATAAATCAATATTTCTTATTTAAATATAAATGTGGTCTACTTGAGTTTATGTATCAATAAAAACACTAAAACAATGTTTTAACACAAGTTTGCAGTTTGTTTGGAACGTAGGTTGTATAATACATGTAATACTGCTTTGTTCTCTTAGATAAATCTCCATAGTCAAGGAATGGAGCAATATAAAACATTACTTTATAAACGTGCTGTAGCTTATAGCGAGTATCCTCGGAAAACTTGTGTTGTGTGAATAGCATAAAACTCTTAGTCTAACAGTTGTTTTACATTTTTAGTAAAATCATGCATGTGTGTTTAATTTATTCTCAGTTTATTGTGCATCAACCTTTCAGAAATAATAGTTGAATATATTCCTTGCAGTCCCACGTTTGTAACTGTTTTAAAATTACCTTGTATTGTTAATGGAGAGTAGAATATACAAGGGATAGAGAAAATAATAAATTTAAGTTGGACATTAAGTACCGAGAACACAGGCCACCACTTACACGGCTGTCACTGAATAAATATCCGTTTCAGTCCGATCATTCTATTTGTTTCTTGTTCTTACAGAAATATTCAAAATAATAAAACTTGCAAAACAAACTACTAAAAGATGGAATTAGAATATATTTGTGGAAATAAAATTGAATTATAAATGACAAACCACGTGAAACAAATGAAAGAAAATTAGATATTAACAAGTGAAAATAAACAAGCGAAAGATTGAAGCTGAATCAAAAGAACAAAGTTCTATAAGAATTGGAAAATAACATATTTTACTTGGCAAAATCTTTGTTCAGATTGAAGGAATTTAATGTTAAAAATAGTTTAAATTAATATTGAATAGTATGGACAGAGTCAGTAATGAATTAATGCTGGAGGAGTGCAGTTTGAAAGGGAATCCAATGTGTCAATGTGAAAGAAGCGTATTACGTTGGTTTGAGAATGTTGATTGGCTGAGAGTGGGTCAAGTGAAGAAGCAAATTTATGAAGATAGAGTTTGGGTATCAAAAGAAAGGGGTAGGCCATGTAAGACGTGGCTAAATGTTTTAGAATAATGTGTGAAAAGAGAAACATTAATAGTTTTAATAATAAAATAGCAGGTATGACTCGGTGTATGGATGTTGTTGAAGCGAAGGGAGAATTCAAGGACAGGGAATTGTGGAGAAAGTTATTGTTTTTTAGCTGTATGCACGCACGTATGTGTGTAAGGATGTATGTATGTATGTATGTATGTATGTATGTATGGACATGTGCACCTTGAAGTTGGAATGTTAATTGTCTTATTATGTTTTGTTAAAATGAATTTAAAACTGGGTCAGACGCGTGCAACGCAGTCATTAAAGGTACTAGCTTGAAAGTTACCTTCCGCGTGCACTCATCAAACTAAAAACATTCCTCCCGGGTAATTGAGCTAGTATTCTCTAAGATCCTATTTCATAAATTTTACCTCATTAGTATAAACATGCAAGCTCCCCGAGAGATTTAAAAACAAAAGATAACGGATAAGACTCGGGGGTGATAAGACCAACTCTTCATTTAAAAGTACTTTCATTTCAAATTATAAAACTATCACTGTGCTACTATTTATTTTAAAAACACTTAGCAGCCAAAATATTCCTCAGACTGCGCTCCAAAACAGAGATGGAATACCTTCTTTGACACTTTGACACGTAAATTGAACCCAGGACCTTTGTATTAGCGTACTAAGAGCACTGGTGTGCTAATTAGAGTGTCCTGGCTTCCATTCTCGTGTACAGGTGTCATTTTTAAATCTCTAATAAGACATTTGACGATGCCACAACAACAACTTAAAGAATAATTCGTTCTTCCAAATGTTCCTATTCATGTACAATTATTAACTCTCCTTTAAGCACAGCGTTTTTAAAGTGTATTGAGTATTATTTCAACTTGTAAGTTAGAGGAGATACAAGTTGACACAATAAGTGACCTGCAACATAAGGTGGTTGTCCTAGTTTCATCAGCGAGGCAGTTGAGACTTCTTAGCGAACACCAACAAATGAGCTCGCCTTGTCTCGAATGGTAATGAAGCATTAGTCTCGAGGTGAATTGAAGGAAAACATTCTCTTCGCGATAAGCCGTGATAATTAGCTTGTCCAACCTTTCTATGGAGCTTTAAAATATGACGCCAAAATAAAGACGCTTTTATTTTATTAGAAATTTTGATATTTCTTTCACTATCATAATAATTATGTTTGGACTCCATAATATAAATATTTATAAACGTTTTAAAATATTTGTAATTGTTTTTAATAGGTTTATTTAAGTGGAATCTGCTTGAAAAATCAGAATTAAGAATAAATTAATGGGTAGCTATACTATTTCCTTAAGATAAAAATGATTCTACTCATTTTATAGCATGTTTACTAAGAATTTTCTATAAAAACTATTTTAAAATTTCATACCAAAAATAATTAAAGCTAGCTAATAAAATATTAACTGATATTGATAATAATTGTACAAATACGTCAAGGAAGATGAGCTTATTTCTGTCACAGTAAATAAATTACATCTAAAGTTTGAAAATCTCAATAACCAACAAGTTACTCAAATATTATGTAAAATATTGGGAACGTAGCTATTTTAAACTGATTTGGTTTTGTATTTGAGAGGGCACGAATAGGAACATTTTATATTCATGCGCTATGCTGGCGGCTGGGGTTCAATCCTCGGTCCCGGCAAAGATTTATCTGATTACCAAACCCTTCCTTCACCTCTGACAAGACATCTTGTGAATGTGAGGAATGCCAGGTCTCCACCGTGGTTCGGATTCCACGTTAAACTGTAGGTCCTTCATTTCATCTCACAATCACCCTACCATTACACATTAGCGTAAGTGCGTATAACCCGAATGAGTAGTAAGACGCGGTGCTAATAATAATAATAATAATAATATATTCATGCGAACACGACTAGGAACATTTTAAGAAACACCTTTAACACATTGGAGAGAGTATTGGAAATCAAGATAACGAACTTAATTTGGGAGGGTGGACCTGAATTATGGCTAAACTTCATTCAGGTGAATAAAAGAGTAAATAATTAAGTAAACTTCACAATTTCCGTTTTATGTTCTAAAGTTCATATTTAAAAATTATTCCAATATATAGTTGAATAAGTTCATATCTACTGTACCTTTAAAAACACTTATGTTTTTGAATATGGGAAAATCCAGTTAGTAATAAAACTCAAACTAAACCTGGTTTTGGTAAACTTTGGATTCCGCTAAAAGAAATGGCTTGTTTTAGATTACAGACTAATGACTAGTGTACTTGTACATATACAACTGTCAGAGTGTTTCTTGTACAAAGAAAAACACTTTAAAATATATTATATAGTTTAGAAATGACACAAGGCATGCAGTTCAACCATTAAATTAACACCATATGTTGGCAATAATTGTCAGAATATGAATATTTAGTGATAATTACATTCTATTGTGTTCAATAATATTTATTTAAACAAGATTGAAAGAAAATTTATATTAATTTAAAATTAAATGACTAAAATAACCAAGGTTTGTATGGATGGAAAAAAAATGAATGTCTAAACAAAAAATGCAACCTCTAGATATTTTAATATAATATGTAGCGTCAATACGCCATCCAAAAATACCAGAGCTCATACTTTATTTGATAAAAAAAGAGAAATATGAAAATAGAATAAAACCTGTAAAGTTATTTTAAAAGGAATATAAGCTCCAATTCTCGAGTCCTTGCTCTCCATTGAATTACTGATTTTTTAGAATTGACTCCGAGAATTTCCTTTTTTCTTTCAGATATAACAATATTCTGAAAAGCTATAGATATCTTTCAGTCAGCCAATTTATCACATGACCTGGAAAACTCAATACATTGTCGTATAAAATCAACATAAATCTTGCAATATTAATTCCAAATTTAAAATCATTGCTGCTCCTTTCAAATTTATAAATCATTTATCTACATGTTTAACTTTGCTGTTCAGAGAGCAGCTCAATGATAAAGAAAAGCCAACTGGACCCGAGCTAGCTGCCGGAATAAACTTGAACAGGACCCTAATCGGTGGTCCTTAAAATAGCTCCCAAGCCCACAGGACTTATTTACAACAAAGTCTTAACAAGGAAAGGAGAGATTTGAAAAGAATTTGGAGTTGTTAAGGACTAGCTTCGTTGAAATAATTTACCAATTAAATATTCTGTAAATTGAAATATGACACCTGGACATGGTACTCGAACCAGGTTTTAATTTTCGTGCCCAGGTGTTATTTAAAGTTTAAAGGATATGATATTTAGATAGGCTATAACCGTAATTAGCAAATATAATAGCTTTGCTCAGTACGTCATGTTAATATTAGCAATAGTGATGATGATGATAATAATAATAATAATAATAAACATTTGCCATTTATTCATTCATAATGAAACCGTGAATAATTAAAACTAACTAAATGTTCAGAAACCAACTATTCAAAGTTGTTACTAGTCAGAACTAAATACGTAGCATTTAAAAACGTGATTATTAAAATTATATAATAATTGTAGGCCTATATGGCTGATGGCCTCGTAATTATTTCCTCCATAATTCTACTTATAGATAAAAAATACTAAAAATATAGTGATATTAGAATATTAAAAGAAGATTACCATTGGTTGTTGGTGACGGAGAGGTCATGGTTCGAATCTCTGACAGGTATTTTGAAGAAGGTTTACACACGTGACGTGTGAATGATTTTTTCTGATCACTTTTCCATCTTAGTATGGGTTCGATTCTAGTAGATTACATTCCTTATTCCAGCCATTAGATTAAGTCATTCATAGCAATGTGGTTGGACGTAGCTATGTTAATCTAGATAATGGGTCTAATATATGTAAAGTATTTAATATAAATACAGATTATATAATACATATATAGTAATAGACCCACTAAACACATAGCCTCATATAAATAAAATACTATTTAACTAGAGTTTTTATTTATATTTAATTTCTTACAGGTACGCATCCTAGAAGAAGTTTATTAATCATATTGAAATTTAAATCGATATTTAAGCGTATAGCCCGAGTGGGTAGTAAGACATGGTGAAAAGAATCTAGAAGTTCAAAGGCAAGTAGTTTTAATTTTTTTTAAATATACATTATTTCAGATTTAATTTACTTAATTAGATTTATAGGCATAGTATTTTAAAATAAATAAAATAATATTGTGCTCTTGCAGGACAATATATGAACCTACCATAATACTACTTTTAAAATGTTTAATTAGATATTTTTGATTATCAGAAAAAGAAAAGCCTCGAGCTATTATTGTGAGAGATTCTAGGTAAATATTTTAGTTATAAATGTTCAAGCGATGCTATGTTTTAATTAGTGTACCATATTTAAAACATTTATAATAAGATGAGCTAATGAGGATGGATTAAGTACGGAGTTGTTAATAGGGATATATGCACAGATTCTTGCCTACCCTGTAGGGGAACGGCTTGCTTATATGTGTATATCATTAGTGTATTTAACACTATAAGTGAGCGATAGGGGCTAGAAATTCTAAATTATTTTGAATATAATAATTTTAATATAATTTTATTTAAGTGCATTAATCTATATTCTTAGTTAATAAAACATGTTGAAGTATAATTAATGTTGATGTTCGGATCTTAAAATACAATCTAATCCATATTTTTAAATGTGTTTTGGGACATTGAACCGGAGTGGGAAATGCATCACTCACTCTTAAAGGTGGAAACTATGTTTGACGTGAGAGATCGTCCCCTGCGTTCAGCTATCACGTGTGTTTGTATCGGAATGATGTATGGTCCCAGACACGGCAACACGACCAAATATACATAACACGATAAGGAACAATCGCACAAACTTTCTCATATTGCGTTTTATAAAATAATCTTACACTAAATTATCGTTAAGTGAATTTAATTTAAAAAACAAACACAGAATCTTGTTAATCACAATAAACACTCTCTATAAATAAATTTCAAACAACTAACTTTAAGTTTTCAAAAATTGGTTATTTGTAAATTACCCTCAAATTATTTTCAATTTGCTAAGATCAAATCATGTTCTTATTTTTCGTGAAAAACAATCCCCAAATATCAATTTTTAACTAAATCTTCAACGCCATTATAAAAATAATATTTGTCAAAAGTAAATTCATTATAAATTAATTAAATCAAGGAAAATAAGCGCATATTGTAATTTAGCGTGTATAAGAGACCCTAGATAACAATTTTAAACAAAACCCTTATAGCTATTTAAAAAAAATTATAATCTTAAAAAAAAAGGGTTTTTATTTAACTACTAAGAAATATATTCTGATAAAAACAACTTTATACAACTTATGTATAGATATGTATAGTTATCGTAAAAGAATTACCAGATACATATTCTAAACAAAATTATTAGAGCCATTTCTTGAATAATTTTAATTTTCAAAAATATTTTATATCTGATATACCCTTAAATAAATCTTAGCTCAAAAATCAACTATACAATTTTGAATGCCTCCACACTATAATTTCCAAATTACCCTAAAAATGTCATATTTCTATATTTATTTGGTAATTTTGAGTTTTCACTCTGCCTGTCTATCAAATTTTAATTTTCCACATCTAAAAATTATTGTTGCACTTCTACAACTCTTTCCCAATTTTAAATCTCACACTGTTAGATTTGTCTAGTCATATGGGGCAATCCCTATATCTTTCTGCCAAATTTCGGCTTTCCAGTTCTCTCTAAACATTTTTTGGCAAAAATAATAGTCCACCCCCTGTTCCACCCCCTTAGGAGTTGAATTCTGGTAAACCCTTTCTTGTAGGATACCTATGCCCCGAAAGGAACCTCCCCACCGAATGCCAATATTTCAGGTCCACGGGTTGGCGAAATATCATGATGAGTCAGTGAATCAAGGCTTTCGTCTTTGTGCATAGATAAACGTAATCATAAATAATTAGACCTGATAGTATTTACATTAAAGTACAGTTACATGAAGAGGCCATATTTATATCAAAGATATTTCATTAACTAAATCTAACAATTATGAAAAACTTTAAACTCTTTTTGTATAAAACCATAATAAAATGCTTCTGCTTATTTTCGAAGCTAGATAGTTAATTCAATCATCCAACCGACTAAGTTTACTTTGAACTGAAATATTTCCCAGGATTAAATACATCCAAATTTATGTAAATGCAATCGTTCCTCTTTATTTGAGTTGGATAGAGTCTGACTTTTAGAAAAACTGTTTAGTTTGTACTCCGGCCAACAGATATTACTGCAGTTTCCTCTGACAAGTCCTTGTGTGTATTAAAAGCCATGGTCCATCACTATCTCCCTTTCTTTCCCCAAACAGCCGCAACCCGCCGTGTATTCTGCTAACATTCCAGGGAATATCGATTGATTGGTTTAATGGAGCGCTCTTAATGCCGACAGATATGAGACACAAAGGAGACAGTGGAATAATGGGAGCTTCCGGCTATTAACAACGCTAGGCTCAAGGTGCGATCAACACATTCTATTTGGTGCGGCTAATTACTTACTGAAGATATAGTTATTTAAATCAAGCACCATCATTTGTTTGTAAACATAACTTTCTTCCTAAAGAGGTACCTTAATATTTAGGTTAATACACATTTTACAATCACGACCCTTTCCATGAGACAAATTACGAGACACTTGAGGCAATAGTGGTTAATACGGAAGAGAGCAACGCTATACATTTAAATATGGCATGCGAATAATGGGAGATGAATGATTATAATTACAGAGATCAGCCATTAGGTATTTTTAATTAGCTATAGACCAAATTAGGGGGAAAAAATTAAATGTTTGCCAAAAATGCAGGCATAATTTTTAAATGTATTAAATAAGCATCGCAATTGTCCCGCATGCAATGCCAGGTACTACTGATAGTAAGTAACAAGTATCAATGCCAGGTACTCCAGATAGTAAGTAACAAGTATCAATGCCAGGTACTCCAGATAGTAAGTAACAAGTATCAATGCCAGGTACTCCAGATAGTAAGTAACAAGTATCAATGCCAGGTACTACAGATAGTAAGTAACAAGTATCAATGCCAGGTACTACAGATAGTAAGTAACAAGTATCAATGCCAGGTACTACAGATAGTAAGTAACAAGTATCAATGACAGGTACTACAGATAGTAAGTAACAAGTATCAATGACAGGTACTACAGATAGTAAGTAACAAGTATCAATGCCAGGTACTACAGATAGTAAGTAACAAGTATCAATGCCAGGTACTCCAGATAGTAAGTAACAAGTATCAATGCCAGGTACTCCTGATAGTAAGTAACAAGTATCAATGCCAGGTACTACAGATAGTAAGTAACAAGTATCACAATGTAATGTCACAAACACAGTTTTAACTATTTATATTTTCTACCAATGGAAGCCATTAATTTATCTTGCACATTATTATTAAAATAGGGTTAGTATAATCATGTCGGATTACATTTATTTATACAATTAACTAAACAAGTATAAAGTGAAATGTTTAGTGTAGGTTTATTATAATCTATAATTATACAGTAGCAATTTAATTAACTCAAAGTTTATCAATACTTGGTTCGACCCCCAGAATGTTTATCAGGACTCCGGAAGTTGTTGAGACCAGGTTTTGATCCCGGTGGTTTTCCATTCTCCTTCCACGCAAATGTGGGTGCATTTCCTCTCTATCATCCTTAGTCATCACTATCCCTTTAGAGTAATTAATACATAGGCCTATCACCTGAACAGGCGGTAGAATGCGGTGCTAAAAATAGAGCCACGCACACTATCATTTTGAAGTTTTCCTAGGAAATAGGAAATGTTAAATTTAGAGAATTTTAAAAAAAGTTTCTAAATAATTTTTTGGATTAGCGTTTAGTTAAATACATGCTTCTAACCTTATCGATTGATTTTAGTTATTTAGTTTTAAATTGGTTAAATTTTTAGAATTTGTAGATAAACTTTTACTGGAGGTTATCTTTAAAATTATTATTTAAGAAAGCAATATCTGCGGTTTATTACTTCAGTTATAAACCACTAAAAACATGAGGAATGTTATAGCTTGGATGAAGGTAGCTGAAAACATCGAGTCTAAAAGACAATGTTTCCAGGAGATTGTAACGGACCAAACCTGCCCTATTGGGATATAAAGAAAGACTGAAGCAACTAAACACACGTGTTATCTACATACTAGTCCTGTGTTACATACTAACACACGTCTTATCTACATACTAGTCCTGTGTTACATACTAACATCTTGGGGACTTGATGGGAAGATCCCGGCCCCCGTGGCACTCAATAATATACCACTCGACTGGCCAGAGTTTCCGGAAAGACTGGCCAGTCCACTAGGCCGAGCTGACCTTCCAGAACATCATGGATGGTGCAGTGGTAGCTTGTTGGGAGGACGATGGTTCTGATAATACCTAGGTCTGTGCCTAGCCAGATATCTTATTGACACAGTCAAGACTATAGACCGTACTCATTGAGATTGTGCACCTATATAATGTTTCCTGTATCATGTGAGTTTGCACGGTCAGGAAATCATTGTTATTTAAACTTATCTTCATATTGTTATTTATTATATATTTAGATTTATGTGTGTATTGTTCCACCTAAATTAGCCCATCACTGAGGGTAGGGTGGGGTGGTGGTACAAGATCACCCGTCCACGAATTAAATATATTAAAAGCTACTTCAAACAAATTTTTCTACATTCTATCATTTTCCTTTCAAATTACGTTCCATACCACCAGCAGAATAAAATATATTTTGGCTTGGATTTTAAGGTCCAGTTAAATTATGAAACTTTGATACTAATCATTAACAGTCAAAAATTCAATCAAGAATGAGCTTTTAAAAAAATATTCTTTAACGTTCACAACCTAATTTGTGTGTCCATGCAAGCAGGTGCAACACCAGTTCTTGAAATGAGGTTTTAAAACTTTGACACTAGCACCAGAAGAAACACTCACATTATAGTTGAAACGCTAATAAATGACCAACTAAATTTCAAATCAAAATCACTGAATTTGTCCACTGAATATGACAATTAATTAATTAATAGCCTAATAAACTGACAAGATTGACCATACTAGTTACGCACCTGTGCATATTCATCAACATGTATTTATTAAGTAAATAATATACTACTTTTCCTCTATATACACCTCTGTGATATGCGCGGGTTCAACTAAATGGAATGAATACTTGATTTAGTTTCCTTTGCGTGTATTAATACAGGTGGAATATCAATAATTGCCCCTGACGTGTAGTTTTGGTGGATATGACGCCCTACAACTTGTTTATCTAACTCTGAAGTTGTCTCCCTTAAAACAGAGGGTGTTGTGTTTATTGAACTAGTTGACACTTGACTGATTGCTAGCGTGTAGTATGAAAGACACGGAAGTCTCAAGGCTGCATAGTTGTAAAACTGTACGAGAATAATAGTTATATTGGGGAGTCTTACTCGGTAATGCGCTCAATGTTACCTAGCTTACAACATTTCCTTAACGTTGTTAGGGTTTTCATGATGACAGCATATAAGACATGTGGAGGAGACAAACGATAGCATTGGTTACATAACAATAGATTAACATGTCTAATGGTAAAATTAAACCAAGAAATAAAACTTCTATCTTATCTTCTTTGCACCCACCTCCTCAATATCCCCCAAAAATCCACCCTGCCTTTCTGCATGGAAGAGTTTCATGTCTTACCTCATCAAGATCTTCTCTGTGTCTGCTCAAGTATTGCATCCCATGAAATATCTCACAATTAGTATTACATTTCCCTCAAACCTCTTCTAAAATACTGCTCCAAGATCTCTACATTTATTTCTAATAAACTTAATTTCCTAACATTATAAGTTTTCAAGCAATTCAACAAATGGAAGCGATCTCAATTCCAGAGAAACACATCACAGGAGTCCTCTTAAAGACACGCAACTGGCATTTTACCAATTTTTCAAGAAATTGGGAAAAAGTCATACTCATGACTATTTTTTCTCAGAACCCTTAATACAAAATAGCCTATAAAGTCAACCAACAGATGGTACCACATGAAAAAATAAATAAGGAATTTTTAAAAGTGAAACAAAAATTAGAGAAATTGAGTCGGCTGTGACGATTTTTGATGGACCCCTTCAAATTTCTTTGGTGTTTTAATATATCGATGTTTCGCTAGCTCCACTCCGAGGAAATCTATAGATTCTCCATGTTTACATGGACACAACCATTAGCTGATTGGGAGCACTCCTTGTTTTAACGAATAATACTCGTGGTACTAACAGGACATGCTACAGAATATCGATGAACGTTTGTATTTGCAGCTCAAGTGTCGATACTTTGATAATTGTCTTCAAGGTAGATCGTAGTGCTGATATGTTTGGGTAGTCTTTTGATAGATTATTATTATTGATAGTGGTAGTAGTAGTTGTATTATTAGCTTAATAGTGGTCATATTAGTAGTAGTTTTATTAGTAGTTTCATTATTACTACTAGTAGTATTAGTAGTAGTATTAGTAATAGATTCAGCCCACATCAATAGGCACGTGGTTTAAACGCTAGACTCGTATTGTCTGGTATTATGGTGGGTTGAAGGTTTGGTTTATTAGTTTATCCTAAATGGTTTATCCCCCTCCATTCTCACAAATGCAGGAGCCTTTGACTCTTGAGTTCTACATTACTCTTCCCTTCCCTATTAATGCAGATAGGATATGTATGTCCTAAAGAGTGGTAAGGCCTGATTAAATAGATATGATCTATATTATTATAAAGTAGCATACACATAATTATTGATAACCTATTGTTCTTAATTATTATTATATCTAAACCTATAAGAAAATATACTAAGTGTGTACAGATGCATGCACACAGTTCACTTAACTTGGAATAAAAAAAGGTAAGATATTCATTTGAAAGCATAATTTTAATTATTGTTTTTTATATTTTTTCACAAAAAGGTTGAGATGTTTAACTAATTAAAACTGCCTCTATGTTAGGGAATGTATTAACCTTTGATATAGTTTCCCATGAAAGATAAACTGTGGTTAAATCCTGTGTAGTAATGTTGTAGTAGTATTATCCACCTCCTATTCAAACATCCACAGAGAGGGGAATCCCAGTGCATTACTCCAGGTGCATTAGAGAGGCTTCCGTCACATCTACCAACTTAATTGATGGGCCCAGAAGCAAAAGTACACAAGTAATTTATTAAATATAACGATAAATTACATTTTAAGTTGTATTGTATCTTATACTCATACATTATATTAAAATGATTGTAAATATAACGTATATAATTATATTTAAATTTATTAGACAATTACAGGACATTTCATAACCCCAAATGTTTCAACATTTTGAAAAGGAAAGACAATACAATGTGGGATTCGTTAAAATAATATTACTCAGTAAGTGACATTTTTTTTTCTTGGCTTAGTCTTGTAGGGTGACCTTACTGCGAGATAAGAGACCTGTAGATCTAAGCATATAAAAAGTGTAGTCAGAATTAATTAATAAACATGTTAAAATATATAATATGTGGTATTATAGTAACAGTTTCATAATAAATGTGATATTAAAAAGTAAAATGTATTTTGGTAGAGTTCTTTAAAAACATATAGTTTTGATTACGTTCAGTTTTAATTATGCATGAAAAGTTTTATAATGTTTTTATTGGTGCTTTGTTATAATGTTTCTTTGATGTTATTGCGCCTGCGCGATGTCCAAATATTTACAATAATGAGGTAGAGAGAGATGAGTGGGAGGCCATTTATAAAAATAGAACCTAAGAAGACCTTGCCAGGATCTATTCCCCAACCTCCAGCAAACCAGACAATATCAAACTGACGCCTTTGTTTAGCTGCCCATTACTGCTTGTTTGTATTTTAAAGTAACTATCTCAGTTATCATTTATGAAAGTTTATGTATAAGATATATAATTAATTATTAGTCACTTTTTGAGCCGAGAGTAATTCAGATGTAGGAACTCCAAACAGTTAAACACAGCCCCCATCAATACAACTGCTCTTTTCAAAATAGGTTTATTCTTGTTGAACACGTCACGTGACGTGTGTCAGTCATTATTACTACTATTACATTTTCCTACCCATCACATGCAAACCAGACTAAATGAGCCCGACATGTTTTCCGTGTGCTCATCAGTATGTGTAAAAATAGTGAAAATAATAATTAAAATGCTTAAATTAATGAGATTTTAATTATTATTTTTCTTCGTGATGAAATAATTTACAAATAACTACTGGTTTTAAGTACAGGTTGTTTCACCCGCTCTCGGCCCCTGAGTGCTTCTCATACACCAATTACATCAATTAGTTTGAAAGTTATAAGGGAAACTCAGGGCCGAGAGCGGGTGTTTAACACCCTGCACTATCTTGGCAATAGCCAGGGCTCCACAGACCTGAAGCTGTTTCCTCTAGTGAGTTTAAAATAAGACATGCGTTGTTTTTCCTCTGGGTCGTGTGACTGTGAGAAATGTCTGTCATGGTTAATCAGAACACTATATCGAGGCACGTTATAAAGAACATCTATACAGAAAGGACCACATGCGGGACTTTGGTGAACTATAAATTCCACCTGAGCTGAAATTAATATGCTATAAGCAATTACTTCAATAGTGTTGGATGAATAAGTTATATGGAGTGTACCAACATCTATACGAAAGGAGAGTGGGAAACCATATATTTCACACTTCAGTATATCCAGCTAGAATTCAAGCCCCAAAGCCCTTCTGGGGCTGGTGAGTTAGACAGGAATATACCGACTTCGCGGCCCTCGTGCTCACTGTTGCTAGTTAAAATTAGTTGACATAACCACATTTCTTAGTGCCAATATATATGTATACGATAATATTAGTGTTGATGCTTATAATGAATAATCTATTACTGGTTTATAAGTATGTCCATAACAAACTGATGTCAATATCAATACCCAAACTAACAAAACTGAACCTTCAATTTGTATATTCATGAAACATTAGGTTTTGTTCTGGTTTAGCTTTTTATAAAAATGTTTCTGTTATTTAACTATAGTAAGTAAGAGTTGTTAAAGTGTGAGTTAATTTAACTAAATTAATTTTGTTTTCAATAAATAAAGTATTTTAATATAACTAATTAATTAAATAAGTAGAGTAAATTAATGATACCGCGATAAAGAATATATGTTACATATAATTTTAATTCCATAGCTACAGCAAGTGAGCAAATGAATGTTAGACAGTACATACCTGTGAATTCTAGTCCGCCTAGCTTCCAAGTCCCTTTCTTAGTGACAAGAATACTGCTGGGGCAGACATTTCTGTGCAGAACATGGCCAGAATAGTGCAGGAATGACAACGCCTCAGTGATCTGTACACAGACAAACACAGACATTGTATAAGGTCAGACATTTCAGTGCAAAACATGGCCAGAGTAGTGCAGGAATGACAACGCTTCAGTGATCTGTACACAGACAAACACAGACACTGTATAAGGTCAGACCTTTCTGTGCAATACATGGCCAGAGTAGTGCAGGAATGATAACGCCTCAGTTATCTGTACACAGACAAACACAGACATTGTATAAGGTCAGACATTTCTGTGCAAAACATGGCCAGAGTAGTGCAGGAATGATAACGCCTCAGTTATCTGTACACAGACAAACACAGACATTGTATAAGGTCAGACATTTCTGTGCAAAACATGGCCAGAGTAGTGCAGGAATGATAACGCCTCAGTTATCTGTACACAGACAAACACATACATTGTATAAGGTCAGACATTTCTGTGCAGAACATGGCCAGAGTAGTGCAGGAATGATAACGCCTCAGTTATCTGTACACAGACAAACACATACATTGTATTATACCTTACAAGAGTTGTTACAGTCAGCTACAATAACATTGTAAGTTACACTTGAAGATTATTATAGTATATTTTGTAGACTCGTTAACCTTTTGATTTGTAATGAATAGTTTTACACACCAAAGAAACTGGGTCACGAAGATAAAAGTAAGATTTTATTAAAACATTTCTTCCAACAAAATGTATATTAAATGAGGTCAGAGAAATAATCATTTTCCAAGAATGGTTTAACATTAGTTGGGTGATAAAAAGAGGAGTAATGTGTTTTTTTATATCTTTAATTTGTGTGTATCACAAACTTATATGTGATGCTTATCCATAAGATGAAACCAGAACATTAAGCTTTTCGCACCCATGTTACACCACTGGTTCATCTATTATTCAAGGTAATCTTTCAGCAGTAGTCGGTGGTGTGGTAATACTAGGTGCATGGTAGTATACGGCTGTAATGATGTTACAAAAAGAAGAACAACAAGCTCAATCAAATGGGAGAACACTCACCCTCTGCCTTGTTGAACATAAACACTGGAGCACATGTGCCGTGACCTCCTCTCCCTATAACTCAATCCCACTGACTAAATTAGTGATGGGCAGAATCGGATGAATAGAATCGATTCACTCGATTATTCTGAATAATCGATTCATTTGATTCTTTCAAAATTATTCGAATGAGAAAAACATTCGAGTGAAAACATAGCTGACTTGACGCGAACTGGCCGATTCATTCTCTTACCCCACCCTTGCAGGAAGTGCTGAGGAAAATTGACCTTATGGTTATGAATCTTTCAGGGCTATCTCTATACAGGTCTTCATTTCTATTAGGTTCATTTTCAATAAATAGTCCCCATTACTATAAAATAATCGACCTTACGCATTAAAATGATTTTAAGGCTAATTTAATACAAAGTTTAAGTGGTTGTACAGTTTATAATCGAATAACAGCCAAAAATAATTCGAATGAAAGTTACAAAATGATTCGATTATTTTGCTACATTACTACGTGGATTGTTCTTTTTCATTTCCTTAAAATGTTACCTTCCTAATTAACTAATCGCATATATAAAGAATGGTTTGAGAGATAATTTTTTTTAACGTTGACTTAAATTTATTAAGTAGATAAGTATATACTTTTTATGTAATTAATAAAACATTGCCCGGCCGTAATATTCAGATCATATTATAATTTTATTCACTGAAATAGTTTTAAGATTGTAAGCTTATATATTTTTGTTATGTTTAGAAAATATTAAAGGGTAAATTATTTTGACTCTTTTAAACACAAAGGGAAACGTATGTTTTTTATTTAATTACTAATCGTACACAACATAATTTATATTAATTGCGAGCTACTTATTTGAGAAATGCGTTCACTTATTCACTGTATAGTAAGTATTATGTTGTGGCTGTAATTTGGTCTTTGACACTGTCACAAGGAACTAAATGCAGTAGCCAGTAATAGAAAAGTTTAGATAAGCTGCAAACGCAAAGGAATGTGTATTGGGAGTTTCGACAGCAGGGTAAAGAGACTAGTAGCACAAAGCAAAACGAGCAACTAGTAACTAATTTTAGAAGTAGTAAATATCCGATTATTACACTCTTTACTACTTCTCAAAATTATTCGAGTGATTCTTTCTATTCATTCGATTATTTTTCAAAGAATCGAATGATTATTCAATTCTTAAAATCATTCGATTATGCCCATCACTAGAATAAATGGAGATACGATCTGACGGTCTGCTCGTGAAGAAACCCCGCCAAGAAACAAATGAGGGATGGCAACACCGCCAGTTTAGTTTCCGTTTCCACCGCCTGGATGGTTCCAGGAGTTTCTACTAGTTCCTAGAGTCACCGCAATCTTTCCTAAGCGCTGCTTGTCTCCCCTCTTCCACTCCATGTTTTTCCTCCCCTTTTCCCTCTCTCTGTGGGCTTGTGTCGGCTATATATTGCGAGGTTTCTTCTACATGGCTACTCATTGTATCACTGGTTTACTAGGTGAGAGCGGCAATTAAGCTTAGAATTAATTATATTCTTCAAAATTATCTTTCGGTTATATTATGGGGAACCTTTCAAAATTATTAATTTCAGGCTTATTAATTTACATTTCTATTACGGGATGGGTTCTTTTAGTATCAGTGTGGCTGCCTTGCAACCACGTATCCTTTTGTATTCTTCCTGTTAGGGGAACCTCCCGTTCTCCTCTGGAACGTAGTTTCTGTTTCTTGCGTCTATTTGCGCTCTTGCCGACTGTCTGATTAGCAGTTGATGTTTGTTCGGAATGTTTTGAGTGTGTTTTACTTAGACAGTTTAAATTAACACATGGTTATGTGGGGATCGAGCACCTTAACTTTCAGATATGTGCTTTAGCTTTAACTCTTTCGAACTTATGCTATGTGGTGGTGGTAAAACCAAATAGCTTTTATGTGAGTAAATAATTCCTTGTTAGTCTAAATTTACATTTAATCATGTGAGAATCAAGGACTCTAACTATACGCGATATGCTTATTAAAATGATTGCTTCTTATAGCAATGAGTGGGCGATACTCTCACCAGGTACAATACGTACAATATTATTTCTCCAAAACGGTTTTATATATATATAAGATAATGTGTTCAGATAATGGTTTCTCAAACACTGTGTAGCGCATAAGGCATTAATAAAGCTTGTATCACCAACATTCGTGATATAAATAGACGAGCATTCACGGTATTATTTCATGGTAATTAGGTTTTAATGTTACCATATCAGAGAGTCCAGTATTCATCTAATAAATTAGGATAACATGGATTAAATTGTAACATTACGTGTTATAATGTTACAACTGGACCCCGCCCCATACTGACGTGATTGGAGATTTGTAACATTACGTGGTATAATGTTACAACTGGACAACAAGCATACTACCCGCTCCAATAAATTCAACTCAATTAGGATCCCTACAATAGTATTTTTCTCTGTTGTAGTTCTTGTAGGCTAAGAAGACATAATAGAAACAATGCTGGACAATATATTTATTACCCAATCCAATCCTAAGTATTAATTTGTTCGTGTACTTACAATACTAATCTGCTCACAATAGAATCCTGCAAGGCTGGCCGGCACCTGGAATCCTAGACTGGCGAGTGGGTCAAGGGAGATCCAATGGGTCAACAAAGCGACCCGGCACTCCGACTGTACTAGCGTGAAATGAACCGAGAACTATCAACATCAACTAGAAGACAATTATGTATCCGACCCCTGACGGAGACTAGAGGAACCTCCTTCAAAACATCGGGTGATTGGAGATATTCACGGATATTCCGATGGAGCAAGCGGAATCAACAATGGTGTACGTGACTGTTTGAAGGCATCGTTGACGTCATCATATGCGTGTTTGGTGTACTCCCCCCTTCTTTCCAGAACAACGAAATCCCTATATAATGGCCGTGCAAGCTTGCGATAATCGACAATCCTACGATCAACGATCGACGACAGACCATTGTCATGGATCTGGACAATGGCTGGAGAAAACTTGTAAAAATGTATCAAAATCGTCGCTTAGACGGGTGGAGTTATGAACTCTAACTTATTTATAAACTTTAAACTTTTTGAATATAATATTCAGTTTCAAAATCTAACGTATTAATATTTTGATCGCCATAAAAATGTCTAAATATTCTATCTTAGATAGGTCGCCGCTCGGGCGCTGTAACTTTTGCTTATATTTTTATTCTCGTAAATATCCTCAGTTATGTGCTGATTAGAAGTTTGACTTGTTAATATTATATTGTTTGGAATGGTAGAGTAATTTTTTTATCGAAGTAACTTTTCATATTTAAAATTATGGTTTGATTTAACGTAACGTGAAGTAACTTTTTATTGGAATTTAAATTAGGATGACTTTAATCTTTTGTATCGTAAGTTTTGTTTGAACAGCTAAAGTTTTGTTAATTGATGTAACTGTTTGTTCCATATTTTAAGTCAGATCTGATAGTCCCGTGGGAGTTTGGCTTATGTCTGGTAGTCAAACCCTCACGTTGTGTAGACTCTGTTGTATAGTCGTCAAATTTAAATCTTTATATTTATGATATCGTTTTCTGTGAATTACGAAACCTTTGGAACCATATCAAGGTGCCCATTAGGCCCTTATAATTTTGTATCGCATTTTAAAATATTCGCTTTGTTATTGTCTCTTATAGACTGGACTATCAATATTATGATGGATTTCATGTTTCCTTTTGTTTAAAAAACTTGCGCAACTTTAATGATATAAAGTTGTGGGCTTCGAGCATAATTTCCAACTGTACTCATAATGATATAATGAGACCAAATTTTGTTATCTGAGCTATAGGGTGCAACAAAATATATTATTGTAATTACTTTTAGCTACAAACTAATAAAATAACTTCTTAAATTAAACAAAATAATTTAACTATCGATGTCAAAGGAAAGCATTATTGGATCTCTACGCTAACACAAACTTGAAGATAATCAAAGCAAAAATAGTGATGAAATATTTCTTTGAGGGATTATTAACAAGGTATTAATATAATTATAGCTTGTCCTTGTGTCTCAGTAGTAGAGAGGAATGGTTCGACTCCTGGTTGTATGGATGAACATATTCACTAGACTTTGGCGGGTTAGTTCTTCTTTACAATTTGAAACTATCGGGATATTTGGGCTGTTTGTGTCGTATTTAGCGTAGGCTGGGTCAGTTTTGATTTAGTGGACAGGGCATTTATAAAAAAACTCTTATATTCTACACAAATGTATAATAATTTGAAGTATATCTTAACTACATTGGTGTACATTCATAAAAATGTGATGTACATAAACAGTTTATTAATTTTTTAGCACCGCGTTTTACAGTTCATTCTGTTTATACGCCTATCCAATAGGTGCGTTAATTGGCTAAGGATGAGTAAAGTTGGATTTGGAAGAAGTGTACCTGCATTTGCGTGGAGATAAAGGGTGGGAAAGCAGTTAGGGAAAACCACCCTCAGTACACATGACCAGGATCGAACTACAATCTCCCCGACATTTGTAGTACAGTTTATTATGAAAGTGACGCCTTAAACCATGCGACCACCAAAGTGGGTGTTTTTAATGGACAATAGATGAAAGATTTTGTATAGTATATATATATATATAATATATATATATATATATATATATATATATATATATATATATTCAGATAATTATTTAATACATTAATTTAAATTAGTCCCTCTGAAACGTCGATCTACCTGTTTGCAGGTTGTGTTCTGTAGTGCACGGACACAACTACATGTCTTTAAGAACACAACAGAGCATACGTTGACCCTTTGTTTCCGGTGAAGCACAGGACGGATGGCGTCACGTGACACTAAGCATGTGCACAACACTGCCCTAACCAGTATTAATAGAACTATCTTTGTAAAAATAATGTTCTATACAACTGAGGTCTATGGTCCGAGCATCAAGTTAATAGATAGAGGTTTCAAACAAACTGGGGTTCAAACTAATGCCATTTAAAGTTTGTGTTTGTAAGAGTGGTGGAATAAATAGTTATAGACATATCGCTCCAATAAAATGTAGAATCCACGTCATTTCTCAGTTGGGCCCTTGTCTGCCCACTTATCCAAGGGGCCTGGGTTCAATTTTTGGATGGGGTTGTTTTCCCTTTCTCTGATAGGCAAACTATTGGCTTACAATATTGTTGTTATCCTTTTAAACAAAAATTAATCAGGATAAGACCCGCGTTCTTGGACATGAGGACTGGGTGTCAGTATTGTCTAGTCTGGTTTGCCAGTAGAAGGGTGTCAGTATTGTCTAGTCTGGTTTGCCAGTAGAAGGGTGTCAGTATTGTCTAGTCTGGTTTGCCAGTAGAAGGGAAGTCGTGCCAGCATAAAGGTAATCTTTCTAGTTTCTCTATAATTTCCCTACTTTCAAATGAGTGTAAATTTACTATAAAATATGACGTACTTTTTCCCCATTTTTTGAGATATTTAACGTTTACTTTCTGAACCGACTGATTATATCAGCACACGACTTATAGCTTAACTTAAATCTATAACAGACACAACATCCAGCCCCCAGCCATTAATTCATCACTGTAAAAGGGGAAACCCATATCTCCCAAATGGTACAATTTTCTGCCATGCCAGGAATCAATCTCTGGACCTTTAACTCAATAGACAGACACTCTACCGACTGAAGTGTCAAGTTGTTTAGCTACTACTGATATGCGGACAGGCCCTAAAGTAAAACTCTTTGTAAAAATACGAACAAAAACTAGAAAATTCGCAATTAATGAGAGCACTGGTAATAAAAGATAATTATCAAACATACGTGTTCGAGACCGATAAAATAAGCCTGAACCAAATTTATTATAAGATTTATTTTAGTTAAATTGTAAATATTTAAGAGATAATTGTTTTATAATAATCAATGTTTAATCAAAAACCGCAATATAATAGTTGGGATTTTATGTCTCTCAAACTTACATTAATGTGTTATGAACCACTTTACACATTTCTAAAGAGACAAATCTATCCCATTTTGTGCTCAAGTTAATTTGAAAAAATACTTTTAAAACTAAATACGGTTTCGGATATTTGAAAAATGAAGAAAAAATGTCATGCAATGTTCATGGTTAAGTTTATGGTTATTTCAAATAAATACCCTGTAGCTCAGTTCATAATTAAGAATAAATTAGTTAAAATATAATGTATGATGCCAGCATGATATTTTTTTCCTTCAGAATTCTCAAAATTTTTTCTCTAATTTATTGAATTATTAAATATTGATATTAAACCATATATTCATCGAGTTTCTTAAACATTTTTAATATACAGTGTTGTAGTTGATACAAAATATCTTTTTCTATGATAATTTTTTTAAATAAAATACACTAGGTGTATTTAAAAATGGGTATTTTGACATGTTACTCCCCACGAGCTAGTTCAAACGTTCAAGTTTTTTCTTTACTGACGTGCTGGTCAACAGTCATCGCTTGTAACAGGACCGATATGTACAGTGGGGGACCGGGATCGAGCCTCGACCCAACCACCTTCAGTAGTCTAGTCTATTGCAAGAGTAGCGCCTCAGACCATGTGAACACCAAAGAGGGCTACAAGAGATTACCATTAAACAAATTTAGTGGCTAAATAATGATAAGCAGGGAAAAAACCAGAATACAAATAATTTAATAGTAATGATAATTTATTGAAGCGTCCACAATAAATAAAACCAGCGAATACTTAGTGATAAGGGTGGTCCTTAATTTAATTTAATTTAATAATTTAATCATAATAATATTCTCACAATTTTTTATTCATGCAACAATTATGCGACCATAAAGTGTAACTTGGTTTATTTTAAGACGCTTCGTGGCATTACCAGCTTCATTTTTTTTCTCTTGTGAGTGTTTTATATTCTATCATTTTTAAAATGTAATATTCTCTATTGTCAGATGTCATCCCCGAGGCCTCCGTTGGCAAAGTCGGGTTTGTGTTCGTGATCTTGTTAATCTTCGTGGAAGCTCGTTTACCAGACGATGACAAAGACAGGGAGGGAGCGTGTTTGGCCAGAGGTGACTTCTCGGCTATCCCGTTAGTTCAGTCCTTGCTTCTTCTAATGCATAATGTGTTCTTATCTATGTTTACAATAAGAGAACAGTTTCAACTTTTCATGTCCATTTCCATGGATTATCAATTGCTGGACTTGAAAGAATTAATTCAAGCTTGTGAGTAATGTAGAACACTATGTTCAGTTCGTAAAATGGTGAATAATGAACGTTTTCCTAGCTGTATTATTTATTATAGAACTGCGTCTTAATGCCGGCTGAGGTTGAACGTAATTTTGTACGAATTAAGTTGTGTAGAGGATGAGTAGAATGTAATCTAGATTAAGTGTACCCGAATTTGTGTGGATAGAGAGTGTAAAACCATTTAGGGAAAAGCATCCTCAGTAAACACGACCAAGATTCAAACAAATCATCAAATCCAAGGAAAAATGATAATAACATGACATGATGTACTAAGATATAGTGAATGGCAAGACCTAGGTCTACTGTTTTATACAATTACTAGTATAATTAACTAAGTACATGTTTGTACTGTACAATACAGCGAAACTTTGAACAACTTTTATAGTATTAGAAAGTTGGTCTGATATCTCAGTTACTTACATGAACCTGTCAACACAACATCAACTCTCGTAAGTAATTAATATATCAAATAGATTTGAGTCTGTTCCTTGGGACAAAGTGTTTTCTTTCTCTCTTCATCCTAAACCTCTTTCCATAGAATCTTCTCTCTCTATTACTCTCGAAATAAGTGGACAAAAGTGAGATCCATTTGGAATATTACTCGAGTGACCTGACAAGGTATACGTCAGGCATTCATCTTGTCAAACCTTGGAGGAGGGATTTATTTCCTTGTTCAGAATAACTTTTACAATCTGCTTGCTAAATTTGAAGAGATTGTAAGAAACACTTTAGTTAACAAAAGTTTTACAACAAGGGTTTGAAGTAAAAAAACAGTTTTTTATTCTTTAAAAAACTAGATATAGCGATAAAAGTTACCTGACGATTCAACTTTACACTTTGTGTTTCGAACACTTTTTCAAAAAGTTGGTGAAAGTCAAAAATGGAAATATTAAAGTTGGTGGCAAAACAAGGTCTGGGGTGACGTGTACAGTATTTGGCTTGGTATGCCTGCTTTTCAATCCTAGACTGTTAGTAACAGGGGGTAGTCTGGACTGTTAGTAACAGGGGTATTGTGTAGTCAGGTGTTGGTCTGTTAGTAACAGGGGGTAGTCTGGTCTGTTAGTAACAGGGAGTAGTCTGGTCTGTTAGTAACAGGGGGTAGTCTGGTCTGTTAGTAACAGGGGGTAGTCTGGACTGTTAGTAACAGGGGGTAGTCTGGTCTGTTAGTAACAGGGGGTAGTCTGGACTGTTAGTAACAGGGGGTAGTCTGGACTGTTAGTAACAGGGGTAGTCTGGTCTGTTAGTAACAGGGGGTAGTCTGGACTGTTAGTAACAGGGGGTAGTCTGGACTGTTAGTAACAGGGGGTAGTCTGGACTGTTAGTAACAGGGGGTAGTCTGGTCTGTTAGTAACAGGGGGTAGTCTGGTCTGTTAGTAACAGGGGGTAGTCTGGACTGTTAGTAACAGGGGTAGTCTGGTCTGTTAGTAACAGGGGGTAGTCTGGACTGTTGTGAGAAGGGAGAAATGATAAAATAAATAGTCTCATGGTAACTTTGCGTGTTCCATTTAAATTCCCAACGCTAATTATTTCTATTTAGAATAGATGATTGAGTCTGTAGTCGTTAGCACATTCATTACAAACAGCCGCACGGGTTTGCATGTGGACAAGATGTGTTAGTCTTATTTGATCTAGTTTGTCAAGGAGAAAAGATCAGAGTTTGAATCCCAACTGAGCATTGAGGGGATTTTTTCAACAATATTTCCTTCGTAAAACAGTCTCTCTCCACTTAAATTCGGGTACATTTTCCTCAAAACATTTACTTTCACATTACTACTCCCTTAGTATAAATATTTCTATTACCATAATGTGATACATATAAATGCAGTAAAAAGTGTAATATTAATAACCAGCAGAAGTAGCTGGAGCTGCCACGGGTAACCGTGCAATGCAATGAGAGTACCCTAACCTCCTTGTCACCAGCAAACTAGACAAGTCAAGATTGACTCCTTTGCACGTGACTCTAATTGTGATTATAATAAGAGAGTTTATAGAAATAGGTAACCATCCCCCATAAGCCCATTCCCGAGATTAGGGATTTAATTTCTAGCGAAATTCAGGTGATGAATTTGGCCACCCCGAACATTTCCCGCCGCTATCCAAATTCATCTCCTCCCTATGCGTCAAGAGGAGGGTTGGGGATGAAATACTCGAGTTAAAGTGTGAGGCTATTAAAGGCCATCAAGGCCAAAGTGCTGACCATTTATTTCCCCTCTTCTATCCCATTAGACCCGCCCTGCGTTTCCTGGATCTAAAGTCAATTAAAATATGTTAATTGCGATCACTCACGAAGAAGTGTACTTTGCGGCAGTAACTCGTCTCGCACGAGGGAGGTTACTTCTGAGGGGTGGAAGATAGACATTCTTATCAGATTCAAGTAAAAAGAAGAGAAAATGTTTCACAAACTCGTAAATACATTCAGTCTATAGAATTATATATTATTATATTATTTTGTTATTAATTATGTCGAATATAACGAATATTTTATCATCAATTACCTAACACAATAGTAATTATATCTTAGTTAAATATTTTTTAAAATTATGTTAGAGTAAAAATGATTAAAACAAGATTTTGAATCTTGTTATAGAACATGCTTCAATTTTAAACAATGATGCTAGGAAAAAAACTTAAATTTAGTTGATACAACTACCCCAATTAATTCTCATAACCTTCTCTAGCACAGTTTGTGTATGTTTATTAAATTCACACTCACTCAACGAACTAGAACACAGATTCCTAGTGGGAGGGGGGGGGGCATGTCCTGTTAGAAATTAGTATATAGAGGATTTCTTTTCAGGTACCATTAAATATGTGTCTAGTGATGTTCATCTTGGGTACATGACCTGAATGTCATCAGTTTTTTTTTTCAAAATGGTCGCCAAATATAATACATGGTTTTAAACATTTAACAGCATTTAATTCGTAATGTAACCAAGTTTGGTATCAAATGAAAGCTATTATTCATGTCAATGTAACTCTAATCACACTTTATTTAAATATGATAAAATCCCATTTATAACAATAGCATTTAAATGAAGGTGTAATATGTTATTTATAAAATATAATGGGCACTTCAACATGTTACGGGCAGACCGAGAGATAAACTGGGATTTACATGTGTTAGCATCTCAGAGGACACTTCTTTTGTTCTTTGAATTTGAAAAAATAAATTACGCAAGATGGGGGTGTGTATCTTGAATATTGCAAGAAATTGGTAGAATTACATCCCACCCTTTATGCGTCATTCAAGAAGGGCAGCTTGGCTGTTCATTATGGAACCAGAAGTTCATTAGTGTTGGAATGGACCAAGCTCTTGAGAAAGTCTATAATAAACCTGCTAAAGTACATGGAGGCATCATAGTACTTACTTGTCAAAAGCAAGCAGTTGCACAAAGTGACGTAATTAAACGTGAGAAATTATGCATAAGTCAGTTCTATAAAAATATGTGTGGTCTCCAAGATGATTATGATTACATCATGAATTCTCACCCACTTTAACTCATTCAGATGAGGAAAGCATTGAAGGAATAATGGAATTTATCAATGAACAAAAAAATCTGTTTGATTTAAATAATGCACAAGAGAATATGTGAAACAATGTCACTGGTAAACATTTGATGAACATGATAACTCAAGTTTACATGTGACAAAATGGGAGAAACAGCTTACAAGCTATTCAGGCAAGAAAGATTCGTTGATAAGTCCATGAAGTTCTTCTATAAATTGGCTAAAATGAAGATGCCCAGTTCCCACCCAAAATGAGACTTCTGATGCCCAACAATTAATTGGCTAAGATGAAGATGCCCAGTTCCCACCCAAAATGAGACTTCTGATGCCCAACAATTAATTGGCTAAGATGAAGATGCCCAGTTCCCACCCAAAATGAGACTTCTGATGCCCAACAATTAATTGACTAAGATGAAGATGCCCAGTTCCCACCCAAAATGAGACTTCTGATGCCCAACAATTAATTGGCTAAGATGAAGATGCCCAGTTCCCACCCAAAATGAGACTTCTGATGCCCAACAATTAATTGGCTAAGATGAAGATGCCCAGTTCCCACCCAAAATGAGACTTCTGATGCCCAACAATTAATTGGTGTTGCACGAGAAAGAGGACACTCCATTGATCAGTTTCTGTGCCATTAACTCGTTTCTACTTCATTCTTTTTAACAAAAGATGGGTTTCTAAAAAAAACTGAACAAGAGAAAGATGTTAAAGAATAAACTTTCAGAACGCCTCCTCCTTCATCTCACACCAATGCAACCTTGTTTGATTTCATGTTAATTGCACGAAAAACTCAAGCAACTATGTCTAATTCTCTGAATACTTTTGAGGACTTTGCAAAGCTTATCATTTAGAGAATAAAAGTGATTGCACTAAACTCTTCTAAGATTGACATATTCTTCATATGAATGACAAAGAAGAATCACCCATCCAATTAACATGAATATTGATGGAGTGTAACCATGCATGCGTTCAGGGTATCCTCAAGTAATAAATACCAGTTGGAGCAGTTATTCACTCAATACCTGATAGAATGCAATGCTTTCAGTGGAATTCATATTTATATTGGTGGACTTGGTGAGGATGGACAGACAAGCATACTTCTTGAAAATGGCAAGAAATAAGACATTTCATCTTTACAATCTGACTTGGAGGAGGCTGTAGAGCTCATTGATAAATATTTTGAAGTCCTGTAGAACAGCGTGATTGAAACTCTACCAGCCTTACATTCCATCACTTGATGTGACACGACAAGTAAATTTGGGACAAAGATTATAGATTTAAAACATGGTAAGCTGTCACCACATCTACTACAAACATTTGTTAAAACAGACCTAAGTGAAACAATGATGGATGATGCAGAACAATTTCTTGTTGGAATTCTATAAACAAATATCACTTAGGGTAACAAACTTCGGGTACACCAGTATCACCAAATGAAAAAGATCAATATAGAGAAGCTCACGCCACATTCTATCAGTGTAAGATTACACATCAAATGAGGTTTTTTGCAATATTACAGGCGGTAACATGCACCCATCCTTCTACCAACAGTGTGTGGATATATAGAGAAGGATAGTGAACTGCAACCCCAAGTCACCAGTGAAACTATGCTTGATTATTTTCCACATCCCTGCACTTGCAAAAATGTTTCAGAAACACTGCCGGCCCATGTCACAAAAATAAATTTCATGTTCAAGATTTTTCAAGTATACAGCAAACTGCCGCAATATACATAATAAATAAAATACTTGTTCACAAACAATATTTTGCATTTCACTTAAATGTATATGGACATATGTAAATAAAATGTGTTTAGTTGCAGCGCCACGAATAAGAGTTTTCATTTGATACCAAACTTGGTTACATTGCGAATTAAGTGCTGCTATAAGTTTAAAACCATGTACCATATTTGGCGTTCATTAAAAACAACTGACGACATTAAGGTCATGTACACAAAATGAAAACCACCATTAGACATACATTTAAAGATATCTGAAAATATACCTTCTTTACGCAAACATTCCAAAAATACATGGGCTGGCCCCTAGACTATATAGCTATAATTATTTTAGAGCATTAAAATAAATAAATACATTGTATAATAAAACCTGGTGTATGTGTTGATATTAACATATTTAGTAGGTATAGAAAAATGCTACACCAAGACATCCTACTTTATATTGTACAAGTCAATAATAATGTATAATGTATAATGTCCAGTGTTTGCGTGTGCGCGTAGTACAAATGTAACGACAACTAATTAAAATAAAATATATTGTGTTTGGTCAGTTTTCTGAGAAAATATGAAAATTTAGTCATAACATCCTTTACTAAAACAATATAACTGTGTCATAGCCACTGGTAGCCTATAAGTAATATAATTAATCTTAACTATACTAATAATTATATACTAGTTTGACGAGGGGAAACGCGTGTGGGGGAGTAGAGTTAGGGGGTGATGGTGGGTGGGAGAGCTGGTAGGGGAGTAGAGTTAGGGGGTGATGGTGGGTGGGAGAGCTGGTAGGGGAGTAGAGTTTGGGGGTGATGGTGGGTGGGAGAGCTGGTAGGGGAGTAGAGTTAGGGGGTGATGGTGGGTGGGAGAGCTGGTAGGGGAGTAGAGTTTGGGGGTGATGGTTCGGGAAAGCCATTGTTTCAATGCCTAACAAAAGATGCATAGTGAGAATTATTGGATGAAATTAAGAAAAGAGTTATAATTATTTGTAAAAAAAAGGCCTCTGAGTGAAACGTGCAGAGTTACTAGAATCGCTGGTTTGCTCCCGGTGGTAGATGAGACGGGGATCAGTAGACGAGGGTAATCGGAAAACGGTGAATTGTGTTTGTTCTCTGGACCTCCAGTGACTGTCCGTCTGTCTATCCGAGATGGGGTGGAACGCGTCAACGCTTCCCCTTCTCAGTAATGACAATATACACCCCCCGTCGACAAAGAGACGCAAAGCTCTGGCTTTTTGAAATAAATACTCACCGTCACAGCAGTGGAATGCAAAGGAGTCAAATTGTGGTTGCTCCCGATCATTTTACGAACGGTGAAATATGCTTCAGTGAGCAATAAACCAATTTTACTCCAATACGAGCTTGTATTATATAGATACCCATATATTTATAGAATCACGTCTTACTACTCGTTCGCGTGATACACACACGTGCTAATTGCACTAATGGGTCAGTGATTAGGTTAAATGTAGATTAAATAAAACCACATTTATGTCTTAAGAGATATTCAGCCACTGAAGCGTGCTCCACGCGTATCGATGAAACCAGGCTTCAATATCTCCTTGTATAGTTTGTTAGGCACCAGGAGATATCTCCTTGTATAGTTTGTTAGGCACCAGGAGATATCTCCTTGTATAGTTTGTTAGGGATCAGGAGATATCTCCTTGTCAGGTTTGTTAGGCACCAGGAGATATCTCCTTGTCAGGTTTGTTAGGCACCAGGAGATATCTCCTTGTCTAGTTTGTTAGGCACCAGGAGAAAATCTCCTTGTCAAGTCTGTTGGAACCAGGAGATATCTCCTTGTCAAGTTTGTTAGGCACCAGGAGATATCTCCTTGTATAGTTTGTTAGGGACCAGGAGATATTCTCCTTGTCTAGTTTGTTAGGGATCAGGAGATATCTCCTTGTCTAGTTTGTTAGGGATCAGGAGATATCTCCTTGTCAAGTTTGTTAGGACAGGAGATTCGTCAGGTTTGTTAGGCACCAGGAGATTGCGTCCCTAGGTCCTTTGCTAGCTCTGTCTCTCCTTAAGGTGTTCCCACTTCATCTCTAAGCAAATTAAGTTTTGTTTCCTATAAGCTATACAATGTCTGTAGTTATGGCTGTATTTAGTAGGGATAATCAGGTGAAATGTGAGTTATAAAAACCACATTCCATTAATACATAGTATTTACATAAAATATACACACAAATTTAATTATTTTATTCTTTGGCATTATTTAATTAATGATAAATCTTCACTTATATAAATACTCTAAGCAGTGACTAAACGCCCCGAGACATACGATTCTGACATCTGTATATTTGAGCTTAGTAATAATATTTTCTCTGTTTTGAATTATTAGAGGTTACTTCATTTTGTTACAATTTATTATTTTAATATTGTATCTTTAAAGTTTGAATAGTTGTCATTATTTAGAATAACACAAAATATTCCCCTTTTAATTTTCCACCTTCGCATTCATTTATAAAATCTAGTATGCAAATTAAATATACCAACTTATCAGAATATTAACTCCAGTTTAGACTGGATTCTTAAAACAAATAATAAATAAATATAAAAACTATTTGCGGGCAAAACAAGTAGGACAGACACAAAGCATTCTAGCTACTTTGTACTCTTGACTTTTGATACTTTCCATAAGAGTAGATTTTTAAATACTTTAAAACTGTTTGATACCATTTTAAAAATAATTTATTATTCAGTTATGTATTAGCTAATATTAATAAAATAAGAAAAATGGCTCCCCTATACATTGGTAATATAATTGATTGGCAAGGAATATTGTGGTAGAAAGGTATTTGTATCCAAATAAATACATCTTATGGAAATTGATCAACTGGTGGTTATGTTACTGCAATAAAAACAATAGAACATGTGTAGTTGTAGGCGTGCGTGTTTATAATTTAATTCAAATAGTTTAAGTAAATCTTTTAAAATAAGGTGATTTTAAATAGGTATTTCATTTTACTTGGGGATTATTTTTCTACTATATGAATGTAGAACAGATCACTTCCTAGTGATCTCAGTATTTGAGGAAGCAGCGCTGGATTATTAGGCTCCAGAGAGACGAGCTGTAAGATACTGCCAGAAACGGCAGTGAAATAAAGCTGTTACAGATTGTGGGGTCCAGACGAGCTGTAGTGTTGCTTCTTCACACCACACTAGCAACAAGTAACTTTTGTGTGCAGCCGTGAAAATAAAATAAAGATGATGAATCCTAATCCTAAATTGCATTTTGCGTGCCACTTGTCCGATGTTGGCGCCGTCTAAAAAGAGAAGAAAGTGGTGGATTCATCTCATCATTAGTAACCAGCAACACACGGGTAATTTGTTTTACGGTACTTCATGAAAAACGGAAACTGTGGATATAAAACTCTTTGAGTATCATCGAATGTCAATTAATTCGTTTGACTACCAAATAAGCTTTTTCTTCAAAACTGAATCCACCCCAAATATCTTCTGCTAGAGCTTCCATTACGCTAGACCAACATTGAAACTTCACACTTTATGTCATACAGATATGGATATTTCTGTACCCCAATAATGAATAATGAGGTGCTCGCTATCTACTGGATCAATATCCATTTTGGAACGAAATGGTAAGTAAAATAAAGAGAACACACGAGGAAGGAATATGACGCTGCTACACAATACTGCATGTGTGGCGACTCTTTCGCTCTAAACAGTCACCAGAATTATGGGCCCAGACCTATTAGTCTGCGACACGACCTTGAAATGAGTACCGCTTTCTAACAAAGCAGTAATTTACAGCGTTGTGTAGCCGGCTCCCTTTGGATCTTTTCGGTGCAGTCTCATTCTTTATTTTATTGCAGGGTTAGGCAGTGTTTTACAGCTCGTCTGGCCGTAGCCTAGGAGTGAAAGAATTAACGAGACGGGGATGTTTAAAGTTATCAAAATGTTAAAGAATGGGAAAGCTGGGGGAGTGTGTGGGGGCGCGGTATTACTAGCCAGATTGTGTGAGTATGTATATATGTATGTATGTATGTATGTATGTATGTTAGTATGTATGTATGTATGTATGTATGTATGTATGTATGTATGTATGTATTATGTATATATGTATGTATGTATGTATGTATGTATATATGTATGTATGTATATGTGTATGTGTATGTGTATGTGTATGTGCATGTGCATGTGCATGTGCATGTGCATGTGCATGTGCATGTGCATGTGCATGTGCATGTGCATGTGTATGTGTATGTGTATGTGTATGTGTATGTGTATGTGTATGTGATGTGTATGTGTATGTGTATGTGTATGTGTGTGTGTGTGTATATTTTAATTTGGTATAACGTTGCTTAATAAAAAACAAATAACGTAACATTACCGAAGTTTTAAATTATGATATTTTTAGATTGCATTTCAAATTTTAAACCATAAGATATTTCAATGCGAAAACAAAAAATAGAATGAAAAGTTTTTATGAATTAACTTATATCTTTATACAATATTTTTTCCATGAGATATTTATTTTCTTTAATATTATACAAATTCATATTTTACCTAATACTCAAATAAAGGTCACATATAACTGTAAAGTCGTACAATAGAGTAAAATAGTTTATAAATAGATTATTCTAGATTATTACTGGTGGAAAATAGAGCTTTACTAGTAAATGAGCATCGTATCTTTCTTTTCCCAGGGTTTTAGGAATAGTAAAATCACCAGTAAAAACAGCGGTGTCTCGCAATATCCCAGTTTAACGGTTTTTAAAGTAAGGAAGCTTATTTTATGAACCACTTCAGGGTATTAAAGTTAGACGTTAGTTCCAGGTATAAGAGTTTAGTCATTGTTTATTACATGGGTTTTTACTGGGAGTTTTCAATATTATGTTTAGATTTAGTAGCCAAACAATCTATTACACTATTATTTAAGTGTAATCTTGAATATATTTTATTTTACGTACAGTACATAGTGTATTACTAAATACCTAAATGAAACATGGGGTACGTTTGTTCTTATTTTATAGGTTTTTGAGCATTGCCTCTAATTACCTGTTCAGGCTATACGCAGGTATTTGGTTGATGTATTTACCTACAAACTGAAATAATACACATCGTTAAAATCCTGCAAAGACATTAAATGCTTTACAAATCAGCCATACGTCTTCTTTTCGGTGTTTATGTGATGTTGAAACGTGCCAAATAATATTAACAGTTTAGTTTTTTTAATGTTTTTGGACGCACGCTTTGCTAAGGAAAGTTATGTAAGGCGGATGTCCCTAAGATGGCCACGCTAAGGTGTGAGAATATTTATAGCCACCATTTGAAAAAAAATCAAAATAATTTTTTTTAATCGTTCTCAGGCGAATATACTTTCATAAAAAAATTGCATGCCTCATAAAAATAGTTTTACTAGACTAAAAAAACTAAATTTCAAAAGTGTACCTAGTGGACATATCAGGAACTTGTGCACAGGATATGGCCACCATTGTTCCATGTTTTACATATCAGGAACTTGTGCACAGGATATGGCCACCATTGTTCCATGTTTTACATATCAGGAACTTGTGCACAGGATATGGCCACCATTGTTCCATGTTTTACATATCAGGAACTTGTGCACAGGATATGGCCACCATTGTTCCATGTTTTACATATCAGGAACTTGTGCACAGGATATGGCCACCATTGTTCCATGTTTTACATATCAGGAACTTGTGCACAGGATATGGCCACCATTGTTCCATGTTCTACATATCAGGAACTTGTGCACAGGATATGGCCACCATTGTTCCATGTTTTACATATCAGGAACTTGTGCACATGATATAGCCACCATTGTTCCATGTTCTACATATCAGGAACTTGTGCACAGGATATGGCCACCATTGTTCCATGTTCTACATATCAGGAACTTGTGCACATGATATGGCTACCCTTGTTCCATGTTCTACATATCAGGAACTTGTGCACATGATATAGCCACCATTGTTCCATGTTCTACATATCAGGAACTTGTGCACAGTATATGGCCACCATTGTTCAATGTTCTACATATCAGGAACTTGTGCACATGATATGGCCACCATTGTTCCATGTTCTACATATCAGGAACTTGTGCACAGTATATGGCCACCATTGTTCAATGTTCTACATATCAGGAACTTGTGCACATGATATGGCCACCATTGTTCAATGTTCTACATATCAGGAACTTGTGCACAGTATATGGCCACCATTGTTCAATGTTCTACATATCAGGAACTTGTGCACATGATATGGCCACCATTGTTCAATGTTCTACATATCAGGAACTTGTGCACATGATATGGCTACCATTGTTCAATGTTCTACATATCAGGAACTTGTGCACATGATATAGCCACCATTGTTCCATGTTCTACATATCAGGAACTTGTGCACATGATATAGCCACCAATGTTCCATGTTTTACATATTGTGATTTTTTTTCAGTTTCATTCATAGTGCATTTCTGCTCAAATCAAATAATTTTGGTGTAAAATGGATAAACATGATATTAAATAATTGTTTTATTTATTCAAAAGTCGATTCAAAACAGGATTTTCCATGAAAAATGAAGTTGTCTAAACAATTGACATTTATACTTTAGTCCATACAATTCAAATCCATAACCTCTTCTTCACATTGTCAGACATTATTTTATATCTTGAATTAAAAAAAAGAAGTTTTTATTGAGTAATTTTGTCAGGAGAAAAAATAAATGTGAACTGAACTTGATATTGCTACCTGGCTGGCCATATCAGGAGCAGGCCAGCTTTCACGAAAATCGTTTGATTATAAACAACTCGTAAGAGATACGCCATCAACGACAACACCGATTGAAAGAGCATTTAAAACTGAATAGATTACGATGGTTTTCATGACAAGGGAGACTTACCAGAGAAAAATAAGAAGAGGTCCCTCTTCCCACTGGGCTTACCAGTCAGTACCTGAACATTGTTCTAGGTTCTCCCAATCACGATGCATTTCCTTATCACCGTAATATAAAAGTCTTGAATATCCTAATAATATCTTCTGATGAGTACAGGGTATGCAACTTATCATTACGTGTCCTCCTCCCTTGCCAGTTGCCTCATGCATTTTTGGACCCAATTTTTTCCTAAGCACCTTGTTTTAAAACATCCTAATTTTTTCCGTCACGAAAGGTAACACCCAAAGAGAACAACCGATAATGTTGTTGTGTTGTTTGTTCAGAGTTTTAAGTTCCTTGCCAGCAGGTGAGATGTCAACAACTTACTAAGTAGTAGCATGTATTTACCTACTGTGTCATTTTCATAATCTCCAATCTAATATCGGTATTGCTAGTTACAATTATTATACCTAAATATTTAAACTCATTAACACTGTCGAATGATATGTTGTTTGCTGTATGTAATCTCTAGATTATTGTCCTCAATCTGTGTTCTTTATGTGATCATTTACTTAGTATTTTCAGCGCTCACTTCTAAACCTATTTATTCATTGGCCTTTAATAAGATGTCTTCATTTCCTTACTACCTTACTCACCGACAAACTTTACTCCTCTATTTATCCTAAGAGCTGCATTGTACTGTTTAGTGTCAACCATTCCCTACTCTCTTACATTACCCTAATAACATATTCCAAGGCTGTATTAAAAAGTAACAGGGAAAGTGCATCTCCTTGTTACAACTCATGTATTTAGAAAGTATCTGATAAAGTGACAGGGAGAGTGCATATCCTTGTTTCAACTCATGTATTTAGAAAGTATCTGATAAAGTAACAGGGAAAGTGCATATTCTTGTTTCAACTCATGTATTTAGAAAGTGTCTGATAAGTTAAACCCAACCCGTATCCTGTCCTGTGTATTAGACTAACACACTTCAAATCAGTTTGACAAGTTTTTTGGGTGTCTCAAACCTAACTATAATTGTGTATAGTAATGTATATCTTTTTAACTGAATCACAGGCCTTTTGAAAATCTATGTATAATAGATGAACTGTCATGGTGTATTTCCATTTTTTTCTAATAATTTCTAAATTATCAAAATTTGATCCGTTGTTTATTTATTTCGTCGAAATACTCATGATGAAATGATCCCGATATTTCCTCTGAATATGGCATCAATCTCATTAAAACTATGTTAGATAAAATATTGCAGCACGAGGGTGGTCGTTAGGTACCTCTATAGTCATTACACCCTGTTTTATTTCCCTTTTTGAAAATGAGGTATTCCATTCTTGTGTTAATACCTGTTGGTTCCATTTGGAATATTTCAATATTTCTAGCTTTCCACCACCTCTCTTTATTAACTGCTAACAAATAATGAAAAGGGGTGAAAATTTAACCACTATATTGTCAACTATCTTTATAAAACCATTCGCCAATAAAGGACTATATATTTGTTGTAGGAGATAGCCTCCCCTCCTCTGAGTTATGTTATTGTCTTATCTCTGAAATAAAGAGATTCAAGAGCTAATTGCCGGTAGACCGAGGTGAAGAAAGAGATGGCCTGCAGTATTTCTCGATAGTTTGCTCTCTTTTGTGTCCGAGATATTGATTTGTATGTTCCTGTCCCCCTCCTTCAAACAACCTCACCCCTCTATCTAAAAGCTTGGCAATTTCGGACCGGAAATGGCCAACATACACACGTTAATGGACAATTTGCCTCGAGTCATAAATATAATAGGAAGAGAAGAGATGTAGATGAACGAGAGAAACGATTGATGGCAGGTCAACAGAATCTTGTGTTAACGGACTCAGCTCAACTTCTGTTACTGGAGGGTGCAAGTGACCCAAGTTTGGCTCAACTTCTGTTACTGGAGGGTGTAAGTGACCCAAGTTTGGCTCAACTTCTGTTACTGGAGGTTGTAAGTGACCCAAGTATCGCTCAACTTCTGTTACTAGAGGGTGTAAGTGATCCAAGTTTAGCTAAACTTCTGTTTTAAAGGCGGAAACAAATATATTGGTCTGTTATATATATCATAACATTTTTAAAGTTAATATGTATCTTATAAGAGAACTTAGAACAATTTAAAATAGTAGCTACTAATCTACTTACCATATAGGAGGTCGCATGATACAGGGCTTAATTCTGGCAACATACTAGCTCACCGACGTTGCGAAGATCATGGTTCGAATCCCAGCTTGGGGTACTCTGGATGTTTTTCTCTAAATGGTTTGCCTCACCCCTTGCACTTATAACCTTTAATTGACCTTATGAAGCCCTTCCATATTAGTGTACGAATTTGGATATCCCAGGACAGGTATAAGACAAAAATCAACTTAACCGTGTTTCATTTGAACTTAACGGTGCATATAAGATTTTATTTTTTATACATTTTACTGATATTGTGCTCTAGCCATCAGAGGCAAAACAAAAGAGATAATGGGAGTTTTACAGACTGATGGATTCCTGTACACTCCTTTATTCGCAGGGAGCATCTAGTAGACAAGTATCTAACATTGGAGCATGTGCAGAAGTTATCCTAAGAATTGTCAAATATATTTGTTTAGGCTAAAAAACACACGAGGCAATTCAAATCCCGTGTAGATGAACTCATCAGTGAAGAGTTTCCCAGTGACGTATCGTGGCTTTGCTTAGTATGCAGGCTCTCAGTAGCCATTGTACTAAAACATGTTTTAGTTGTTGTTTCTTCAAGAGAAGGAGAAATACTTCCTTCAACTTGAGGACACTCATTGGTGGTTGGACATGGCATTTCTTACAGATATTATTCTGGATTGGCGTCCATTTATCATATCAGTGCAAGGGAAAGAAAAACTAACAACTCATCTAGATCAAACTGTGTTCAGTTTCCACAACAAATTGAAACGCTTCCAGAGAAACTTGTAATCTAAAATCTTAAATCCCTTCTCTTGTCTGAAAAAAATGATGACAACTTTTCCTGTTATGGAACTGGTGACGGAAGCTTCTATTGGCTAATTAAATAGTCTTTTAAAGAACTCACGGGTCAATTCTGCTACCTTCGAGCACTTAACCCATCATTTGCTTTCTTGGAGATTCCTTTTCTCGCTGAAGTAATGAGAGTGGTTGTCCTGTTTCTAAGTAAATAATGGCGGGCTCAGTAACTGTATATTTGTAACTACCGTAACTTCAAGAGGGCGAAGGACTCAAACAAGTAAAACAAAGTGGTTGTTCGGTTACTGAGTTTTTGACGCATTTCACGGAACAAAAATATCCTTAAATGAAGGAATGTACCAAGAAACAGTTATCCATTTTTGGTGCAGCCCGCTATATTCTACACTTTGATTTATTAACTACAAATATAGATGTTTTTACAGACGAACATTTAAACGAACTATTGCGAACTACTTTAACAGATCAATCTTATTTTAAGCAGCTTACTGATAAGGTTGAGGCTAGAAAGGCTTCGACGAGTAAATTAAACGAGTAAAATATTATTTGTGATGGATTTAAAAACAAGGCTTAGCCTTCATATTATTTTAAGTTTCCAAAACAAAAGTGTATATTTAGTTTAGAGTAGAGTGTATCAAACAAAAATTGTTTGACTATTTACAGTTATTAATCTTATTTGAACTGTTTTTGTCTTTTCTCAATATTGCAAATTTATTGTCACGCTTGAAGCAGCAAAGTATGACAAATGATTAAAAAAACTTTAAAATGAATAATAAGGTATGTTTCGGGTGTTTTTTATTAATTTTTCTGAAAAATATGTTTTGTCTTATTAATAATGAAAACACTTTTTTTCAAGAAAAGTTTTCAATTTCTATTTGGTATTTAATATTTTGCAATGTGAAAAGAGCCACGTTGTGGCCACCCCTGGTATATATGCTTCTGTAAAGTGTAAAAATATTGTTGTAGTCTCCAATGTTCAATATACAAAACTGACAAGGCTAAGCTAGGTTCAAACTAATGTTATAACAAGGACAACAATACAACAACAAATTAAGGACAGTAGCCACTGACAAAACTAATAATATTAAAGACCAAAATATTTATAATTTAGTTCCTCGTATAATAATTGGGGGGAAATTTATAGGCTGAATAATAACCAGAGGAATGCTAATAATCTCACGGTCTTCACTGTATTATTGTGCGAAACTCGCACGTGTGTGATATTAAATAGCTCACTACCACCAGAGCTGGGTTAGGGCTGACGTCATCTAAGATGAGTTCAAGCTTCAAGTGCTCGTCATAACCTCAGTAGAAACCTCCGGACCCACCATTAGCCCCGTTGAGGAACACACAAACAAAGAGTCGAGGCAAGGACCATCTTGTCTAATCTAATAGCTGACCAAACCAATAATATCACCACAGTGTATATACACAGTAGGAAACATCACTTAGAACATACATAGAATCGTTATGTGCGAATATAGGCTTATAAGAGAATAAAACATAGGCTTAGCTATCCATCAGACATAAATGTTATCATCATTATTATTATTATTTCCTCAAAATTGATACCATCTGCTAAATATAACACTTCATAATATTAGTTGATTTGATTTTCAACTTTAATATTGCCAAATACCTACCATCAAATAGCGGTTACACTTTACCAATAAATCTCATTGAAGCACTTTTACGCCTATTGGATTTATAGTCTTATTAGAGAACACATGCTTTTATAAAACCTTTCTAAACATTATTATACTCCTTCTTTCCGTAAACATGAACCAATATCAACTGTATCGATCGGTTCCATTAATAAAACAGAAGAGGAGGTTTTGATGTGTAAAAGGCGAGAAGCACCATAAGAGAGTAGTAAGCCTTGAAAGGCTACCTTTCCCCACACGAGTATAATAGAGCTTCGTTCCTTTGTTGGATCTTCGTCAGATTACATGGGTGTGTGTGCTTTGAAGTAAGAGCTGGAGAGAGAGAGAGAGAGAGAGAGAGAGAGAAATGGAGCTATTGGATTCACAGATGGGAGGTCCCAACTACGCATTATTAGAGTATTGAGCATAATCGTGTGCAAGAGGGCAGAGGGAAATCGTAATTTATCCAGTTAATGAGATTAAGTTACCAAGGGAAATCTGTGGAGCAGGAGACATATTGAGAGAAAAGTTGGATGAGTTTAGAACTCTGATGCGGAGTAATCAGGTCGAACGCAAGTAATGAACACTGGGGAAGATACGTTCTTTTTGAAAAATGGCTTCAAGAATAGCTTTATATTTTCCTTGTATCATAACTATGTTGTTATGTAACAAAATCAAAATATTCAAACTAGTAATACAAATATAATATTTTGTTAAAATTATTGAACTAAATATACGATAAATATTCTATTTACAAACAACATTTTAAAAGTTTAATGTGATTATTATCTTTACCTTTTGCCAAAATTCAAAAACTAAATAAACTAATCAAATCTCTCTCATGAATGGTATTTTAGCACATAATGGCTAACAAGACTGTGTTAAATGTAGGCCTACATAATCATCGAGCGAGTAACAGTTCTTCGTGTCTTGTTCTATTTTTATCCATCAACATGGAAAAGTAACGAAATCTTATATTATTTTTAAATGTTCATTCTTTATTTGCTTAAAAAATGTGAAAAGTAGGCTGACGTCACTACCCAGTCCCATAGGCCTCTCGGGTCAGGATGGGGGCTTGAGAGAGGTGTTTTCCCAGAGCTACTAGTTTTGACAATACTCTGAGTTATGCTATTCGACCAAACAAACTCTGTTTTTAAAAGAAAGGCCTATTCTAGATGATTAGTGCCGAGTCAGGAGAGATGAAAGTGTCAGTTCTTAGGCTTACGTCGTTCTTACAGGCTATTACACCGATTAAATAATAAAATAGGAACACTATCTAAACATCTGCTTAAAATTGGTTTCTTTTTTGAAAGTTAAGTTATAGCTTCTCCATGCACAACATTTTTAGTTTTTACTGTTGATGCCAATAAAAAATATGATTTTGTGAAGCGATCCTCTAAAATGTAACGGAGGACTGTCACTGTGAAACCAAGATGTTCTTATATTGACCCTGTGTACATGAGGGACTGGCCCTGAGATGTGAAACCAAGATGTTCTTATATTGACCCTGTGTACTTGAGGGACTGGCCCTGAGATGTGAAAACCAAGATGTTCTTATATTGACCCTGTGTACTTGAGGGACTGGCCCTGAGATGTGAAACCAAGATGTTCTTATATTGACCCTGTGTACATGAGGGACTGGCCCTGAGATGTGAAAACCAAGATGTTCTTATATTGACCCTGTGTACTTGAGGGACTGGCCCTGAGATGAGTGAAGTGGTAAAAATATTGCTTGCTAAAGAGTTAAAACAAATGACAGAGTAATAGTTTGTAAATTAGAAAAAATAATATTTACAAAGTTTTTGGCGTAGTTCAATACACAATTTTGAAAACACCATATATTATTTTTCGGACTTTTATTGAAAACCCTATCCATATGCCTATCAGCATGCAATATTTCATATTTATAATATTTTTTAATTTGTTTGAACCATTTATACGGAAGGATGGGCATCAAAAATATCTCAAGGACGTTCAACATCAAACTGCCAACTTTTTTTGTACTTTTTTCTGGTACAATAGCAAGCTATCCAAGGCAATCCCAAGACCATACTGCCAATCAATAAGTTAAAAGAGTATATATATATATATATATATATTATATATGAAGGGAAATATAAGCCATCCCACACATGAATGCGATATTTTCCTAAGAGCTACCATAATATAATTTAAATGAAGTAATTTACATTGTTACAAAAACATACCGGAATAAATGGTAGGTCATGGCACTTACTTTGTGGTTCCCTTATTTAAAATTGAAACATTTTCTTAAAACTCTAAATATTGTGAAAATAAATACATATACTGTTGCAGAAACCAAAGAGAACAAAATAGATAATATACACGGTTACAGAACCATATTGCGAAACAAAAGTATCATCTTGGTCCACCAAAGAGAATAGCCAGCAGCTTAACAAACCTTATAACATGTGATAAACCACACACGAAGTTGTGTGTTTACAAACAACCCTCAGTTCACCCGAGTTGGAGTCGAAACTTGATCTCCCCGTCCTCGGTAGTCTAGCTCAACACGAAACTAGCACGTTAGATAACTACGCCACCGAGGCGGGTTAGTTGTTTAGGGATGAGGAAAGTTGAATTGAGAGGAAGTGTATACACATTTGCGTGGAGAAAGAGAGTGGGAAACTATTTATGAATAAAACACCTTCAGTACACCCAACCGAAATCGAACCACGATCTCCTTGTCATCGGTAGGACAGTATAGTCTATTACGAGAGTAGACTAACACCTTAAACCATGCGACCACCGAAGTGGGTGACCTAGATAGTAAACGTCTTCTAGATGAAGCCCCCCATTTTAATAGATATTAAAAGGAAAGGTGACGTCATATCAATTAAAACAGGACGAGGAATGGGAGAATGGTAGTTCCTGGTAAAGAGTGGGGGGGTTTCCTCAGATACCATCAACACACAATGCTCTGTTTTATGTAAACAAAGGTACTTTAGACTCCCCTTTGGAGGAACGGGTACCATCTAGGTTTCCTCAGATACCATCAACACACAATGCTCTACAAAGGTACTTTAGACTCCCCTTTGGAGGAACGGGTGGCATCTAGGTTTCCTCAGATACCATCAACACACAATGCCTGTTTTATGTAAAAAAGGTACTTTATGATCCCCATTGGAGGAACGGGTGGCATCTAGGTTTCCTCAGATACCATCAACACACAATGCTCTGTTTTATGTAAACAAAGGTACTTTAGACTCCCCTTGGGAGGAACGGGTACCATCTAGGTTTCTTCAGATACCATCAACACACAATGCTCTGTTTTATGTAAACAAAGGTACTTTAGACTCCCCTTTGGAGGAACGGGTGGCATCTAGGTTTCCTCAGATACCATCAACACACAATGCTCTGTTTTATGTAAACAAAGGTACTTTAGACTCCCCTTTGGAGGAACGGGTACCATCTAGGTTTCTCTGCGCACTCCAAATTTGAGACTTTCCTCTCTTTACAAACGATTAGAACATAAAATAATCAGTTTTGATAATGCTTATCTGTCTGTTTGTCTATACTTGTTTGCTTCCAGTAAACTCACAAAATATTGACTGGACTTCTGTTGTGCTGCTTAGTTTTCAGAGAACCATGGTAAGCTGTATACCATCACACTAGCTCATCAGCGAGTGAAGTAATGTGGAAAAAACCTTGTGTAAGCAGTGAACATTGGTCGCGGCTGGTATTGATGATGGCAAGTGGAGGGTGTGGGGAGGTGGAGGGGATGGAGGTGGAGGGGATGGAGGCTAGTCCATGTTTCTCTCTTTTTCATTCTTTTCTAGCATTTGAAGTTGTCGAATGTGTTGATGTGATAAGTAATGCAAGCAAATTATAATTATTAAATAAATACAAACACAATCTTTTGTCAAGACTAGAAGAATTAACAACGCAAAATTATTGCACAAACAAGGAAGACAAATTCATAAAATGTATTAAAGTGAATACAATTTTAGATATGCGTGTACTGTATAATAATTGAATTTGTGTTTGAATAAAATAGTTTCAAAATATTGTAGGAGATACAGATGATGGATATAACATTTTTTAATAAATTTATCAATCAAAGGAACCATTTGAAGGATATTTTGCTTCAAACACGCTATCCGTAAAATAATTACAACAGTTTATTGGCAAACCTTTTCGTAAAACTATATATTTTTCAGTCAAAAACACTAGCCCAATGGCTTGGTAGAGGAACAAATTCTGAGCCTCATGAATAAAACAAGTTGTTAATAGGGAGGGGGGGGGGGGGTTTGGCGAAGGAAAATATAATCTCAAAAACCCTTGATAGGTCTTAAAAATAATTAGGGCATCGGTAAAAGTTATATATTTACTTTCCATTTCACCAACTTTGTTTACTCTTTTGGCTTGCTACAGTGTACCCCTTTTTTTCAATTTCATTTACATGACATCCCAATATTTACTTTATACTTCCAACCATAAAGTTGAACTGTACGAACCTCAACTTATCTGTTGCTACTGAGGTAAGTGAAGAGGAGCAGAGAATATTCAATTTGTAGCGAACAACAAAACTAATTTCCATTTGGGAGTAGATTTCTCTCGTGCTGTTGAAATCAGCCCAGAAGGTCCCAACCAATAACTGTATGTACAGTAAGGCATCAAATTGTGTATGTATAGCCCACCATACACAACTTCTCTGAACAAATATATGTTCGAACCAGGTAGTTAATGAACCAAATATATTGTTTGCAGATAAACTTAACACAAGTTAGAGACTTTAAGTAAACTATAAATACCATGAAATTAAATTACTGATATCTCTACAATCAAATTGAGATAAAACAAGATTTTAAAGTTTAATGGTGTTTCAAATTTAAATATTAACAGTTTTTTTATAGCCAGTTACATGTTTTAAGATAATATATATTTGTGTAGCAACAAATATTATTGAAGTAGCTTTTGTCTAACTAAAAACAATATTATAATTATCATTTGAAATGATATATGGTTTATTAGATTAAGACTATTAAAACTTTTAAATATACATTATTAATTACTTATATTTGTTTGGTACCAAATAAAATTTAAAATTGTGTTTCAAACATAAAAAATTCACGTGTATAAATGAGATCTTCTGCATATTTTAAAACATTTCACTCATACAATTTTATAATTATTTTGACCATAAATGGTTAGTATCGTGAAGGGTTCCCAAATAAAGGATTTCCTTAGAATTTTTAATAAGTGCTCATTAGAGTTTTAGCCACATCACACAATAAAAACACAAACCCCAGTTAGATACATTATTAACTGATAGCGCAGTGTATAATTTATATAATTCAAATCCGCAATCAAGATATATTAAAACAATTTGATGTTTTTTTTTTTTCATTCTAGCTTGTCTTGGTTTTGGCTGTATCTGCTAAATGAATGAAAGCTTTCCAAATAGAAAGAGTTGTGAATAAAATACAAATTGTTTGAGATACTGATTTCTTTCTTGGATGGTTGGCGGATGGTGAAATGGGGGAAGGTAGGGGTGTTCCAAATGTCTATACTAAAAGAATAAACAGCTTATCAGTTTGGTAGAAGATTGTAATTTGTCAAGAAGGTGTAAGGACGACTCATATTGAACATATGAATAATCTTAAATTGAGGGTGGATGTGTATGTAGTTAAATTAAAGATGAGAACAAATTTCCAAAATTATAGAAAAAAATATTGTACTTTGGTATAAATACAAATCTCGCAGGATATAAACGTGTTAAAGCTTTTTTAAATTTTTAAATTAAGATCTATGTTTAAGGAGAGCCAAGAATTTCAACAATTTATATAAAACAATTTCTAAATGTGGTAGTAAATATAAATACTTGCAAGCCGTTAGGACGACCGCCCAAAATAAAAATGCTGAAAACTTAAAATTTCAAAATTAGTTGAAAGAACGAACTCTAAATATTTTCTAAGCCAATAGAAAAAAAAACTTCTTGGTGTGGGATAAAACTGAAATTTGGCATGTTAGTAAATATACCTTCCCGGATAACCAAATGATTTAGCTGAATAAATGTATTTTCAAAATTGAAAAAAGGAAAATATAAGAGCTCGAAATTAATACAACTAATGAAGAACACTATTTTCAGTTGAAAATTAAAATTAGGCATGTAAGTTAAAGAACCATATCAGATAATCAAAGGGGTCTTAAAATGTTAAAATGTGAATATGGGGACCAAAATGGGTTGGGGGAGGGGGATTAGCTTGAAATTTCTCCGAAGCTATTAGAAAACCTACCGTTCAGTGTGGAAGAAAATTTAATTTTGAGAATTAGTAAAAGGATCATTGTTAGACCCTACATATACCACCCATCATTGAGAGATTACAGACTAGAGCTAGCCCTACATATACCACCCATCATTGAGAGATTACAGACTAGAGCTAGCCCTACATATACCACCCATCATTGAGAGATTACAGACTAGAGCTAGCCCTACATATACCACCCATCATTGAGAGATTACAGACTAGAGCTAGCCCTACATATACCACCCATCATTGAGAGATCACAGACTAGAGCTAGCCCTACATATACCACCCATCATTGAGAGATCACAGACTAGAGCTAGCCCTACATATACCACCCATCATTGAGAGATCACAGACTAGAGCTAGCCCTACATATACCACCCATCATTGAGAGATCGCAGACTAGAGCTAGCCCTACATATACCACCCATCATTGAGAGATCGCAGACTAGAGCTAGCCCTACATATACCACCCATCATTGAGAGATCCAGACTAGAGCTAGCCCTACATATACCACCCATCATTGAGAGATCGCAGACTAGAGCTAGCCCTACATATACCACCCATCATTGAGAGATCGCAGACTAGAGCTAGCCCTACATATACCACCCATCATGAGAGATTACAGACTAGAGCTAGCCCTACATATACCACCCATCATTGAGAGATCGCAGACTAGAGCTAGCCCTACATATACCACCCATCATTGAGAGATCGCAGACTAGAGCTAGCCCTACATATACCACCCATCATTGAGAGATCCAGACTAGAGCTAGCCCTACATATACCACCCATCATTGAGAGATTACAGACTAGAGCTAGCCCTACATATACCACCCATCATTGAGAGATTACAGACTAGAGCTAGCCCTACATATACCACCCATCATTGAGAGATCGCAGACTAGAGCTAGCCCTACATATACCACCCATCATTGAGAGATTCCAGACTAGAGCTAGCCCTACATATACCACCCATCATTGAGAGATCGCAGACTAGAGCTAGCCCTACATATACCACCCATCATTGAGAGATCACAGACTAGAGCTAGCCCTACATATACCACCCATCATTGAGAGATCGACAGACTAGAGCTAGCCCTACATATACCACCCATCATTGAGAGATCGCAGACTAGAGCTAGCCCTACATATACCACCCATCATTGAGAGATCGCAGACTAGAGCTAGCCCTACATATACCACCCATCATGAGAGATTACAGACTAGAGCTAGCCCTACATATACCACCCATCATTGAGAGATCACAGACTAGAGCTAGCCCTACATATACCACCCATCATTGAGAGATCCAGACTAGAGCTAGCCCTACATATACCACCCATCATGAGACATCACAGACTAGAGCTAGCCCTACATATACCACCCATCATTTCAGGGAAGTACTGTTCACTTCTTCAGTGCTTTATTACATAGCTCATATTGTCTACCTCTATTATCAGACACTCACGAGCAGTCGGGGCCTGCCCGATGAACACAGCTAGTGTGCCCCTGCGCAGAGAAGGATGCAGCCAACCAAGCTCGGCTGGAAGGTATTGGTGATTCAACATGACATTGACAACCCACTCGCTCTAAAGAACCCCGTGGACCTGCAGGATGGCTCGTTTACCCCACTTCAGGAAGGTCACTCCACTTTTTTTAAGCTGGTATTTTTGTTTCTCTGGTAAATACTTGATAGTTTGAGATTATTTTGAATCACCAAAGTAGGCGAGAGCCTTAAGCTTTCATTTTGTAGATGGTAAATATACTGAAGATGGCCGTTGTAGGAGATGATCCTCTAGTAACTGGTTCAGTTATATGTGTATTAATCGTCTGAGTAGGCGACGAAATATAATTTCAGTTTATTATTTTGTCTGTCATATTCAGCTTTGTGTTAGTCACAGAGTATTGTGACGTATTAAATTTAATATAATATTATTTATCATTCTAAAGAAAATAATAATTTACGTTTTCCATTTTATTGTCGGTTTAAAGTTACAGTACACAAGGGGGACGTCTTTATATGAAGACCTACTTGAAGGTGATTACCTTAAGGTGGTTGTTTTTGTCTCTTCAAGACCTTAACTTGGACAAAGTCCTAAAGTACCTGGTTTTTGAGCTTCTTAGGTTGTTTGTAAAGTCTATGTAAATTTTCACGTATCATGGGTGAGACCCTTATGGCTAAACATTGTCTTCTTACTGTCTCTCATTTAGACCGTCAGGGTAATTTTTGTGTCACATGCTGAAGGCTCCATTTGTTTGTGATTTGTGTGTACAGCCCTAGCTTTAAAGCCACGAGGCCATTCTCTGTAAACTTAGCTCAAATAAAACACTTTGTTTATTAGTCTTATGTGTGGTTTAACTGAGTGTACTTTATCATGTTTCTCATTAATGTAGCCATCCTCTCCCCTAATTTAATGATCTTTATCAAAGAGAGGCTATATCTGCACTTGGCACAAGGAGAGGAAAATAATACACAATTGGTTTAAAAATAAAAGTTTTCAAAAAAGTTTCTTTTCAATCTAGTTATAAAACTTGTACATATACTAAAGAGTAATAACTTTTTTATATGTATTTCTGAGTTTTGAGAAAATAGGACGTGGCAAAGATATTACAGATAATTTAACTAATGATGTTATTTTACTCTCGAACAAATTTGATAAAGTATTTGACGTTTTATAAAAGCATTAACAGAAATTTAAAAAAATCAAAATTATAAGTTTGTGATAAAATCATAGCATAAGTGTGTGATAAAATAAGAAGTATAACGTAATTTATATTTATATTTAACTGCTCGGTTGTTGAAATTCAATGATGCCAAATAGTGACTAAATCTTTTCTAACTCCCCCGTGGCTGTTAACACAATACAAATAATTCTATATCATGCCAGGCAGTCAATATCAGACTTGGTGAAACGCAGCAATCCATCCTATCCACCACCGAACAATCCAACAAATGCTTATTTATTCGTCTTTGTAGTTCTAACAAGCACGCTCTTAAAATAGACGTATATTCTACCATCCCGAAGTGCAGAATAGACGTTAAAATGCAGCACTGAAAATATCATGTCAATGCTGGTGTGACCTTGTTGAATTTTACTTAAAAATTAATTCTAACGGGTAGTAAATACTTCTTAGAACATTGTTGTTCAATCATAATTTTTCTTACGAATGTTTATCCTCTTGCAATGTGGTAGACCTAGCCTTTGCAGTTCACATTAATTAACAACATTTGTCAAGTTAAATATTTTATTAAAAGAAAAGCACTATCACTCCCGTGATTTGAGTCTTGAGTGAGTAAAAGTAAATATATCAAGATTTTGACTCAGATTTTTCTCTTCGTACATATGTTAAGTTTAAGTTATCTGCTTCTAATTGTTTTGAACTACACGAGTAATTATGCAATCTAAGGTATCAAGTTTGCTAAATATATCCATATATGAAGTATATATACAAATGTATAAAGCATATGTACTTATATATATATATATAAGTACATATGCTTTATATAATATATATATATATATATATATATATAAACTGGATGATAGGGTGTGGAAGGGGGGGGGATAAAATTTTGTCAAACTTATAGCTACAATAACTACTCTGTGGAAGAAAATATAAAGTTGGTTGGTAAGTATAACCATTAAAATTAGGAACATTTTAATTTTAAAAATTTAATTTTGGAAGCTATTGGTGGTAGGGGGACATATAAGTAAAAAAAAATATGACCTTTTAAGGAGGTTGAAAATTAGAATATACAGGGGTTACTCAAAACAACAAATTAAAGTATATCTAATTTTCCCTTGAAAATTAACTATAGAGCACTTTACAGAACCGGATACATTTCAATTAATCATATATCCACAACTATTAGATATAATGAAATAACATAAAAATAGCCAAGTTGTTGGGCTGTTAAATTTAGATAGCATTGAATTGAAATTAATTTTTTAAAGCAATATTTACCGAGGTATAAGAAAATCTGCATTTTAAAAGTCAGAAGAAAGGCCACACATCCTTTTGTTGCTGGAGACCAGCGTCACCACAATATATATCAAATAAGTCATCGGTGCTGGGATACCAGATCCTGAGGTAGACCCCACCTGTAAGGAATAGTGATGTCCGGTAGCAGCAGACAGGCGACTATGAATGTACGCAATAAATGAGGAGATCCCCGAAAGATGGAGGCTTCACTGTCGATATCCAGGAAATGGAGCTGGGAAACAGTTTGTTGGTATGTTCAACCATCTCTCGGACCTTCCAGGCCCACATCAATGTTTAGTACTGCAAGTTGATACAATACATATGCAAGCATGTCAACAAGGCAGCGCTAGACTGGAGAGTGAGAAAGATGAAGTTACACTCTACTGTGCAAGGTTGATGTCTTTTCCAAACAGCTCCTGTGTCGCGAGATCGCGTCTTACTACGTGTGGAAAGTCAACAAGTTCAGCTGAAGGAGGCGAGAGAAGAATGTCCAAGGTCACTCTGGAGTGAACAAGGCTCACGTGTTCAGCAGAGTTAGCATAGTTTGCCCTTAATAGCTAATAACTCTACTACAGGTGCCTTTTGCTTCACGAGGTACGATGACCAACATTATTCTCAGTCTCCAAAACAGTGAATGATCACATCCATCCCACATCCCAGTTGATAGTAGAGCGTTAGGTTTGTTGAAGACAATGGCCAATGGGACAACACCTCGAGGAAGCCACCTTATAGGTCTCGCCCATCAAACTGAGATAAATGCTTGCCATCACACTGGTTTCATGCCATGTGGGAGAATCACAAGGCCGTTTCACTGAGGACATGAAAATGAAGATGGAGAAGGATTATCGAGGTATTCATGTTCAGCACTAGGTCTTAACTGAATAGACGCGTAATGCCAATAGGGTCGTTAGCAACTTAGGATACCTCAGGGAATTGAGCTACGATATTGATGTTCTGTCAAAAACCGTGGACGACAATGAGCCAAAGCTAATGGATGATCAGACAACGGTTTAAAAAATGTCATTAAAAGCGTATACGGTAGATTTATGTTCTTGTCAGCCCATAAAGTACAGAAAAAAATCCCTGGTAACCATAATACTAGCCAAATTGAAACATAATGGTGGGGTTTAAATAGCCATTTATTCATCGGGCATTACTTTTGAAGGGGGTGAAACTGCCCACTCTATTTAAAAAGCCTCCTTCAATCTGAATAATACAGAAACCCCTTTACGTAACATTTCAAAAAGCAGCAAAGTAATCCAGGGGCTTATAGATTGAAAATACATCGCATGGGACAAATATGGTCTCGTATGTCACATAAGAGGATTATAGAAGATCTAAGACATAAGCAGCAGGAAATTTGAAGCATTGACAAGCATATGGGTGGAGGAGTGGTGTTGCTGATGGAGGACACCAGACAAGGTGAGGGTGGTGTTGCTGATGGAGGACACCAGGCAAGTGGAGGGTGGTGTTGCTGATGGAGGACACCAGACAAGGTGAAAGAGTGGTGTGCTGATGGAGGACACCAGACAAGGTAAAAGAGTGGTGTGCTGACGGAGGACCTCAGACAAGGTGAAGAGTGGTGTGCTGATGGAGGACCTCAGACAAGGTGAAAGAGTGGTGTGCTGATGGAGGACCTCAGACAAGGTGAAAGAGTGGTGTGCTGATGGAGGACCTCAGACAAGGTGAAAGAGTGGTGTGCTGATGGAGGACCTCAGACAAGGTGAAAGAGTGGTGTGCTGACGGAGGACCTCAGACAAGGTGAAAGAGTGGTGTGCTGATGGAGGACCTCAGACAAGGTGAAAGAGTGGTGTGCTGACGGAGGACCTCAGACAAGGTGAAAGAGTGGTGTGCTGATGGAGGACCTCAGACAAGGTGAAAGAGTGGTGTGCTGATGGAGGACCTCAGACAAGGTGGAGGGGTGGTGTTGCTGATGGAGGACACCAGACAAGGTGAAAGAGTGGTGTGCTGACGGAGGACCTCAGACAAGGTGAAAGAGTGGTGTGCTGATGGAGGACCTCAGACAAGGTGAAAGAGTGGTGTGCTGATGGAGGACCTCAGACAGATTCTCCCAAGAGTACCCTGGGAGTCAATGAAGTCAAGGCCTGTCTAAAATCAATATACCTACTCAAGAGCAGTGATGAGAGTTCACCTGAGAGGAGATGACAAGGTGAAGGAGTTAGATGGAAAGATAGACCTTCCCTCTAACGTGTGTCAATTAGTGAAGGATATGAACAATATGACTCCAATCATCTATCCCGACCTAAACAACCTAATAATGTAAGACCTAACTACTAGCATGCATCATAAATGTATTAAAAAACTAATTCAAATTTAAAATCAAGTTTAAAAAAAAATGATTCTGTATTTTTTTTCTTAAAATTGTTGAATCTCGAATATCGGTAATATAAGAGGTATCTAAGGATTAGAAATTTCGAAGAGACCATTATTAGTATTAGTTGATATTCACATTGTTAATTCATAGTTGATTATAGCTTTATTGGCACTACAAACGTTTACAAATTGAATTTTCCAACTTTATAACACTCAACTATATACCATCTTATTATGTTCTTTTTACATACATACATTGGGAAAGATCATTTTGAGACTATTATACATGTTTATTTGAATATTGTACAAATAATGTAATCATTGAAACCTTCTAGACACGATCCTATGAGTTTATACAATTGTTTGGAGCACGTACTGATACAAGCGTGATTATCTCTAAGCCTTTGATTTGAAAGTTTCTCACGCAACTCAAACGAAATATTGATTCAAACATACTTTCTTGTAAATCCCAGAATATTGTTCATGCAAAAGTTCTAGTTTACACAATAATTGTTTTGTTTACTGAGCAATAGATGTAATTATGCATACGTTCCCTCGACACCTTGGAGAGAAGGTATTGTGATCGTAAAAAAATAAATTGAACTCTAGATTTTGATAAATGTCGACGTTTCATGATCCCCTGAAACAAAACATGTTTTCTCTACTCCGTCTGTCTGTCTGTCTGTCCGTCTGTCTGTCTGTCCATCTATCTGTATGTCTGTCTCTACCTCGGGCTAGAGCTGAAACTATTTTACCTATTAGTCTCAAACTTGGTATCTAGGGTTTCCATAAGGTCTCACAGTTTTTTACAAATAATTAGATCTCTAACCCTAAATTTAAGGGTAGTTTACTGAAGGGCAAAAAGAGAAAAAAATCGATTTTCTCAAAATTCGCTCTATCGATTTTGATTACATTTTATATCTAAACACATTCTTTACTATAAATAAGATGGTAATTCTCATTTTCTCATGAAAATGACTTTGAGGGAAGGCCAACTTTACATGGGTAAAATTTTCCAATTTTGATCGTTTCTGCGCAACTATTTAAGATACAAATGAGCTTATCATTGTAAACATATATTACTATTAAAGATAAACATCTTTTTATTTGAATTATATTTTTATAAAACAAATAATTTCTGAGCTATAAGCAACTATATTTACTCTTTTATTCAGGTCTTTGAAAATTAATTTGATTTTTATGCTCTTTGGTGGACAAATGTGTTTCTCTTTTGTTAAATTTTCTGTAACAGTGTATATTATTTCATTTACGATTTTTTGTGTAATGTTTTACAAGAATGTATAGCCCTATAGTTTAGTTTCACGAATCTTACGAGTTTAATAAATGTATAAAAGTGGAAGGAAGTCTGTACGGTGCGCAGTACGGTGCGCAGTAGAATTTATTTGTTTTAGTTTGTGTCAACTCAATATAATCAAAACCAAAACATAAAACACGAGACACCCTCATCACTAAGTACCTTCCGAGTATTTACTGCGGTCTTTTGGACTCTTCACTAAATTAATATTACTATTGAATTATCTCTTTTCTGTTTTCACCCTTTATTCTTTCTAATTAGTAAACTACCTTTATTGTAATCTCTTGTTCACAAAGATAAAGTGGATACCTATTTCTTATTTTGCAGGCTATGCAACTATTCTGAATATTTGGTGAAAGCTATTAGAGTTCTCAACTGTTTACTAGGGATTTTAAAAAAGGACATGAAAGGAAAAAAAACTCTCTTTTGTTTGTATTATTTATAAGGGACTTGTACTATATTATTTAAGAGAAAGGTACAGTAGGTGTGTATCAAAATAGGAGACGGAATATTAGTGGCACTAATCAAATCACATTTTGTGATAAACATTTCAGATGTCACTTGAGCATATTGCACCTCCTGAATCAGGTATTAAAATGGCATGTTGGCATGTGAATAACATTTCAAAAGGCATCTGGATTGGTTAACTCCAAATTCACCAATGGTACATTTTGTTTATGTGCCAGCAGGGTTAATATTACCAGCAGGGTTAATATGACCAGCAGGGTTAATACTACCAGCAGGGTTAATATGACCAGGACGCAAAACAATTTGCGACCGTTAGCAGAGACGCTAGACTTTGTGCCAAAAGTCATTATGGGCGACCACCTTGCGCGCGCAGATATTTTCCTAGTGTAGTGACGACCCTAAGTAGCGCAGACATTTTACTTGTCCTTTGGTTTGCGTTACGAGGTTATGTTTGCTAGGTTTTGTAATTTATTAGTTATTTTGTGTTACCTCATTTAAACTTGCCATCTCATTATCCCAATATAATAATATAAAAAAAAGTTTGTTTTTCACATAATATAACTTTGAATAGGCCAATATCATAATGTAGGTCAAGAGTGGGAATAGTACGCTTACACTGACTGCTAAAAGTAGGCCTATGTATGTTCAAGTTGAGTATCGCATAGATATGAGATTTTCTTTATCCAATCTCAACTCAATCAAACAAAATATAATTTAAAACACCTTACTGTAAACCTATGTCTTTAAACGTTCAATTTTTGACCTGATAAAATCAAGAACGGTTTTTAAATAGCCCTACTTAAAAAGAAAAATACAAAATATTAATTTACTGTTTGAAAAATGTTGTTTTTGAGACACAGTTTTATGGGGCATATATTTTTTTAGCTATAAACTAAAGTTATTTTAAATTAAAATCGGCCCAAATATAAGGCTGAGTCTACATTATAAATGGTTGAAGTTATTTTCAGTTAATATAATAAAACACACTTTATCCAGTAACTACACAAATATATTAAGAATAAAGCATTGTGTTGTAAAGTGTAGGTCTACAGTCATATTACAAAAAACATTGTTTTTTATTGGCCAATTTCTCATACAAATTCATTTCCCTTTCCCTTGATTCCTATAATCATTAACACATCTTCGCTGACATTCTATGAAAGTGGGATGGACTAGATACTGACATCCACAGATAGTCAACTTCTAATCACTTCACCTTATTTGATCTTGCACTAGTCCGACACCTTAGCTCAGTTGGTAGCGTTACTGTCAGCGTTCCGGGTTCAACTCCTGGCATAGCCGAAACATTATATCATTAATGAAATGTGGGTTTCCTCTTTCACAGAGAGGAGGGCTGGATGTTGTGTCTGTTCTAGATTTAAGTAAATGAATAAGTCTTGTGCTGATATAATCAGTCGGTTCAGAAAGTGCACGTTAAATACCTCAAATAAATTATTTCGCAATACGTTAAGAAAATAAATCCTATTCGGGTTTCATAAAATACGTTTAATTTGGAGAGCTCAGAGTCCTAAGTTCAATGCCCTCTGACATTGCTGGGGCACATTTATATTTTATTCCTTGATATCTGTAAACGCTGTTTCCAGAAGAACGTGAAAAGAATATGGATACCAACACAAATATCTAAAGTAATTTACAAGATAGCAAGGTTCATTCTTAGAACCATACTAACTAGTGTTCCTAACATGTGGATAGTGCCAGGAACAGAGCAGTTACCTCTGCACTAATGAGTGAAGTCTCACAGAACACATACACCCTCTCTACCATGGCAGGTACCAGTCCAACCTTGATGGAAAACCGGACTGCTATCATCTTAACCTACAAGCAACGCCATAATGGTAACGGAGGTTTGCTACCTTCCAAGATAAACGAAAGGGACCGGGAATTTGCCTGCATTATCTCAGTGGTAGGATGAAAAACATTAGAGCTACACGTAGAAAATAAATCTTGGTTCACTCAACATGGCTTCAAACCCAGATCTCTCACGTGACGGAGCTCTGATCCAGTGCTATTTTAACGTCTCAGATGTTGTAGGTTAACTGTATTACAATTTATTTATCAACTATTAGCAAAGTATAAGTTTATTGGAATGTAAACATGCTATTATTATTATTATTATTATTATTATTATTATTATATTAGCACCGCGTCTTACTACCCGTTCGGGTTATACGCACTTACGCTAATGTGTAATGTTAGGGTGATTGTGAGATGAAATGAAGGACCTACAGTTTAACGTGGGATCCGAACCACGGTGGCGACCTGGCATTCCACACATTCACAAGATATTTTGTCAGAGGTGTAGGAAGGGTTTGGAAATCAGATAAATCTGTGCCGGGACCGAGGATTGAACCCCGGCCGCCAGCACAGAAGTCTGACACCTTACCCCTAGACCACCAGGTCACCCGTAAACATGCTGATAACAAATGATACCCATGAGCTATGAATCTCTTTGGAGAGAATTGTAGCTCATTTCTCTTATATTTTACGAAAAATCCACCTAAGATTTGCTCTCAATGGCAGACACTATTGGAACAAACCTGATCAGATTCTTGATCGTCCGTCAGTCAGTGTAGTGGTACACTCTATAATACGTCTATGGTTCTCACACATCTCCCTCCCCTCAACTCCCCCCCAAAGTGATCCCCCTGCACTGCTAGAACTGTATTCAAACTGGGATTCACATGATTGAACTCACTTGCTTCACGAATCCAATTTCGGATCAGTGGACTTCACCTCCATAAATAGAATCAAACTCTATTCAATGAGGAGTAAATAGGTGAATGCTCAACTGAAATAGCAGGCGCTAGTGGATGTGTTTATAAAAGTTCAACTTACACCACTTATTTTGCCCAACGACTCCGATTTATGTGAAAGGTTATTGCTAGTTTTATAGTGGCGACAACTATTCGCGTTTATCTTTTAAATGTTTACGTCATCAAGGTTGCTATCTGACAACCATTTGACGTGAGAAGATCAAAACCGGGTTTAGTTTCATAAAACTGTCCAAGATAACTAATTAATAAGAACTATTTTAATAAAAAACTAAATAAAATTAATAAACTTCCCCCTATAAAATATTGTATCATGGACTTCAAATGTTATAGACAATTCCTAGTGAAAGACCAATAAACAAACAGAAGATACTGATATGGTAAAGGGGGGAGGGGTAGCGGCGTGCAAACCCCCAGTTGATAGCACTGGACACCCTGTAGTCACCCGTGATAATAATCATCAAATCATTGTTGGTTTGGTTATGTATGTGTCATCAAATGACTGACGAGGAAATCTTTTTTAACGATACAAAATTTGATTCCTAGATGCTCCGATACCTCTAAACCTTTGTTTCCGACTGTTATTGAAAAGAGATCTGACTATTACGATTTTCTACACCTCAAATCCATGAACTTGAATTGCAGTTAAAGAGAGCGTTCAGGCACTTAACCTAAACATTTGGGATTGGATAATTTCCTATTGTCGCCATTATCAGCTCTTTACCATTTAGATTTAGTAGCGGTAAATTGTAAATTAATATACTTAGGCCTAACATGATCCCTGTGTTCAAGTGACCTCTTACAAAATAAACATTTAACCTACGTTTTGTTTAGGCAGCCATGTAAAATGCATAGACAAGACTTGAAACTTGCTTAGAACCAAACTAAGGGCCCTTTGAAAACGTAGCTCACCGACAAGTACAATAAAAGTTTCATATGTTGTACAGTTCAGTTTAGTAGATACATTGAATACATACATACAGTAATATAAAGTCTCGGTGTGCAGTTATTATGTGCAATCCTGTGTTTAACAACACTAATCTTATTTGGTTAAAACATTCTGAAAATAAATTCAACGTTATACACTCCTCTTGAATAAAACACTTGAAGAGAGCCATTAATTTGGTTAATTGTGTGATCCGTTAACCTAAAGGTGTGGTCTAGAATTTCTAGAAGTATAATTATGTTTTGCTATTGGTAGTAACTTTTCATTCCAGGGGTGGGGGGGGGGGGGGGGGGTAACGTCATTCAATTGAAACCATTTTTAGATTGCTTACTCCTTTTATTTTAGAATTTGTAGTATCATATTTAACTTCTTCTGGATTGGGTGAGTGGTTAACGTGCCTGACTTTTATAGATTACTTTTTCATTTTTAATGAGGTAGCTGAGGAATGGTTCCTTGATTGTTAACATAGCTTCCACTTCAGAGCAATGGCCGCCATCTGCCAGGTGGACAATACATACTCGTTTAGAATAATGTATCCCAAAATAATTGCACTTATTTTGTGGCATAGCTTATATTCTTAGTGAATAGAACACACGTTAAAACAAACTCATATTAAATGTTAATAAATACAAGTAATTAAACGTTCTATTAAAATTATAAAACATAGATATTAAAATAAATGTAAGGCCCCTTTGTTAAATTGTATTTGTTTTTACTACCATAACATATTTTTTGTATCATCAATAAAAACCTAAACGCCCCCCCTACACTTTACTGCCCTAAAAACCCAAAATGTCTCTTTGGGGGTGGTTCTGACCAGGTTGGGAAACAATGGCTTAAAGGGTTAGCTAACAGGTTCACATTTTTCGGGCCTTTAATGCGAGTTGATTGAATTGACTGATAAGCCCTTAAATAAGCAATTCATTGATTTAGCTGTGGGACCGCTTGTAGAAAGAAATATTTAATATATCACTTGATTAGATTAATATTAAACTCGATAAATAAATTATATTTTGAAAAACCTTAAAAGGATTTTAACCAAATGGGAGAGCTTGTTAATTTTAATTAAATATGATAAATAATTGATTAGAAATGCTAATAGCTATTCACCTAAGTCTTAAGTTAGTAGATAAATTTCACAATTTTGTATCTATGATTTCAAAAACCTAAATTACCTAAAACTGGAATTCGCTAAAATGTGACGTGACACCAAGATTATAGTTAGGTATGCTATTTAAGAATCCACTCCACCCCACGAGTAACACCTAACTTAGGTAAGAAATACAGCTCGAGACTGGCCGTTAATAGAATAAGAATAATACATTTTATTTGTGCACTGGAACTGAACCTGAGAACCTCAGAGGCGAGACTAGGACTATCATTATAATGACAACGTGCATGTTAACCCTATGAATGAGGTTTGATCTATCTTTATTAGGTTCTGTCAGTTGTACACCTAGGTTTGCCCCAGTGGGGGATGTAAAATGCTCTAGTGAGCTAAACCAACAGGAGGAGAGTCCGCGAGTACCTGTGACCCTCCTATCACCCCTCCGGGTATCGACCCGAGACCCACTGCGTGCTGCTACTCTGGTGACCTTTCGACCTCTCTCAACCAGCCAGACCTCTGTTGGCTTGGACGTGACCTCAGCCCTCACACACTAGGTTGGCGAGGACACCGCTTTGCACCTCTTTGCCCCTCTCTGCCCCACAACACAGTCTCTGTTGCACTTGCGACTTATCGGCGGTGGAGATATCTTCTGGTTTGTATATCACTCAGTCTTACTACCTGTTTAGGTTGTACACATATGATTTACTCTAATGAGGTAGAGATGAGGAAGGAAGTATTTTAGAAGTAATCTGCCCACATTCTCATGGAAGGAGATTGGGAAACCATTTAGGAAACCCCCTCTATGTAGAACCGACCACTATTCTAGCCCCGATCTCTCAGTCATCAGTATCCCGGTCTAATACGAGTGTTACACCTTGGACCAAACTAGTTTATTATGGGAAATACTTACAAGACATCAAAGTTACACCTAGAATATAATTTGCCTTATCGCTTATTGGATATTATTGTAGGCCGTACACAGGTATTGGCATCACAGTTTGTACGAGAGGGGACGGGTAGTGCTCATCATTTCACCAGCTTAGTGAGGTTTAATGTATAACTATGATATAAGATACGTGGTAAAATGCATTAAAGTCAGCTTTATTTGTGTATTTATTTTTTGTCAAAATTGACTGCTGTCCACTTACTGATTTTTTAAATGTTCTTATTTACAGCTGTGTTTGGAGGAAAATCTTGGTCTAGTTCCGAATGATTAGTTTTGTAATATAGTTAAAAACATTGCCTCTCATACCCATGCATGTACAATAAACCAACACCTTTTCAGTAAATAATTATCTTTCATCCGAGTTGGAATAGGGGTGATAATTTTAATTTCTTTATTTGAATTCATTACAGATCAGTTATAAGTAAAAATCTCACACTTTTACACCTAAAGTATGAAGAAACATCTTATTTGGAAGCCCTTATTGACCAATCATAGCCATATAACGTGATGCGTATTAGCTGATAATATGGGTTTGGATATCTTGTCACCAACCCTCATCAGACAGTGATGGTGGCCCTTGACCATTTTAATGCCTTTTTCAGTGTTGAAAGAAACTGGTTGGAAATCACTGATGTAGCTCATCAAGGAAAATCAGCTACCTGTCAGGCTAAACGAAGTGTGTATGATTACTTGATTAATTTTCTATCTTCCTAATCCATCCTGTATTCACAAGTAGCTACGCGCACTCTCAACTGAGCTTTAGATTAATTGAGTTTACCGGACTATTCCTAATTTAAATAAGTGGCGCGACTATTGTAGCTCTCAAGGATCTATTAAATCAGCACCTCACGGGAGTTCCTCAAGTCTAATTAAATAGCGCGCACTTAAAAGTGAGGAGTCTACGTAAATGCAGGTTCATACCTCGTCAAATTTCCCCAAAACAGTTTTTAGCAGCATAGGTGGTCGTGCAGGATAAGACGTACATCTCGTTTTGCCTGTTTTACTGCCGACAGAAAGGTCCAATCTCAGATTAGTAGATTGAGAGGGATTTCCTTAATCGCTTATCACCATCCTTTCACGCAAATTTGAGTTTTTTAAATATAATTTGTTTATTTCTCATGTATGGACGTGTCTAACCGGGCTTGTGTCTCCTGGCCTTTATACTACCCGAGGAACATCAACACTGGGGGCCGGGGTTCGGAACTTATTTGGAGTCAATAAATCGGGAATAAGAAGGTCAAAGGTTAAACACATTAGGTATGGAAGAAAGCAGCTAAGTATATATGAAAGGTGAAGTTTGGGGGATGAATGGTTATAATTACTTAGAACAACCATAACTGAGTCATATTCGAATAAATTGAAAAACTACAACTGTACACGGGGACCAAACCCGGGACATTTGACTTAGCACGCGGGTGCTCTACGATTGAGCTATCCAAGGATAGTCACGTGCTAAAGTTCAAGGCAGAGTCTGTGATAGACGTGTGAATATAATCAGCTACTAAAAGCAATATTCGATACCAGAGTCTCCAGCGACCCTGTTTTGTCTTCATGCTGCAGAGTAAATACATTGTACATTCCGAGATAATCAAGATGGAGGCTAGCAACGATATACAACTACATTGTACATTCCGAGATAATCAAGATGGAGGCTAACAACGATATACAACTACATTGTACATTCCGAGATAATCAAGATGGAGGCTAGCAACAATATACACCTACATTGTACATTCTGAGATAATCAAGATGGAGGCTAACAAAGATATACAACTACATTGTATATTCCGAGATAATCAAGATGGAGGCTAACAAAGTTATACAACTACATTGTATATTCCGAGATAATCAAGATGGAGGCTAACAACGATATACAACTACATTGTACATTCCGAGATAATCAAGATGGAGGCTAGCAACGATATACACCTACATTGTACATTCCGAGATAATCAAGATGGAGGCTAACAACGATATACAACTACATTGTACATTCCGAGATAATCAAGATGGAGGCTAACAACGATATACAACTACATTGTACATTCCGAGATAATCAAGATGGAGGCTAGCAACGATATACAACTACATTGTACATTCCGAGATAATCAAGATGGAGGCTAACAACGATATACAACTACATTGTACATTCCGAAATAATCAAGATGGAGGCTAACAAAGATATACAACTGCATTGTATATTCCGAGATAATCAAGATGGAGGCTAACAAAGATATACAACTACATTGTACATTCCGAGATAATCAAGATGGAGGTTAACAAAGATATACAACTTCATTGTACATTCCGAGATAATCAAGATGGAGGCTAACAACGATATACAACTACATTGTACATTCCTTTTGTCGATGTGCCTAGATTTCCAAAAGTCAAATCATTCTTACACAATACAATTTAAGGCTTTTAAACCATAGTTTTACCGATTTGTATGTTAAAATAATGGATACCGAACTTTCTTATTTCCTAAATTGTATACGTTTATAATTTAATGCACGAACACTACTTAGCGTCCGTTTAAGCTTACCGAAAAGATAAGTGACTTAGCAACACAATCTATGGTTAGCGGGTTTGAGGAGTAAACATCAAATCTCACCTCGAGAGAAAATGAGGAAACTAAAATGAAACTCTCAACTTTTGAAAATAGTTTCGATGTATTCGGCCATAGGAAAAACCTGAATAACATAGTCCCACATTTTATAGATTAGCCAAATACAACAATTATAGCCCTTGGGATGGGTGATTTCATTTAATTAAACCTTATTCATCCCTAACTAATTAGCGAAATTAGTAGTTTGCGTATAACTTGAACAGATACTAAGACGTGGTGCTAAAATATTATTTAAATAAAAAAGCTATATAATCCTTAGCAATAGTGTTTTGCAACAAAATTAGGATAAAATTGTTTTGATAAAACTTTAAATTGTTCTTAAATTTGGTTGGAAACAAGTCCATAAGCCTTCGTCAAGCCATGGTAAATATTTTTCAGGCAGTCATAGGATGGAAGCTTGAAATCTAATCGCATAAAACATTGTTTCTAAGTATTTTGGCATGCGGGTGATTATGGGTAAACTAACTATAAAATAGTTCTGATCATTGCTGCCTGCTCTGTCGACATAGCCCCTGGGGATGTTATGAATGCCTTCGGGGATTCATTCTCCATTATTAATTCATTTGGTAATACTTCCGGTCTATTATAAAACATTGACTTTAAAAAATATATACTTTACTTTGAATATGGAAATGAAACATGCCACTGATAAAATAGAGATGCATGATTTACTCTACTTCCCTTAGTGTTAACGAGAAAGTATTGTTACGTGTCACGCCACACGGTTTAAAATACAATGATCTATGTCGTTTTCTGGAACTACCTCTCTATTCTGTATCAGCTTATACTGCCGTTCGCCCTTCACATACTTGACTTGACATGAAACTTGAACCAAAGTACTGAATACAGATATTAAATAATATACAAGTAACACAATATTATATGTAAGCTCGTAATTTTAAGAAAAGTGTATTTTGAAACTATTGAAGATATTTTTACCATCCCAGCCAAGGTGGTATACAGATAATTGCCTGATACAATTGCCAATATAAACTAGAGATGGATAAATACAGTTCTCACATTTATTTAATTTTAAAATGAAGAGATTTAAATTGTAATAATAAAATTACCGGAATGTTGCCTCAGACCATTGGTAGAATAGAAAAGTATTAATCAAATAATTGGCTCAATCTTGATTGTTTTTATATAAATCTATGAAGTGTGTTAACTAGCGATCTAGTAGGAACGATGTAAGATATAATAGCATGGTATGCCTACATTCATTATACATATTTATTATTAGATCCCGGCTAAAAGATAAATTGTCATGATCAAATTATTGTTGAGCACGATCATAGTAATTAATCAACTAAGCCATAATCCAAAGGACACGATCAAGAGCGACTAAAACTACGTCACTGAATTCTAGTCTAAAGGACACGATCAAGAGTTACTAAAACTACGTCACTGAATTCTAGTCTAAAGGACACGATCAAGAGCGACTAAAAATACGTCACTGAATTCTAGTCTAAAGGACACGATCAAGAGTGACTAAAACTACGTCACTAAATTCTAGTCCAAAGGACACGATCAAGAGCGACTAAACTACGTCACTGAATTCTAGTATAAAGGACACGACCAAGAGTTACTAAAACTACGTCACTGAATTCTAGTCTAAAGGACACGATCAATAGTGACTAAAACTACGTCACTGAATTCTAGTCTAAAGGACACGATCAAGAGTAACTATAATTACGTCACTGAATTTAAGTTCAAAGGACACGATCAAGAGCGACTAAAACTACGTCACTGAATTCTAGTCTAAAGGACACGATCAAGAGCGACTAAAACTACGTCACTGAATTTTAGTATAAAGGACTCGATCAAGAGCGACTAAACCTACGTAACTGAATTCTAGTTCAGAGGACACGATCAAGACCGACTAAAACTACGTCACTGAATTCTAGTCCAAAGGACACGATCAAGAGTGACCAAAACTACGTCACTGAATTCTAGTCCAGAGGAAACGATCAAGAGCGACTAAAACTACTTCACTTAATTCTAGTTCAGAGGATACGATCAAGAGCGACTAAAACTACGTCACTGATTTTCAAGTTCAAAACAAGATCAAGAGTGACTAAAACTACGTCACTCAATTCTACTCCAGAGGACACGATCAAGAGTGACTAAAACTAAGTCACTGAATTCTAGTCCAAAGGACACGATCAAGAGCGACTAAAACTACGTCACTGAATTCTAGTATAAAGGACACGACCAAGAGTTACTAAAACTACGTCACTGAATTCTAGTCTAAAGGACACGATCAATAGTGACTAAAACTACGTCACTGAATTCTAGTCTAAAGGACACGATCAAGAGTGACTAAAACTACGTCACTAAATTCTAGTCCAAAGGACACGATCAAGAGCGACTAAAACTACGTCACTGAATTCTAGTATAAAGGACACGACCAAGAGTTACTAAAACTACGTCACTGAATTCTAGTCCAGAGGAAACGATCAAGAGCGACTAAAACTACTTCACTTAATTCTAGTTCAGAGGACACGATAAAGAGCGACTAAAACTACTTCACTTAATTCTAGTCTAAAGGACACGATCAAGGGCGACTAAAACTATGTCACTGAATTTTAGTATAAAGGACACGATCAAGAGCGACTAAAAATACGTAACTGAATTCTAGTTCAGAGGACACGATCAAGAGTGAGTAAAACTACGTCACTGAATTCTAGTCCAAAGGACACGATCAAGAGCGACCAAAACTACGTCACTGAATTCTAGTCCAAAGGACACGATCAAGAGCGACCAAAACTACGTCACTGAATTCTAGTCCAAAGGACACGACCAAGAGCACCTAAAACTACGTCACTGAATTCTAGTCTAAAGGACACGATCAAGAGCGACTAAAACTACGTCACTGAATTCTTGTTCGGAGGACACGATCAAGAGTGACTAAAACTACGTCACTGAATTCTAGTTCAGAAGATACGATCAAGAGCGACTAAAACTACGTCACTGATTTTCAAGTTCAAAACACGATCAAGAGTGAATAAAACTACGTCACTCAATTCTACTCCAGAGGACAAGATCAAGAGTGAATAAAACTACGTCACTGAATTCTAGTTCAGAGGACACGATCAAGAGTGACTAAAACTACGTCACTGAATTTTAGTCTAAAGACACAGATCAAGAGCGACTAAAACTACGTCACTGAATTCTGGTCAAGAGGACACGATCAAGAGTGACTAAAACTACGCCACTTAATAATAGTCCAAACGACACGACCAAGATCACCTAAAACTACGTCACTTATTTCTAGTCCAAAGAACACGATCAAGAGTCTTTAAAACTACGTCACTGAATTACAAACTCAAAGGACACGATCAAGAGCGACTAAAAATACGTCACTGAATTCTAGTCTAAAGGACACGTTCAAGAGCGAATAAATCTACGTCACTGAAATCTATTCCAGAGGACACGATCAAGAGTGACTAAAATACGTCACTGAATTCTAGTCCAAAGGACACGATCAAGAGCGACTTAAACTACGTCACTGAATTCTAGTCCAGAGGTAGCGATCAAGAGCAACTAAAACTACGTCACTGAATTCTAGTTCAGAGGACACGATCAAGAGTGACTAAAACTACGTCACTGAATTTTAGTCTAAAGACACGATCAAGAGCGACTAAAACTACGTCACTGAATTCTAGTCCAAAGTACACGACCAGGAGCGACTGAAACTACGTCACTGAATTCTAGTTTAAGGGACACGATCAAGAGCAACTAAACTACGTCACTGAATTCTAGTTCAGAGGACACGAACAAGAGTGACTAAAATTACGTCACTGAATTCTAGTTCAGAGGACACGATCAAGAGTGACTAAAACTACGTCACTGAATTCTAGTCTAAAGAAAACGATCAAGAGTGAGTAAAACTACGTCACTGATTTCTAGTCTAAAGAACACGATCAAGAGCGACTAAAACTACGTCACGGAATTTTAGTCCAAAGGACACGATCAAGAGCGACTAATGCTACGTCACTCTGTCTTACTAACTATTTTGATTACATGCATATTTACGAATTATGATAATGTACTAGGGATAAATAAGGTTCAATTTAGATGAAGTATAAACACATTTGCATGGAGGTAGAGTGTAAAACCGTTTAGGAAAGACCACCCACGGTACATCCAACAGGGATTCGAGCCCTGGTCTCCTCGTCATCAGAGGTCTAATTGCAAGAGTGACAACTTATATCATGATGCCAGGAAGTGGGTGTACTAGTGATATGTTTTCAATATTGACGGTAAATAAAAAAACTTGTCCTTCCACCAGAATGTCAAGACACATGAGCCCTTACTTGACAAATATTAGTGCGACAAGTACCATGTTATCCAGGAGAACTGTTCTGATAGCTCCAAACAACAAGTACAATATTATCCAGGAGAACTGTTCTGATAGCTCCAAACAACAAGTACAATGTTATCCAGGAAAACTGTTCTGATAGCTCCAAACAACAAGTACAATGTTATCCAGGAGAACTGTTCTGATAGCTCCAAACAACAAGTACAATGTTATCCAGGAGAACTGTTCTGATAGCTCCAAACAACAAGTACAATGTTATCCAGGAGAACTGTTCTGATAGCTCCAAACATCAAGTACAATGTTATCCAGGAGAACCGTTCTGATAGCTCCAAACAACAAGTACAATGTTATCCAGGAGAACCGTTCTGATAGCTCCAAACAACAAGTACCATGTTATCCAGGAGAACAGTTCTGATAGCTCCAAACAACAAGTACAATGTTATCCAGGAGAACTGTTCTGATAGCTTCAAACAACAAGTACCATGTTATCCAGGAGAACTGTTCTGATAGCTTCAAACAACAAGTACCATGTTATCCAGGAGAACTGTTCTGATAGCTCCAAACATTAAGTACAATGTTATACAGGAGAACTGTTCTGATAGCTCCAAACAACAAGTACCATGTTATCCAGGAGAACTGTTCTGATAGCTCCAAACAACAAGTACAATGTTATCCAGGAGAACTGTTCTGATAGCTCCAATCTAACAAAACATAATCAGATAATTAGTAGTCTTATTTTGTCTCTTCAACGAATGTTTACTTCCTTGTTGTCTTCAAGTTCTTTCTTAAATATTCTAGTTTAATATACAGTTGTTTGTTTCCTGCTTTTGGTGTTGTTGGTACCGGGTGTTTAATATGGTTTGTTTCCTCATTTAGGTGTTGTTGGTACCGGGTGTTTAATATGGTTTGTTTCCTGCTTTTGGTGTTGTTGGTACCGGGTGTTTAATATAGTTTGTTTCCTCATTTAGGTGTTGTTGGTACCGGGTGTTTAATATGGTTTGTTTCCGCCTGTTAGTGTTGTTGGTACCGGGTGTTTAATATGGTTTGTTTCCTCCTGTTGGTGTTGTTGGTACCGGGTGTTTAATATGGTTTGTTTCCTCATTTTGGTGTCGTTGGTACCGGGTGTTTAATATGGTTTGTTTCCTCCTGTTGGTGTTGTTGGTACAGGGTGTTTAATATGGTTTGTTTCCTCGTGTTGGTGTTGTTGGTACCGGTTGTTTAATATAGTTTGTTTCCTCATTTAGGTGTTGTTGGTACCGGGTGTTTAATATGGTTTGTTTCCTCCTGTTGGTGTTGTTGGTACCGGGTGTTTAATATGGTTTGTTTCCTCCTGTTGGTGTTGTTGGTACCGGGTGTTTAATATGGTTTGTTTCCTCCTGTTGGTGTTGTTGGTACCGGGTGTTTAATATGGTTTGTTTCCTCTGTTGGTGTTGTTGGTACCGGGTGTTTAATATGGTTTGTTTCCTCCTGTTGGTGTTGTTGATACCGGGTGTTTAATATGGTTTGTTTCCTCCTGTTGGTGTTGTTGTACCGGGTGTTTAATATGGTTTGTTTCCTCCTGTTGGTGTTGTTGGTACCGGGTGTTTAATATGGTTTGTTTCCTCCTGTTGGTTGTGTTGGTTACCGGGTGTTTAATATAGTTTGTTTCCTCCTGTTGGTGTTGTTGATACCGGGTGTTTAATATGGTTTGTTTCCTCCTGTTGGTGTTGTTGGTACCGGGTGTTTAATATAGTTTGTTTCCTCCTGTTGGTGTTGTTGATACCGGGTGTTTAATATGGTTTGTTTCCTCCTGTTGGTGTTGTTGGTACCGGGTGTTTAATATAGTTTGTTTCCTCATGTTGGTGTTGTTGGTACCGGTTGTTTAATATGGTTTGTTTCCTCCTGTTGGTGTTGTTGATACCGGGTGTTTAATATAGTTTGTTTCCTCCTGTTAGTGTTGTTGGTACCGGTTGTTTTAATATAGTTTGTTTCCTCCTGTGTGTGTTGTTGATACCGGGTGTTTAATATAGTTTGTTTCCTCCTGTTGGTGTTGTAGGTACCGGTTGTTTAATATAGTTTGTTTCCTCCTGTCGGTGTTTGTTGGTACCGGGTGTTTTAATATAGTTTGTTTCCTCCTGTTAGTGTTGTTGGTACCGGGTGTTTAATATAGTTTGTTTCCTCCTGTTGGTGTTGTTGGTACCGGGTGTTTAATATAGTTTGTTTCCTCCTGTTGGTGTTGTTGGTACCGGGTGTTTAATATAGTTTGTTTCCTCCTGTTGGTGTTGTTGGTACCGGTGTTTAATATAGTTTGTTTCCTCCTGTTGGTGTTGTTGGTACCGGGTGTTTAATATGTTTTTTCCTCCTGTTGGTGTTGTTGGTACCGGGTGTTTAATATAGTTTGTTTCCTCCTGTTGGTGTTGTTGGTACCGGGTGTTTAATATAGTTTGTTTCCTCCTGTTGGTGTTGTTGGTACCGGGTGTTTAATATGTTTGTTTCCTCCTGTTGGTGTTGTTGGTACCGGGTGTTTAATATAGTTTGTTTCCTCCTGTTGGTGTTGTTGGTACCGGGTGTTTATATAGTTTGTTTCCTCCTGTTGGTGTTGTTGTAGGTACCGGTGTTTAATATAGTTTGTTTCCTCCTGTTGGTGTTGTTGGTACCGGGTGTTTAATATAGTTTGTTTCCTCCTGTTGGTGTTGTTGGTACCGGGTGTTTAATATAGTTTGTTTCCTCCTGTTGGTGTTGTTGGTACCGGGTGTTTAATATAGTTTGTTTCCTCCTGTTGGTGTTATTGGTACCGGGTGTTTAATATAGTTTGTTTCCTCCTGTTGGTGTTGTTGGTACCTGGTGTTTAATATAGTTTGTTTCCTCCTTTTAGTGTTGTTGGTACCGGGTGTTTAATATAGTTTGTTTCCTCCTGTTAGTGTTGTTGGTACCGGGTGTTTAATATAGTTTGTTTCCTCCTGTTGGTGTTGTTGATACCGGGTGTTTAATATAGTTTGTTTCCTCCTGTTGGTGTTGTTGGTACCGGGTGTTTAATATAGTTTGTTTCCTCCTGTTGGTGTTGTTGGTACCGGGTGTTTAATATAGTTTGTTTCCTCCTGTTGGTGTTGTTGGTACCGGGTGTTTAATATGGTTTGTTTCCTCCTGTTAGTGTTGTTGGTACCGGGTGTTTAATATAGTTTGTTTCCTCCTGTTAGTGTTGTTGGTACCGGGTGTTTAATATAGTTTGTTTCCTCCTGTTAGTGTTGTTGGTACCGGGTGTTTAATATAGTTTGTTTCCTCCTGTTAGTGTTGTTGGTACCGGGTGTTTAATATAGTTTGTTTCCTCCTGTTAGTGGTGTTGGTACCGGGTGTTTAATATGGTTTGTTTCCTCCTGTTGGTGTTGTTGGTACCGGGTGTTTATTGCTCCTGCAACCCTCAAATTTCCCTCGCAGGTGGGTGTGTCTTACCGATTGATATCCTAAAGTTGAATGCACTGCATTAAATTTCAGTTAGACTCACATTTACTAATTTTAATCGTCAACACTTTGTTTTAATTCTCTCTTTCGAGCACATACAATATATCATCATATTTACCACTAGTCCAATCCCATCAAACCATTAGTAAAAGTTTTACAATAAGCTTCCCACCAATAATTTTAAAAAATGGGGTTACTCAAACACCAATTACTCTAAACGAACATAATTGTATGATCTTGTTTATCTTAACAAATGTACAATGTTGATTCGTTCAGTTAATTATTGAAAAAGTCATCAGGGTGTGCCACGTATCCGATAGCCTTGGTCCTCCTGTGGGGAGTGGAGGAGGGAGGGGGTAGTAAAGTTGGGTTATGTGTCCATTTCAGACACGAGAGTCTGATATGTCAAGTGGTTTAACCAAAGTCACTCTCTTTAACAGTTTAGTCAGAACAGGTAGAGAAATCTATTAATTCCAAGAATATATTTTAAAACAGGTTTTAAAGTTTCTATACATTTTTTTTACTAATGGAACGAACGCTTTTAACTAATATTATAGAAAAGTACGTTATTACGAATAATTTTTGTAAAATGTTATTTAAAAAACATTCAGAAATAAGCCAAATCTAAGTTAATTCTAGTTTATTATAATCAATGTTAATTAGTATTAGTTTTTTCTTTAATTTTAATTTAAAAACTTAAAAACGCAGCCATGATTTGGAACTAAACAGGGAATGTATAAAAGATGGACGAGTAGATGATTATGTTTGTGACGTCAGTATAGTTCTTAAACCAGTTTGCTCCTTGTTTAGTGAATAAAGGAATTGAACCAATACAAAAGGTGCAAATTGGTAATAATCTTGGGCAAAAAGTTACACCATTTTTATAGTTGCGCCGGATTTTATTTGCACCCTAAAGTTTAGTGAATCCACATCTATTATTATATTTTAACACTTCGAAAAAATTCAATTACCATCTTTACTTTTCTACAGCTATCAATTAGGGTTAACCTATTTTTTAAACATTTAAAATAAGATATGATTGTACTTTTGTAATGAAATAGAATTTCATTTGGTAATCATTCTAATCAAAATATTCCACCCTTCTTCTATTTCCAATTTAATGAATATTTTCAAAATTTAAAACTCAAAGCATTCATATGTGTTAGTAAATCTTCTCACAGTTGGGTGACTAAATATTATTTTTTATTGTTGACAAATAAATTTCATCGTTCGCAGTCAAATCCACCCCTACTGCAAACACTTATGAAACATGGCCGAAAGACATGTTCTGTCTCTCTTTTTTTAGCTACATCTCATTATTTCACGTCTAGAAGGATATACCATGCTGTAACTTAAAAAAACATGGATGTCTCTGGAAAAATTTCCTTCGAATGATATATATAAAAAGAAGGATTCCCTTAACAGTGGTCCACAGTGGTCCCACAGTATTATACGGGAACGGTTCGCGTCGAATTAATCTCTATTTTCAAAAATAAGAATGTTTCGAGTATAAAGAAACATCCAACATCCATCATCCATCCATACATACATGAATCCATACATACATGCATCCATACATCCATCATCCATCCATACATCCATCCATCCATACATACATACATTCTTAAACGCCGTTCAATACCGGTTAGGCAAGAAACTATGCATATAGTTCAACAAACTTCAACTCTGTACTTAATTCATCATCTCTCACTCTCCCTTTGCTCCAACAACATCCATACACTGAGTAATACATGCTCTTTTATTCGTAAAACTCTTTATGTTTCTCTTTTTCACATATTCATCTACAACATTTAACCTAAGACTTAAATCGTCTTCCCCTTCATTGTGATCCACACACTCTACCTCCATATATTTACTTCGGCACTCAAACCACACTTATCCTCTCAGTATGCCCAAGCCAACATGAAACGTTTATTTCACATTGACCTGTTGAATTCCCCTTCAACCCACACTTATCCTCTCAGCATGCCCAAGCCAACATGAAACGTTTATTTCACATTGACCTGTTGAATTCCCCTTCAACCCACACTTATCCTCTCAGCATGCCCAAGCCAACATGAAACGTTTATTTCACATTGACCTGTTGAATTCCCCTTCAACCCACACTTATCCTCTCAGCATGCCCAAGCCAACATGAAACGTTTATTTCACATTGACCTGTTGAATTCCCCTTCAACCCACACTCAGGACCCATTCATTACTGATTCTGTTCATACGAGTTTTTAAACATATATTAATTAGATATCTAATTCCAACAGTATTCACCTTGCTCTTGTGTTTCTTCTGCTAAACCCATGCTTCACATCCATACAACGATGTTGTATACTGCCACGAAGACCCATCCTGCCTGAAGATACATTCAAATGATTTAATGCTTTCTGCAAGTTACTCATTCTCAGCCATTAGTACTCCATCATCTGTATGTAACATAACTCTCACATCACATTGTCCATTTGTACACCAACTGTGTCCTCACAAACATCCCTCATGAATACATTTAACAACCATGGAGACATAACACAACCTAGTCTTATACTGTTCAATGTCAAACCATTGCTTAAAGCTCCATACACTCTAACTCACACTTTACTTCCATCAAAAACTGTCATAATTGCACCCACACCAAACTCTTTAGGAACATTCCATAACATACTCCTATTCACCTGATCGTACGCTTTCTACAGATCAACCAATAATTCAAGCATCAGATATTTATTACTTTTCCTACGACAATAACACATTAAAACCATAAAAAGAGTGTTATCTTATAAAATTCATTAACTCTTGTTATTATAGCTAAATAATACCCGTTTAGTGGCTAAATGGTCAAGGCGTCACTCTCTAGTTGGACTGGCCTGCTGAAAATGGAGAGATCAGGAATCGAATCCCAGTTGGGTCTACTGAGGGTCGTTTACCACTCTCTTTCCACGCAAAAGCGGGTATATTACCTATTATGTGCTTCATTCCTAATCCCTAGCCCATCATATTACCTATATTAGCTATAATATACCCGTTTGACCTGAACAGGTAGTACGATGCGCTGATAAGATAAACAATTCCTAATTTCATCTTGGAATCATGTTTGTTCAACTAATGTAATGGAAGTTTCTGATCTTGTGAGATTGGTACGGACAATGCCTGTAGAAGATCTCACCTGCAAGATGCCGTACTTGAGCTCGATGTCCAGGAAGTGGTACTCCCTGGCGTGGGCGGGTCGATGGGGTGCAGGATGCTGCTGTTGGGTCTGCTGAGAGGCGCCGGTTGAAGGTGGGCCCGCACCACCCTCTTGGAAGGCCAGCACGTTGGCAAGACTGGCCAGTACAGGCTCCGAGGCGAAGGCCAGCGTCTCGCTGCACTCCTCAACTGGATGGAGCACTTGGAGTATCTTGGGATGACGGAACCTTTCCAGTTGCCTGACACTCCCTCGGAGAATCTCCGTGATGGTTTCCTTCCTCTTTGGCTTGTGCAGCTTCTCGGCGCAACGTTTCTCGAACAAGAACACCGATACCTCCTGAAACAATACATATATAGAATGAGGACGTAACACAACACCAATAGTTTGCTTTTTGTAACTTTATATGCTACATCAATCAAACAAGATGAACGCTGATACTTCCTGAATGTGAGCTCATTTAAATGTTGTTTATAACATGCGATATAAGCTGGACGCGTAAATACGTGTAGTCGCTGCACAGCTGGATGCTTCACGAGAGTAGGGTTTATGTAGGGCTGAGCTGGAGTTTGAATCAGTTCGAATAGTTATTAAGTTTGTTATTTCTTTTAGTCCTCTTACTTAAAGCTTGCAGTTCAATGTTCCCAATATACAAATATTCTAGTATTTTTATCATACTACGATGAAACTCCCGGTTATTCCCCCTTCTTTGCCCAACACTAAAACATAGTTTATTTTTACGATGAATCTCTTAGTTTTCTGGGTGAGTCATAACCTAAGAAAGAAAACAAGTAGTTGGTTGTTTAAACTTCTTGCTTCAACACTTCTTACAAAGGAGCACCAACACCTCCTTTTAAAAAATCTGAACATAATCGAGGGAAATAATATTCAAGGAACGCCTAATAGCCAATAACAAAAGGAACTGATTAAAAATGAAAATATATTAAGAGATATTAAATATAAGGAAAAAGTTAAAGACAGCAATAATTTTTAATTAACAAAAAACATATTGAGTTTATAAGAAATTGAATGAAATATTGATAATAGCAAGTCAGGTCGTGAAGATTTGAAACTGTTTTCTTTTTCCTCTCTCTCCTTTATCTTTTTCTGCCAATCCATTTTTGACCCATTTCTACTATAACCTAGCGCTACATTTATTTTTATTTATTTCTTTTCTTATCTTTTTCAAGTTTAATCATATCTTCTGGATTATTCTTTTCCAAGCTGTAATTTTATGTATTGATTGCTTATTCAAACTATTACACCTTTGGAGTGACAGGGATAACATCTAACCCTAATTTAGAGGTAAGCGTGATAGTTTTGTATTATTATCTACATATTAATATTAATAATCTGTATATTTATCTCTTTTTGTATTTTTATTTAACCTGGTTCTATTAGGTTAGCTTTATTTTCCCTCAACTATTTAATTCATTATTTCTTTCTGGTATCGTCCAATGTTCTTGGATTTCTTAATTTTTCGTTTTGTATTTTCCTAATTTTACATTGGTTTTCCTCAGACCTGATGATGGCGTTTGTAAGTCGAAACATGTAGTAAAGTCAACCTGCCTTTTGGCTTTCAAGGTTTAAGGAGTGGAATTAAATATCAGCTAAGGAATGTTTATATATTCAACAACATTTTATTATCAATTATTTCCTATTCTACATAATTTTGGTTAATTAACGTCTCTAACCTTTATTAACCATTTTATGCCTTTTTCCCTGCTCACTTTCATTGGCTAAAAATTTTAACTTTTCTTTTGACAATTCTGAATTTATTAACAATATTACCTTAAATGTTAATTTTAACTCATTGTTAGACCTAATATATATTTCTTTGTAATGTTTTAATAATTTAATATGCAACCTTTGAATATGTGGTTTGTCATGTGTATTGTATTATCTAATTTAATGTTTTCTGTATTTTAACTCATTTGTTCTTTTCTGCTCTATTTCACTCTTTAATAGGAATAAAGTTATTCATTATGTATAGGCCTAGCAGTATTCTGTTGTTCAATCTATCTTCTCATCCATGATGTAATATATATTGTATTCGGACTAGTTATTATCAATATTTCATTCAATTTCTTATAAACTCAATATGTTTTTTTGTTAATTAAAAATGTTTGCTGTTTAACTTTTTCCTTATATCTAATATCCCTTATTATCTTTTCATTTTTAATCAGTTCCTTTTGTTATTGGCTATTAGGCGTTCCTTGAATATTATTATCATAACTCTCCTTACTAATTCACCATGGATATAACTAGTAATAATAATTAAGGGAGTTGAGTCAAAATCATGATAATCCTCGTTATATGAAAAATGTGTCTGCGGTGATTTCTTCTAGTGTGGACTTGAGCTGGAAGTTGTTCTAACAGCCAGTCAATACCTTGAACATTGACAGTTGCTTTATCACCACGTCTTACTACCCGTTCGGGCTATACACCTATTTATTTACCAGTCTTATGTGTTAGGGATGAGAAAGGCTGAATTCAGAGGACATGTACCGAAATTGATTTGGAGAGAGAGTGAAAAATCATGTAGGATAAACCACTATCAGTGCACCTGGCCGGGATAGAACTCCATTCTTCCTATCATGGGCAGCCTAGTCTAGTGCGAGAGAGACGCCTTAGACCATGAGGTCACCACAGTGGATCTTGAGGGTAGCTAATGTTTTTATAGCTATATTAACGGATTTCATAGAAGTTAAAATAGTGAATATATCGCATCTAAATCTATGAAGGTTTTTATTGCTCCGATCTCCTCAATTACAGAAAATGAAACAAGTGGTTTGACTTTAAGCACTAATATCTCTAAACAATTCATAAGAACCAAGGACCAGGTTAGTAAAATTTAGTTTGTATATTTTTCCATCCCGTTTCAGACTGGATATTATAGAGTATTTAAATAAAAGTACTACTACAGGTAGATTGTATATATTTTATAACTTACTTTAAACTGTTTTGTGTTTACAACATACCTAAAAAGGATGAAATAGAATATTTAGATTACGTAGAGATTACCTGTTGTAGGCTTCAGTGGGAAGTTAACAACGTTTAGACTTCAACAAATTAAGGGAGTCTCTCTTTAGCTATAATGGTAACTGTTAGTGATAGACTCCGTACCAATCAAAAGTGATTAATTGCACAGGTAGGAATTCCAATTTTGGATCTTTCCTTCCCTCCTCACGTGAATATTTACGTAACAATTTGATAACCTTGTCATTTCCTAAACAATAAATTTAAAAGTACTTTTTTAGAAATTATTTCTAAGACTATTTCCACTTCTCGAATCCAGACTTTCCCACTTTTGTTGTTGTGCACAAAGAGAATATTTAAAAACTCATTTCTTGGTCGTATTTGAACATCAAATGTCGAAATAAAGCTCTTTTGTCAGCGCGATGACGTCACCGCCATTCAACTTGTTGCTATCCTGCGATCAACAGGTGGAAAGGGGAAGAGAGAGGGACGGGGTAGTGCTGGAAAAGTTTGATGGGGAGAACAAGAGAGGATTGATTGGGGGTTGAAACGATCACAATAATATCATTATTTCACCCCACTCGCAACAATTGTTGAATAGCTATAGACAGAGCAGTGACAACATTTCATGTCGGCCATTTAAAGAGTCTAAGGGTGACCTGGTGGTCTAGGGGTAAGGTGTCGGACTTCTGTGTTGGGGTTCGGGGTTCAATCCTCGGTCCCGACACAAATTTATCTGATTACCAAACCCTTCCTTCACCTCTGACAAGACGTGTATTAATCACAACTTGTGAATGTGGGGAATGCCAGGCCTCCACCGTGGTTCGGATCCCACGTTAAACTGTAGGTCCTTCATTTCATCTCACAATCATCCTACCATTATACATTAGCGTAAGTGCGTATAACCCGAACGGGTAGTAAGACGCGGTGCTAATAATAATAATTATAATAATAATAATAATAATAATAATAATAAAGAGTCTAGTTCTTACCGGTTGAGAAGAATATTTATACCAAACCAGGGTTGACAATATTTTTGGATTTTTGTTATTATAATCTATTTTAGTATCAGTAAACGTACTGCCAAGGTGTCCGTAAAACGTATATAAAAATAAAACCACATGAAAAGGGAAATTGAATGAATCTATGACATTTCCCCTGCAAATGAGCGATAAACCTGATTGTGAAACAGTATTTTGATCTCAACCTCGTGAAGATACTGCTTCGTGTTCTCTGTTGATACTATGGTTGGTATGAAGGGAACGTGAGAAAGGTCAGTGTTTTACAGTTTTTATAGCAAAAGATGTGTGTGGCCAAAACATAAATGTATTCAGTATAAATAAAGAGTTAGTTTAATTTTCTTCACGTGATGATATCAACAGTTGTTGAATATGTCATGAGTATAGAGGCATCGGATGACACAAATTATTTAACTAAAGTTTAGAAGTTTGTCATTAAATTTCAGGACACCCCTAACAGATAGTAAATATTATTTTTTGGACAATATTAGGAATATAACTAACACAGGAGCGTTAGCTCAGTGGCTAAATGTGATACCTACTAGGCTAGTCAAGTTGGCTGATAAATCCTTTAGTAAAACCATGTTTTTATTTTGTTCCAAATAGTTTGAGAAAGTTATTTTTCTGCTATATTTACATTTATACAACCTAGCTTATATTTATACACGAAATTATTATTATTATTATTATAATATTTTACAAGTCTTAGACTATGGTGTGGAGGACGGGAGAAACCATTAAAGAAACGTCACTTTCAATCTCGGTATAGTAGAAAATAAAATTTTAATATATAACTTGAAATGTGAAACTATCTTAAAACTAAAACATTCATATTGGGGCTTAAGGAGGGATCAGAATTAAAAAACTAAGAGAAAAAAGTTATAACCGCACTAAAAAAGTAGAGCCATGAAAGCAGTTAAGCAAGTATAAAAAAATTAACAAATGAGATTTAAAAAATAATTACAAGAAATGGGGGCCTCAAAACTTTAAAAACTAAATAAAGATCTCTCGGAACAGTAGAAAATTAATTTTGCTATGTTTCAAGAAAGGCATAAATTTTCTAGAAGATAATAGGGAAATAGGATTAGAAGTGAACTGTGAAAAGACATAAGTATTTGATCACACAGAAAACAAAGGTTGGGAAGATTACAGCAAACAACGTATCATTTGACAGGATTAATGAGGTGGACTGGTTAGAACTAGCTCAAGATAGGGGTGAACTCCTGAGTTCCTAATACTATTGAGTATATTAGTACGTAATTATACCTTCTAGGTTTAGGTCTAGGTAAATGGAAACTCTGTGAATGGAGCGGTTTCAAATTGTAGAAACTAATTTTTGGTGTTGTTGAACTTTATAATTAGATATGACGTAAATGAACTAAATCAGATAAACAAATAATCCTTTAAATTACATAATGGGAAAATGGGACGTGAGGGGCTTGGAATCTCTCTATTATTAGAAAATATATATTTCGACGTGGAAGAAAATTTAAATTTGGCAAATTGGTAAAAGGACCTACGTAGATAAAATAAGTTTGTAAAGTTTAGAATTTTAAAACGGGGGTCCGGGAAATGGGTGGTTCAAAATTACTAAAAAATAGAAAATACTTTTATCATTTATGCTAGACCGTTTTAATTTAATATTGGCACAGGAAAATTATTTAAAATAAATAAACACAAAAATCAACACATCTCAGGACAATCTATAGGTCTGTGATTTCAGGTTTGGTCGTCAGACAAACAAAGACAATCTATAGGCCTATGGTTTCAGGTTTAGATCGTTATACAGACACCCAGACGAACAGATTCACCAAATTACTTTATCAGATTCAGTGAGTCATAAAATGTAGACATCCATCCAAATTAGGATTAGATTTTTGCCGATCACAATACTTTCTCTACCTGAGGGGGCGCGAGAAAGTGATAAAGATCATTTCTTTGTTGGTACGAATCTCACTTTGATTTGGTGATGACATAACTAGGATCCACAACACACCAAAAACTTGATAACAAGCGGTGACACTTGGACTTGTAGAGGTGGGCAAGTGGTAAGGTCTCTCTCTCTCTCTTTATAAATATATATACACCACAGAATACACCACAGTAGCAAAGTAAGGTTTGAGCTGGCTTCCGAAGATGATTATTTGTTTAGATGATAAGGTCTTCCTATTACATTGACTTAAAATTTACTGTTGAATACTGTTGACCACATGCTCTACTCTATAAAGGAAACAAACTTCATCTTTAAGTGCATGTAGAGCTAATTTTGGTACAATCCTCTACAAATACAGCCTGCGCCTCTCAGTTTATTTATCACCTTTAATGGTCAAGCTAACATAAAAAATAAATTTATTTATCTATAAAGTGTTATTTAATATTTTTTACTAAGGTGACCACTGTATAATTTAGTATATTATAGAAAATATTGCAGTAAATTAATTAAAAATATATAGTAAGAAAAAAAATCTATAACCTTTTTATTTGGATTTCATCGCAATTTAATATTGCGGCTCAAATTAGTATGATAGTAGTCACTTTATCAAATAATTTTATGTTTGTATAATTTATAAATATATTTACAATAATTTATTTTCATCGAATGTATGTTTGAGAACATTATAGAGTAGTTCTTCAAACCAACATATTCAGCTTATAGCAGACTTTAGAAAAAAAATCACTCGCAATTTATGTTTTCACATGTTGGTACGTTCTGACCTTCCCAATTATACGACAAGCAACGTAATATAGTCAAATTTCCTGTTCACATTAATTACTAAATCGAATCAACGCGAAGTACAGGTGAGGTCCACAATACTTATTTACGATTGAAAAATGGCGCTGAACCGAGCTAGATTACACGTGACGTTTTATCGAGGAAGTAATAGAAGGGCTCATTACGTCCATGAACAAAACAATGGTTTAATTAGTGTGATGGATAAAAATATTATTTCAGCATAATTAAATTGCGTCAATAGATAATCAGTGTCAAAATAAAAGAATTAGGTCAAATATTAACTAGATATGGACAGTGAAATACAGTAATTGAGTTTACTCGTTTCAGCCGGATTTAAAACCCCCCTTCCCTAGCCCCTCGGTAAACCAACTTTCTTTAGCCCCTATTTATAAGGTTATAGTTTTATTATTGTTGTTTATGATTTTCAGCAACGAGACTGATACGATTAATTTGATTATTTATGATAAATGTTTACTTTTGGGATCGTATCAGGCAGTGAACGTAAGAGGGAGTTGGAGATGATAATTTCCTCCAAATAACAGTCCCCCCCCCCCCTCTTTCCCAACGTCTTCCAGCGCCAACTATTTCAATACCGTCCAGGTCATCTGTGTGGATTCACAGGTTATGAGAATGTAAGTTACTTCAGGAGACTTACAGAAGGGAGCTATTGTTAACTGATCACATCACACTTTTAATAGCTCACATCAAAGATAATCAAGTAAAAATTCACAATTGGTTAAGTTTGGCATGAATGTCTCAATTAATGTGGCTTCAATCAAATATACTTCATATTTTCCATCCTGTTCACCCACATTAGGTTAATGACATTCTTTCTAAAAGGTAATATGTTACTTATTGGTGTCTGTAATGGACAGCTATGTGGTAATGTTTTGAGGATCAATTTATGTGATGTCGACTAGTTGGATTAATCACTTATAATTTTTCTAATTACTATAGAATAGAATTAGATGGATCACTTATAATTTTTCTAATCACAATAGAATAGAATTAGATTGATCACTTATGATTTTTGTCTAATGGCACTACTGGTATGATAAATACATAATGAGGCAGAACATTTTATGTACATGTTATTGTATGCAGCGAGAGGTTATAGTAATGTAAATAATATATTTATGTTATATACTTAAGCTTGTTATTAGTGTACTCAAATTACCAGACAGACAGTTTTGGGAGCAGTGACTTAGAATTTTGAGTCCTAGAATGTGGGGGGGGGGGGGTCTTTGAATGTTAGTGGTATTTATAACTTCTGAAAGTACGGTTAATTGTATTGCTCTTTGTAAAGAGAGGTTATATTTTTGGTTGGATCCATTCTACATATATATGGGGTTTGTAGGGTCTGGGTTCGACGTCTGGGGACGGAAGTTTGGTTTCCGGACTGGGTACGGTCAACCACGGACCACATCAGCGTACTACTTCACTGGTTGCATACCCGGGGCTAGTGACCAGAGGCACTCACGAGTGGTCGACCAACTGGACGCCCCTGAAGTTCCACGTGGAGTGTATGGTTACGCGCAGGACTCGCATAGACCGCTAAATGCTATATTTGTGTTTTTTTTTTCTCGCAAAGACGATGGTATTTAAATACTGACTTTAGATGGCACTATTTTAGAAAGTGACTGTTGTGCCTATTGTAGAGTAGCGTTAGGTTTAGTTGAGATGTGCACTTTAATTTTTTTTTTTTGCATTGGCCACTCGCAGCTGTCAATAAATTGTTTTCCGTGATAAATTTGTAAAGTAGTTTACTATTTATTTTAAACTAACCTATTAATGTTTCGACTTATATTTTCATTATTTAAATAATTATATGATTCACACATTCCATTCGTGCTTATAACTGGAATCTATTGTCTAATGAAATTAAGACGATTGGAAATATTTTAACCAAAATAATGTGTGAATTTAAAATTGAGATAAGAAATATTTTTTATAGCCTGATATTTTTGTGTAAGCCCTCCTGGCTTAATGAACAATATTAGAGTGACCCTAGGTACCCATTTTCCGGGGTTTGGATAACTCTCATCTATATTAGGAATTATCAGGATTGGCAGATGTGATCATGGTAAACCCTATGGGTTTAATGGAGAACCTCGTTGCCTTCCAAGCAGTTTATCCCTGACCGAGAGGTCCCTTATTTGTCCGGGTCTACCTTACTAGGGGGAGTGTTGATCTTTATATCTACATCTGGCGACTGAACGAATTTCCTCGTTAATGTTCAGGCTCACTATCGCCAACGAGGTGGTGCCCAACAATCAACATTCTCCTGGGTCAACCTTGAATGTAGGGTGACCATTACCATTACTGATGCGACGCGGGAGGTGACAGATGGCGCCCAACGTGGGGCTCGAACCCACGACACCGAGATTAAGAGTCTCGTGTTCTAGCGACTGAGCTAGCCATGCGTTCAAGTCCAACCCACGTACACACACGAATCCGTACCGCGAAAAATGGACTCAAACTCTTCTGATCAAACTCAACCACAGTTCACCGATCAGGTTCTCACGTAGGCCATGGATAGTTCATAGCGCTGTAGGATGTACCGTAGCGCCACGTGGTGGAAGTAGGCACGCATCACATGAAGTATCCGACTCCTGTGGACATGCTTCCACAATAAACAAATCATTTATTTAGCGGGCCAGGCTAAATATCGGAGGAGAGGTCCATGCGCTCTAGTGGTCAGAGCTCCTGGCTACAGATCCAGAGGGCCTGGTTCAATCTCTGGTGCTTCCTAAGTCATCTGTGAAGCAGTGGGTCTGTAACAGGGTATAACTCGGCTGGTGAGGACAAATTGAGTAGTTAATTTCACAAATAAGTAGCAACTCTGGTCTAGAAAACTGAGATTAACAGATGGAGGGCTCATTGTTCTGACCACATGACACTCTCTATCCCCACATGTTGACACTATCTTCGCTAACGGTGGCGGCCGCTCGGTCGGTCTAACTCACTTGTGGGCTTACACCATGGAGTTTTTTTTCAATTATTACATTATTTTATGCACTCACTAATACTATTATATATTTTGGACACAATGTTGGCCAACCTGGGGCTCAAACATGTGTCTACCGGAATGCATTCGTGACTGGATAAATTTCAAAGAATCTTTGCGAGAAAATATCTATATCTTGATGTATGGTTTAGTTTTGAGTAACATCTCAGATACAAATCTCTCTGTATGACTCCAATGCCAAGTCAGGAATAGTGTGTTTATGTTGACAGCCAGTAGAATAAACTCCTCTTCATAAACCCTCGTTTTTATTGGACACGTAACAAACCTAGTTGGCAAACTCAATCCTCGAGGGATTCACTTTCCAATCAACAGTATTGCACTGGCTACATGTGTTCTGTTCTGGGACATCCCAACAAACACATATCATAGATACCAACACAACTGTAATACTTGTTGAAAATATCTGCTCTCTTGTTATTTCAACACCACAAATTGGTGCAGCCCAACAAACCTGGGCTCTAAAAAGAACACCAACCTAACCTAACGCACCAAGGGCGTGACAAGAAAATAATCTTGGAACTGAGCCTAAAACTACAATCCTAACTTGGTGAAATAGTGAAGTTACTAAACATAACAACCGTTCACTTTTTGATACTAACAGTCAAGTATACAATTTACTATAGTTTTTTGTAGTTTATAAAATGGGATATAGTTTCGCTACTAAACAGACACGGTATTTTAAATCCGCCATATTGTAAAAATGGTGCAATAAAATGGTTTTTTTATAAATTATTTCTTGAAACAGATACTATATCAAAGTGTTTGTTAAAATAAAACACAGAGAGGAGAACCTTTTTTTCAAAACATGTTCTAATAGTTTCCTTAGTAATTCTGACCGTTTTATACTATCTCACAATGTAACGTCTAGAGTTTGATTATTTGTCGAGCTTTCCTTCACATTATTCTACTACTATACCCAGGCTACGTTAAGTTTGGGGATTGTTTTCATATTTTACCCCTATTCCCAGGTAGGGGCGCTAAAAAGCAACCCTGCCCAGGTGCAAAATACACCTCAGGGAGTCCCTGACCACAAACACCTGTTCCTTCTTCACAGTCCTGCAAAGCCATTAGCTTTATTTTCTTGTGAGGCAGACACGTCTGTTGTTTGTTGAGGCGGCGGCATTTACATTGACAAAGGAAGTAGCTTATGAGCAACGTTAACAAGATCTTGTCGTCTGTGTTTGCTATTCGACCTTCAGGAGTGAAGGTGGAAGGTGATTCTCAAAAGGTTTACCCTTCTCAAGGTGAACTTTACCTTGGCTCATATCTCGTCGCGATGTTTTAAGATGGGGAATGGAAATGTGATGGTTGGTTGGATCTCTGTGACACATTGGTCGTGGTGGATGACTAGGGACACTAGTTCCATCCCAATGCCACTAGAGTAGTTCGGATCTCATATACTGGAACAATATCCTACTAGGGCTAGTCACAGATTTACTTTAATAGGTTAGGAATGAAGAAAATAAAGCCTTAGAAGAAATCTACTCAAATTTTCTTCAATCTAAAGAAGAAAACTATTTTTTTAAATAACTTCAGTACACCTAATCGTGATTTGAATCCTCACCTCTCCATATATTTCGAGTGTGACACCTTACATATTTTAGTAGAAATAATTAAAATTTACTTCAGTCAAGTACAATTTTCTTATTAGATAAAAGTACTTGTTAATTTTGTCGGTCATACATAATCTGAGCCCCATGGGGATTAGAGATGGATAAGTTGTTATCCCCCCCCCCCCTTTCCTGAGAAACGAGCGCACACAGAGCTGGCGTGTTTACCTAATTAACGCTAGTTACAGTGTGTAATTACAGCTATGCACCTAAGGGGCTTAAAGCCAGTCCCTCTTCTGCATGACCTCTGACCTAATTTGTTCTCGCTCCAAAGAGTTCCTTATACTCTTATCCCGAAATATCGCGGTCTGCCTCAAGGGTGGTTTCCAATATTGGATTGCTGATGGAACGTTCCATTGGTGAGGCTAGGAGGTGAGAGAGAATGTTTGCTCACCCTTCCCTTTGGCTTTGGCAGACATTGAGGGTCGTTGTTGGTCTTGGACCCTCCCAATCTTCGCCACTGCTCAATGTCACTCGACAAGCCTATGCGACTCAGAAAACTGTCCGATTCATTCGGGAGAGGCAAACACTTGCAAAGTTTCCTATACACTCATAAAGAATTACTGTGTGGTGTAAACATAGCCATCCAGTGCCAATACACACTATCTGTTAGGTGATCACTATCATATAATTACCCAGAAATATTATATAATCATCTATTCTATAGGCATGTATTACTATTTACTAAAGAAAGGATACATTGGACGACCCTTCCGACTAGTTAGGCATGTGTCCGTTGACAATAAATTGCATAGTCAAGCTTGTAGCGCGCCACCCCCCCCCCCCCCCCCCCACACACACACCTCAGTTGGGATTTCTTTCAGACATTGTTTTTGTAATAGCGTATGTTCAAAAGTAGACTCAATAAATAGTTGGTCAGGTTTATTAAGGAAAAAGTAATAGTAGTCACTTAGTTTCACTTATCAATGATGTCATACTCAGTATTTAGATCTTGACTTATTTATAACACTTTCAAAAACTAAATTTAATTATTTTGAAATGTTAAAATGAATTATCAATCTTTGCAAATAATTAAAAAATTCTTAATATAATCAAATATATTATACATATTTATATTGAAGTAATATTATATTTTAATAATAGGCCCAAATAAAAGGGGACAATGATGTACTGTACATATTTAAAAACAAAGCAAAAATGACTTGACCTGGAATAACACAAAGCAACTGAACTTAAACAATTGATAAAACTCATAGAAGATACAATAGATTATAAGAATAAATTGGAAATTATAGCAAAAGATTAGTTCAATTATTGAATCTGAATTTGGATGAGTTAATTTTAACTTATTTGGAGCCAACTTGCCACATTATTTATGTATTTAAATAATATGTAATTATTGTTGTTTACAGCTTATATAAAATGATCGTGAATATGCAAACTAGTTAAAATTAAATATTTTAATGTTTCGAGATCAAAATTAATACAAATCACCTAGAAATATCTATAGAATTCTAAAATCTGCATATAGGTTTTCATTAACTTCGTAGATAAAAACCCCAGCTCACTTTCAGAAGTAGTTATAGGAATAGTTTCAAGAATTTGTAATAATTTAATTATTTATTTAAATATAGCGTCCAATACAACATTAATTATAAAATTTAATCTTTTCAAACAGCCATCCATATTTTCTTCTGTTATTTCTGACCTCCAGTAAAAAACTTCAAGCCCTGCCATAACATATTTGTTTATCAATAATTGTAAATGCACTGTAAAACTTGTTATTATAATTTACAGGAAGAACATTTTTATATCCATTAAGGTGTTTTGAGTAAAATATATTTGCTCCATACAGATTGTTTTAGGATACAAAGCAATATTTTGTTTTAAATACAATTGTATCACAAATTCCCTTTGACAGTAAATTTAAGTTGTTATCATTCGGTAGTTGCCTTTTTCTAGGCATAGGTCTTCCGGCAAGATTCTCAACTATTTCCTCCAGCAGCCAACATTCCGTTCCTGAACGTTTGTCTGTATATCTTAGGAATATTACATAATATCGTCTTTGTAAGTACTCCTCTCTGAAGAGTAGTAGAAAAAAGCAGCAAGCCCATTAAAATTGTCAAAAAACAACCACACATATATGTGTCATAATATCGTCAAAATCGTCTCTAAGTAAAATAATCTTACCTCTGATGATTTTGTTTGTCGAGAGGCGGTAATATCTTCCGTAGATCTCCCCTTGCACGAGTTAATTTAACACCTTTCCGCTTGTACGAGTTAATTACCACCTCTCCACTTGCACGAGTTAATTACCACCTCTCCACTTGCACGAGTTAATTACCACCTCTCCACTTGTACGAGTTAATAAACACCTCTCCACTTGTACAAGCTAATTACCAACTCTCCGTTTGCACGAGTTAATTATCACCTCTCTCCTTGTACGAGTTAATTACCACCTCTCCACTTGCACGAGTTAATTACCACCTCTCCACTTGTACGAGTTAATAACCAACTCTCCACTTGTACGAGTTAATAACCACCTCTCCACTTGTACGAGTTAATAACCACCTCTCCACTTGTACAAGCTAATTACCAACTCTCCGTTTGCACGAGTTAATTATCACCTCTCCCCTTGTACGAGTTAATTACCACCTCTCCACTTGCACGAGTTAATTACCACCTCTCCACTTGTACGAGTTAATAACCACCTCTCCACTTGTACGAGTTAATAACCACCTCTCCACTTGTACGAGTTAATAACCACCTCTCCACTTGTACGAGTTAATAACCACCTCTCCACTTGTACGAGTTAATTACCACCTCTCCACTTGTACGAGTTAATAACCACCTCTCCACTTGTACAAGCTAATTACCAACTCTCCGTTTGCACGAGTTAATTATCACCTCTCCCCTTGCACGAGTTAATTTAACACCTTTCCTTGTACGAGTTAATTACCACCTCTCCACTTGCACGAGTTAATTTAACACCTTTCCGCTTGCACGAGTTAATTACCACCTCTCCACTTGTACGAGTTAATTACCACCTCTCCGCTTGCACGAGTTAATTACCACCTCTCCACTTGTACGAGTTAATAACCACCTCTCCACTTGTACGAGTTAATTACCACCTCTCCGCTTGCACGAGTTAATTACCACCTCTCCACTTGTACGAGTTAATAACCACCTCTCCACTTGTACGAGTTAATAACCACCTCTCCACTTGTACGAGTTAATAACCACCTCTCCACTTGTACGAGTTAACTACCACCTCTCCACTTGCACGAGTTAATTACCACCTCTCCGCTTGCATGAGTTAATTACCACCTCTTCACTTGTACGAGTTAATTACCACCTCTCAACTTGCACGAGTTAATAACCACCTCTTCACTTGTACGAGTTAATTACCACCTCTCCACTTGTACGAGTTAATTAAACCTCTCCGCTTGTACAAGCTAATTACCACCTCTCCGTTTGCACGAGTTAATTACCACCTCTCCACTTGTACGAGTTAATAACCACCTCTCCACTTGTACGAGTTAATTACCACCTCTCCGCTTGCACGAGTTAATTACCACCTCTCCACTTGTACGAGTTAATAACCACCTCTCCACTTGTACGAGTTAATAACCACCTCTCCACTTGTACGAGTTAATAACCACCTCTCCACTTGTACGAGTTAACTACCACCTCTCCACTTGCACGAGTTAATTACCACCTCTCCGCTTGCATGAGTTAATTACCACCTCTTCACTTGTACGAGTTAATTACCACCTCTCAACTTGCACGAGTTAATAACCACCTCTTCACTTGTACGAGTTAATTACCACCTCTCCACTTGTACGAGTTAATTAACACCTCTCCGCTTGTACAAGCTAATTACCACCTCTCCGTTTGCACGAGTTAATTACCACCTCTCCACTTGTACGAGTTAATTACCACCTCTCCACAATACAGTGATGGAACTCGTCTATGCTTTCTGACAAGCAGTCGAAATTCTCGGAACAGAATGTAACAATACAAGGGTTGTATTATTCAATTGAATGCTCCATATACTATCGTCCGAATCATACTACCCACTCCAAGAAACGTCGACATTAATATCAAATCACCTACAATAGTATTCTTCACTATTGTAGTTCCATGTCACTTCAAGCATATATAAACAATATATTTCAATATAATTCACTATCAACACTCAATGTTCTGGCCTGGCTGTCTTAGAAACATCGGATGGAAGTTTTTCCTGCACACCTGGCGAAACCTGTTCTCTGACGTCAGAAGCCAATCAGTCAAAAAGATGTTTTGTCAACAAATTTGAGAAGCGTCTACACGAAGCGAGATGACCAATCAGCGACCTACCAGAGGAGACATGCCCCTCCACGCTGCGGCGTCACCCGGCTTAGAATGGACTATTCCTACCAGTTAGCTCACTATATAATATGGATGTTGGGAAGATATTATACGACTATTGAAACCGGCACCGGCGAGGATGGACCTCTGTTAGATTTATTAAATATTGTACTTTTGAAATCGACGCCATGATGGATGGAATATGTATATTATTTTATATCGTCAGGAGACGACTTATAAAATTCTGGACACTGTAAAGGAAAGTTAAAATACTCTGATAATATGTTTTGTTTGAATTATGGAACTATAACTATTTAATTTAATTTTGTTAGAGTCGAGATAGGCTGATGTTTGTTTATTAGATGTGGGCATTATTTAAATGCGATTTTCTACCTAAATTTAACTTCAGTTTCATGTCGCCACCAAGGGCTTGTTTCTTATAGATGTTAGTAAATTTCTTAATGTTAGCTGGTCTAAATTAACGTATTATTATTATTATTATTATTATTATTATTATTATTATTATTAGCACCGCGTCTTACTACCCGTTCGGGTTATACGCACTTACGCTAATGTGTAGTGGTAGGGTGATTGTGAGATGAAATGGAGGACCTACAGTTTAACGTGGAATCCGAACCACGGTGGAGGCCTGGCATTCCCCATAATGTTAATTGAAATATACTAAAATCATGTATCTTAATTATCTGGACTTTCCGTATTATTCTAACTTTTGTTGTTGTACATTTAAATTTATTTATTTACATTTCAATATTTTGTGTAACGTAAATTTGGCAAACTTCTGATGTTCATTAACTTAATATCATTGTTAGACTTTGTTTTGTAGTTGAACGATGCCGATTCAAGTAGTCCCGCGTGAGTATGCATTAGGTTTGAGATGTTAAACTCTCGTGTATATTTTGATGTAATGTTTGTAGTTAAAATATGTATTGTAGTACTTGAAGGTACTTTCGTTTTGTGTAAAATTTAATATTTAAAGTCGAGATATTTAAAGTAAAAGTATGTAAAATTACGATACAACTTTACTTTAGAAAGGTTAATGTTTTCGTAATGTCTGTAGATAATAAGACGCCTTTGTAACAATTTAGAAAGGCTTTTCAAGCATTTTATATTTTTCTTGGATAGATATTGATTTACTGTTTATTAATAGCTTTATTGATATTATGCTAACTTGGTCTAATTGCATTAATCTTCTTTAGCATTAATGTATTCAACTATGTTTTTATCCGTTCTACTAGATAATTGAAGAGATTAAGGTCACTAAAATTTCTGTTTGTGAATTAATTAAATTACTCTTTACATTTAACTGTTGCTTATTCTATTTTCTCTTTAATGTTGTTATGTTAGATGACTCCCTCTTGTCCTTGTAGTATTTTTGTTGGTGGCCTATTCCTACGAGGTAAAGAACTGAGTAAGGGGGTGTTACAGGAACTCGCATAAGCACAACAATACTATAAGATTGAGTAAAATTACCAAGTAAACTACCGTGTTACCACGTTAGGTGGCTTCATAGTCTGGGACGTTAGTCTCGCAGTATATGGGATTACCGAAGACGGGGAGATCCAGTCTTGAATCCTGGTTGGGTCTACTTAGGATCTGCTTTCCTAAATGGTTTTCCACTCTACCGTCCCGCAAATTCGATTACACTCTCTCCAAATTCAATCTTCCTCATTCCAACAAATTGGCATCATTAATAAATAGTCAGTGTCCAAAGCGAGTTTGCACTCCTTTGATTAAATGGACTAATTATTAACTGATAGAGGGCTGCAAATTGGGGGTCACGCAGGCCTAGACTTCAGGCTCGCATTAAAATGGATTACTAGTGATGAAGACGTCAAGGTTCAAATCCCGGCACCATCTTTCTCAACGCAATTTCTGGTTCATTTCCCTTGAACCAACCTTTGTCACCCCTGATCCTTAGATTAAGACGTCAAATAGCGTGGCTTTGATTGAGATCATAAAAATATTTATTAATATATTTAAAAGTTTTGGTTACAACCGGCGGTCAGAGTTTGATTGTTTTGCGGCTCACAAAGTTTCTTGGAAAAGTAATCAGCTCTAGTAAAATTGATGTTATAAGCCAACAAATAGAAAGTTTTAACTCGCGTCTACTGTATTGTGTTGACGTATCAAAGACAGCATGTTTTAGTTGGAATATTAGTTTAGTACGTAACTAAACATGACGTTTAAATTATCACGTATTATTTAGAATACATTAAGGAGGAACAAACTCAGTACACCAGCTGGGGTTTGAACCCAAACTTTCCTCTCAGTGACAAACAAGACCATGTTGTTACGTGAACAGAGATTTTCCTATGCTCTCAAGATGTTTCTGTAACAATGTATAAATATTTAATTTGCTATCTTTTAAGCCTGTCTATGACAGGCTGCTGTCTTAATTTACATTTGAGATGAATGAAAGGCTTGGCGTCAATGTCGCAATATACTGGACTGCCATTGATGGAAAATCGGGGTTTGAATCACGGTCTGCTTAACTGAGGCTGGTTTTCCACTTCTCTTCACGCAAATGTGGGTACACTCACACTAAAATTCTAGGAATAATTACAAATGTTAGATTACATTATTTTATGTCACCAGAAAACAAATTTGAGGGAATTTCTGGGATTGAAAACACTAATAAATATATTCTGACACTTTAGCGTGTGTACCTTTTTAGCTCAGGGTTCTGGGTTCGATTCCCGGTATGCCCAAATAATTCATTATTGAAAAAATATTTTTTTCCCATTTCACCTTGAGAATTAATGTCCGGGGGACAAGATGTTGTGACTATTCTAAAATTAAATTAATTTATGAGTCTTGCGCTAGTATAATCAGTCCGTTTATAGAGTGCACAAAATAAATAATTAAAAGAACAAAGAATTGGGGTCATCTATCTAAATCTAGGCCCAGTGTTCGTGTTTGAATGGTCCATGCAGCCTCAACACCGATTAAGTTGGTAGCACTGAGTGTATATACTATAATATAAACCATTGAGTACAGATTTAACAAGAAATGAATGTCTCATCGTAGCTGCGCGGGAGCTCCGACACGAGGTAATCATTGAAAACAGCTGACAAGGCGCGAGAAGCCATTTTACATTTCCACTGGCAATGTCTTGTAGTGCAGCGCACGGTGGAATAGATATGAACTATTTGGTAGGTAGGATAAGACCACCATTAATCACACCAACTGAATTTAAAAAATATATTTATCACAATTAAAGATCATATATATCATAACTAACAAAAAATTACATGGAAGTAAATGCACACTATTTTTATTAATTTAAAAACACTCAAATATTTGTATTACTTAATTGAAACAGGCCTTCTAAAACTACCCTTTCTGCCGTGCTCTTACGATACCACTTATCTGACACTAAGCGTTGCTACTACACGCCGGTTAAAATAAACACCAGAGAGTAGTTGTTTTTATCTCCATAGTAGCCAAAGTATAGAAGGCTAAGTACATTTTAACACGCCAACTCATGAAATTTAAAAATAAAAACCAAACAGATTAAAATCTAATTCATTCTGATTACCGAGAATTCTGCAGTCTATATTTTTCCTCGCAATTCCTCCCTCCCCCGTCATGAAATAACGGAACTATTGTTATCACCACATTCAGTGGCGTGTCACGTCACATTTAACGACGACGTTCGATATCTCGGAGTCAGGAAAGGAGTTCTAGCCATGACCTTGCGGGAGACGTGGTTCCGGCTCTGGCTAAGCTCACAACGGATTTGACACACAACACCTTACACGTTGCTTTACGCCTGTCGTAAATCATCTTTTCAATTCTACTCCCTTTTCTCTCTGGCTTATCGGCAATATCTTGAGAGAAGAGACCGACATGTGTCCACGGTTGGATAGGCTATTTGTTTCTCTCGAACCACTTTGTGGCTTGGACTGTACGGACAGTATCAGCAGCAAGAAACACACACGTGGAGTGCTGGCCATTGAAGCAGCCTACAGCGGGTGATGGCATTGCTGGGGATACTGTTCTGGGCCCCAATCGACTACCAGATCTTGGGGATCCTCACAGACACCATCTGTTTCTTGACAGGGTTTTAGCTGAGGGCTGTGTTGTGTGACAGAGAGTATGGTATCAGTGTGACAGAGAGTATGGTATCAGTGTGACAGAGAGTATGGTATCAGTGTGACAGAGAGTATGGTATCAGTGTGACAGAGAGTATGGTATCAGTGTGACAGAGAGTATGGTATCAGTGTGACGGAGAGTATGGTATCAGTGTGACGAGAGTATGGTATCAGTGTGACGGGAGAGTATGGTATCAGTGTGACAGAGAGTATGGTATCAGTGTGAAGAGAGTATGGTATCAGTGAGTATGACAGTGAGAGGTATGGTATCAGTGTGACAGAGAGTATGGTATCAGTGTGACGGAGAGTATGGTATCAGTGTGACAGAGAGTATGGTATCAGTGTGACAGAGAGTATGGTATCAGTGTGACAGAGAGTATGGTATCAGTGTGACGGATCATGGACGCACGCTATGGGGCACAAGTATGGCTGGCGACTACTTAATGAGGTCAACCCCAACCAACGGATCAGTCGTGGAATGGCTACAAGCTCACAGATCCCACCATCCGACCTTGTTCTTGTGGGGTCACCTCAAAGCACTGGTGTACCCACCCACCTGAGGACCCAACGCAGTCACCCGAGGATGCTGTGACGCGAACACATGACAGTTGACGTCATCATACTTCACTTGACGCATACTGGATCCATTCGCCGTTTGGAGCAATGCAAGGATCAACCATTGAACACCTACTGTGGACTAACATATACATTTGATGTAAGTTTCAGGCACGTCGCCCCTATATTAATTTAATATTGTCTTTTTATCATAAGATATGGAAAGAACGATTTTTTTTTTTGCAAAGAGTGTTTTTGACTTATATTTACCCACTTAATCATCCGTATTATCCGTATCCACGAATTAATACTCACCCTGTATAATGAAGACTTATTCAAAAGTAAAATGTGTAGTATTAAAAATTCAACAATTAGCCGTACACTCGGAAAATTAATTTGGTCAGTAAATGATCCAACTTATAGTGCGAGTCTACATGTGAATGCTCAAAATTACTGTTTTGACATAACTTATTTCTTCTTTCTATACAATGGTTAAAACGATCCCCTTAGTAATTAACATACAATTATAAAGGACAATAACCCAATACATATTGTTTAGATCTCATTTATAAATGATTCATTACATTTAGTTTATTTAAAGTAGTAATTATATTTTAAGATCAAATTATATCAATATGATTTATAAGCTATCCCTTCATTATGCATTAAAAAATGAGTACAATAACCAATATGATACTGTCTGTGTAGCTTTTAAGTCTTATCAATTACTCTAAGCAACAACTGTGATAAAATACGATGTATTACTTCAGAGCTCTAAAAATAAAATAAAGTATGTATTTTAAGCATGCATTAGTACTGTCAAGTTACGATTTCAGCTTTATCAGCTTAGGATAAGATATAACGTGGCATCACTATTTTCCTGGAGAGAGAGAGAGAGAGCAATAAACGAAATAACATAAAATGCGTCCCCAACGCAGATGGTTGGAACCGAACCATTGTCTTCTGGCTTAGAATCAGTTACACCGTATTATGTTTGAGCAGTTCTGAGAGTGAAGACGCGATAGTACCTTCACCTCACAAATATTGATCGCAAGGAAAGACAGAGCCCTTGAAGCAACTAGGGTGTGAATTAATTACCATAGTTGAGGGGAGGGAACGAAATAAGGGCTCTTTGCTTCCATTAACAATATAACCTTCCATCTGAATACATGAATACACACACATATATATATATCAGCATCTGTAAGAGGACTCCCGAAACCATTTTATGGTTTTACATCCTAATGATTAATACACTATTCAAATCTAAATTTCACCTTAAATCAATTTGTGTTGAAGGTTGAACGTATTTATCAACTTGAAGGTGAGAAACTCAATAGAGTTTCACGTTGTATAATTTTATTTTGGGTTTCATGGATTTTGTTACATATATATACAATTATGTTCTTAAAAACAAGAGCTTAATGTAGAGTTTGATGTCCTTCGCTCCCAATAAGCAAATATTAACAGCCCCTTTGACGAACATTAAGCCAGTGAGTAGTCTTTAATATATTTAAACCTAATTTGATTCTGTTGAGAAACATCTGAGCCTATTGAGAATCATCTGATTCTGTTGAGAATTATAAGAATTATTCTTTTCTAAATTAATGTCTTTATTTGTTCTAAGTTAGAGCTCATCATGCAAGTTTTCATGTTTATTTTAAAGCATAATTATTTAAAAAGTTGCATATTTAACCTTGTGCGAAGTCTTAATAATGTGGTATTATATATAATTACCATAAATATATCAACAAAATCATTGTAATAGCCATAAATTAATCTTACTTTACTGTTTGCTGCATTGATTTACCATTCTTTAAGTTATTTAATCTGGGCACATTGCACTATATTGGTTTTAGGCAGAGGCTTGACAAGAATGTTCTAGTAAACTATTATCTCTCCTTCATTATGACATTTGTTGAGGAAAGTCCCTACTTCACTCAATTACTATACACCCTTGCAATATACTGAGAGCCAGGAAATAATCCCAAAGGGTGTTCTTGTAAAACCCTAAGCGCTTGTTAATCATTGATCCCAATTATGATTGTGGCCACTATTTCAAGATCTGCCAAAACTCACGTCATATCGTTATAGCTCTTGGAAAGTGAAGATATACAAGAATATATTTTATAATACCTACACTAGCTTCAGTCTAGCTATAGTTGATAAACTCAAGTTGCTTCTAACTCGGTAACTCAGCTCTACCCAAGTAGGTATAACATGCAAAATGAACGACAAAGTGATTACTTGTGGTTGAAAATGAAAACTTGCTAATTTGCTCAACTGGCACTTCCAGGCTATGACACGGCTTCTACTATTCACCACATGATAATTGGCATGCCTGGACACGCCCCTTCATATGATGTGATATGATGTGATATTATATGATATGAAGAGGTGTGCACAGACATGTATTCAGTCCCATGGGGGACATTTCCAAAATCTGTTATAGGAAGAACTGCTACTAGGTACAGTATGTGGTACTTTACTGCACAGTAGCTTTTGGAACACCCTCTATAAATGAACATAATTATAAGGGTGGTTTTAAACACATGTTTTTATATTCTCCTTGATTGAGAATAACTTCTGTATCAATATTCATTACTAAAATGATTTCGTTGAAGGGCTTTGATTTCAAAATGCGATCACAATTTAAAAGTAAAATAAAAACCTTACATTTTGACCGACACATTAACTAATTTGGTAATGCGTCTACGCATGTAAGTGACCCGTTTGATTTTCGACACGAATGAAATATGTACTATTAATAAAATTAGATAATATTCTCTTATAAGGGAGATTCATTAACACTTAGAGGACAGGATGTTATGCCTATTTTAGAACTTGATTAACTTGTAATTTTTGTGCTGCATAGCTAATTGATTTAGAAGCAATTACCTAAAACAGCTAACTGAGATTTCTAATAGTCAACAAACATTCAAGTCTCGTATTCTAATTCAGCCTTGATCATTTTGCTGCTCTACAGTCTCACTTGAATTACGATGACGTCACGGGGGAGTTGGTTTAGTACAAAATAGCTCGAACCTTCGCTTCTCTCTGAACGAAAATTAAACTCGTCAATCAAACAAGTGAAGTATGATTAGTAATACCATAGCAGAATATGATATTGATGGGGAACTCGGTTCAGGGCTGCTTCTATAGAGCAATAAAAGATGTTGTAATCCGACATGATATATTCTACTATGGCTGTGATGCATGTTTCAATATTCCCAACTACAAGCTTGTTGTCAACTTGTTACAAGTTAGGCAATAGAGCTGTAATATGAATTAACTTGTCTATAATTGTTTAGGATATTTAAAACCATTAATATTGTTCAAAAATAAATAATCGCATTATTTAGTAATACTTTATATTAATACTTTTTTAAAAATAACTGACTTTAACCGCAGTACCACCCCCACCGCATTAAAAAAAATTATTTATCATATTTTTACGGCGTTTAAATTTAACATGGTTATGGAGCTGGTAAACGGACTTGTATTGATATCTGTTTTAAATTTAACGTGGTTATGGAGCTGGTAAACGGACTTGTATTGATATCTGTTTTAAATTTAACGTGGTTATGGAGCTGGTAAACGGACTTGTATTGATATCTGTTTTAAATTTAACGTGGTTATGGAGCTGGTAAACGGACTTGTATTGATATCTGTTTTAAATTTAACGTGGTTATGGAGCTGGTAAACGGACTTGTATTGATATCTGTTTTAAATTTAACGTGGTTATGGAGCTGGTAAACGGACTTGTATTGATATCTGTTTTAAATTTAACGTGGTTATGGAGCTGGTAAACGGACTTGTATTGATATCTGTTTTAAATTTAACGTGGTTATGGAGCTGGTAAACGGACTTGTATTGATATCTGTTTTTTAATTTTCTAGTTTAACTTTGTGTTGGTCACTACCTTCAGTATTTCGTTAGGTAACACTTAATAACCATCACGACTTTGTTTAAACATTGGTTTCAGAGGCTTATGTGCAATTTGGTTTAATGTGTAATAATACAGCAAGCTTTTGTTACAGCTGGAAATATTTCACAAACAAGATATAGTTTCCCCTATCAACACGAAGTGGGGTATACAGATAAGCTAGGTTAAGTCAAAAGGTTTGTGTAAATACATCGTGGTTATTATTGTCGGCTTACGATCGATGGTTGAGTCATGTGATTATACACTACTCGGAGAACACTCTCTAATATAAATATTACTGATGCATGCTCGTGCAAAACCGCCAGTGCTGATATTCCGACAGATACAATGTTCGTGTAGTATTTAAAATATTCCAGACAACAGAAAACATATATATATAAAAAAAATTGAAAAATAATTACTAAATTTCAGAAATTTGAAAACATAAATACTTTGAAACATCCTTAAATTGTTAAAACATGAACTATTATATAATTTATAGGTTTATATTTAAATAACGCAAGAATAATTTGTTAGAGCCCATGGGATTATGGAAATAATAAAAATAGCTCAGGACTTTACAGTACTATAATATAAATCAAGTGACTAAACAAGACTTCAGAGGGTAAACGTTCATAATATGAAGAATGGCGGACCATGCTTAGGATAAAGGAAGGGTACGAAAAACAGTGGTACCAAATTTATATAGTTTATTTCCGTTAAGTTGTAGAAAATTCCTAGTTTTAACGTAATGAGCTTTACACAAAACATTTTAAGATGGTTTGCTTGTAACGTAATTAAATCATAATTACCAACGTAAGCATAATTTTTTTAAAGAAAATCTAATAAATGATTTTGCTAGAAAACTCTTACTAACGATAATGATAGTCATAAAAATATAAACTCTAATTTTTGCCCATTATATTTATTATTATTATTATTATTATTATTATTTCTGTATCTAAACTTGTGTCATGAATTTAAAACCTAACGAACAATGTTTAGTAGAGAATAACCCGAACGGGTAGTAAGACGCAGCGCAAAGAATAAAGTTCAAATATTTAAAACTTGTCCTATTATTATATATACAAATTAAATATTAATTTTAATAACATTTCTTATAATAGTTTATGGGCCAGCAGAATTAACTTTTTTTTTAGATTTACGTCTTACTATCCGTCCGGGCTCTCCGCGCCTTACACTGAAAATGTAAAGATGAGAATAGTGGCATTTTAGAGCAAATATACCATCATTTGCGTAGAGAGAAGAGTGGAAAACCATTGAAGAAAATCACCAGCACTAAACCAAGTGGAGGTTCACATCCCAACCTCCCTGCGATTGGAAAACCTGAATAAAAGAGATTGACGCCTTAGCCCGCGTATACATCTTTGTGGTTATTTCAGTTTTTATGGCATAACGCAAGGATAAATAAGTTAGAAGAAATGCAGTCATATTAGAATAGAGAGAGTTAGGAAAACCATAATCGACCGAGTAAAAGAATTAACAGTAAATTTGATCTCAAATCAACAAAATCCTGTACAATAATTGAGTAAAATATAACACACACAAACATTTTCGTAGAATATAATTAAGGATTACGTACATTTAAAATACAATCTGATTCAAACAGAAAATAACCTTTTTGGTCGCTTTAAAAGTTAGTAGACTCATTTTGATTTATTTATTGATTCATATGGGCATCCGTCTATTATACAGACTTTGAGAAACTCAAAGGCGGCCTTAGATTTCTTAAAATAATAAAGTATTTCGATATTCTTTTCACGCTAATGAGGGTGAAATTTCTTTAAATGTGCTCTACCTTACCTTACTATCTCATAGATTGAAACGTCAATAGAAAGTAATTAACAGTGCCCAAGGATTGAATGGAATCTATGACGTAATCATAAATCAATCCACTATGTCATAATAGAATAATGTTTTGTATTTTTTATTCCCTTGAAATTTGTATTTTTAATCTTATGAACAGTGGCGACTCGTGTATAGGCACTGCGGAACTGCAGCACCCCTATTTCCAATCGATATTATCGATAATATTTAATATAATGAGTCCATTTTTCTTTAATTATTTCTTTATTTTTGTAGTACAATATATATTCCTTAAGCTTAGTGTCAGTACTTCAGTAGCCATCCCCCAGTTTATGAAAATATACAAAAATCTTTGTATGGAACTGTGTGCTTCACAGTGCCAGTGACGTGGTGTTTGACTGTTGTGCGCATGCACACATAGTAAGGGGGTGGGGAGGAAGCCGGGACTGCCAGGTAGAGAGAGCACTGTTTCTCTCGCAGTGCCGGCTCTGGCGTGATTGTGGAAGCAAGTTTTTTTTTACTCAACTTGTTTTGTGCTTAAAAACCGTGTACCATATTCTTGAATGTGATAAAGTGTGTAGAAGAGTGTAGAATCAGATTACTATTCTGCTTCCAGCTATTCCATTTGATTCATTTTTTTCAGTTCTTTTATTTAACAAAAACACTAAATGCGCTTGCAGTACTTTCAATGGAGAGAAATTTCCTCAATTGTCATCCAGAGATCAAGGAGAAGATTACTGAACTTTTTGCGCAAATTAAAACAAGAAGAATGGATTTCATTTTTAAATGAATAAATCAAGCTTGAACTGTACCAATTTAAGTTAAAATAAGTAAAAGATGTTTTTTTTTTGTTAAGATTTTATGAAGTTCCTGAATAAAATTTCTTTTTATACATGATTTTTACTTTTACACAATTTTAAAACAAAGGCTAAAAAATTTCTGGAGCAGCACCCCCACTAATTTTAGCTACGAGCCGCCACTGCTTATGAAATTAATAGATAATTTAGAGATTAAAGTTGTGTTTGCAGTGACAACAAATAATCTTATATTTGTCTTAGTCTTCATGCTTGTAGATTCTCTTAGGCTTCGCCTTGCATTTGTAAAGTGATCTTCGGACGTACATAAGAAATATAATATTAAATAAAAATTAACATTCTTCTGTGTCAAGAAATGTTTTCATTCTTTAAACTTGTACTACAAATAAATTAAATATGATATAATATAAATTTTACTCTTTATTTTAACTATAATAATAAAAACAAAAAATTTTAAAAAGTGGATGGATTTACACATTCACTAAATTATGCTTATAGAAATTATCTGACAATGGAACTATTATATGTATACATATATTTATTAACTTGTAAACAATAATACCAAAACAGATATCTATATTGCACTTATTAGTTACCATTCATTTGAACCCATCAAATAAATATATGTTTAATCGACTCTCAACAAGGCACAACAGATCCAATTTATCAAAACGGACACTCAAGGAAATTTGTAAGTTTATCCCCGGAGTGATTACCATTTACCATTTAACTACTAATTGCTTTTGTAAGACCAAAACTAAAACGGATGAATATAAATTCCTTCACAATATTTGCAATTTGCATACGCAAATGTTGCCACAGCGTGGGTTAAATTACAAGAGTTGCCATGAAATGGCGCAGTACGCAATTTATACTTTCATCTTTCAACACTTGGAAAAGTTAAATTGCTGAATAACTAGATGGTGGGGAACAATGAACAGAGAGGAGAACATTGTTTCCAAAACATGTTCTAATAGTTTCCTTAGTAATTCTGACCGTTCTATACAATCTACAATAAAACACAGAGAGGAGAACCTTGTTTTCAAAACATGTTCTAATAGTTTCCTTAGTAATTCTGACCGTTCTATACAATCTCACAATAAAACACAAGAGGAGAACATTGTTTTCAAAACATGTTCTAATAGTTTCCTTAGTAATTCTGACCGTTCTATACAATCTCACAATAAAACACAGAGAGGATAACCTTGTTTCCAAAACATGTTCTAATAGTTTCCTTAGATTCTGACCATTCTATACAATCTCACAATAAAACCCAGAGAGGAGAACCTTGTTTTCCAAAACATGTTCTAATAGTTTCTTTAGTAATTCTGACCGTTCTATACAATCTCACAATAAAACACAGAGAGGAGAACATTGTTTTCAAAACTGTTCTAATAGTTTCCTTAGTAATTCTGACCATTCTATACAATCTCACAATAAAACACAGAGAGGAGAACCTTGTTTTCAAAACCTGTTCTAATAATTTCTTTAGTAATTCTGACCATTCTATACAATCTCACAATAAAACACAGAGAGGAGAACCTTGTTTCCAAAACATGTTCTAATAATTTCTTGGGAATTCTTGACCTTGTATACAATCTCACAATAAAACACAAAGAGGAGAACATTGTTTTCAAAACATGTTCTAATAGTTTCCTTTAGGATTTCTGACCATTCTATACAATCACACAATAAAACACAGAGAGGAGAACCTTGTTTTCAAAACCTGTTCTAATAATTTCTTTAGTAATTCTGACCATTCTATACAATCTCACAATAAAACACAGAGAGGAGAACCTTGTTTTCAAAACATGTTCTAATAATTTCTTTAGTAATTCTGACCATTCTATACAATCTCACAATAAAACACAGAGAGGAGAACCTTGTTTCCAAAACATGTTCTAATAATTCCTTAGGATTCTTGACCTTGTATACAATCTCACAATAAAACACAAAGAGGAGAACCTTGTTTTCAAAACATGTTCTAATAATTTCCTTAGAATTCTGACCATTCTATACAATCACACAATAAAACACAGAGAGGAGAACCTTGTTTCAAAACCTGTTCTAATATTTCTTAGTAATTCTGACCGTTCTATACAATCTCACAATTAAACGCATCGAGTTGATATTTGTCGAGCTTCTCACATGTTTTTCTATACCCAGCACATTGTTTTATGTTTTTAGTTTGGATTATTTCCCATTTCTATACAATCCCTTGTCACAAGTTCACAAATCCTGCCCAGAAGCGAGAACATTGTTTTCATTACCTCGGTCCGCCCATGTTCCTGGATGTGTTAAACAATTTACTGTCTCAGTATAGATAGAGTAGCACTAGTAGTGATTCTCCACATGGATGGTCCCCCACGCCCTCCCCGCTATTGTGTGTGTGCACATCTTCTTACTCATCCTCCTCATCCTATCCTCTTTAACTAAGCTATTTATAGGCGTTATATGAAACTTAAGTATTCAAAGCTAAGATATTTCTAATAACAATTTATAAAATCTATCCTAGCCTATTTTTTAATTTATATTTATTTTTGTTGCATTGAACCACATTGTAAATTTAAGTAACAGTATTTAAATTAACTATGATCTTTAATGTGTTATGATTTATTTCTAATGTTAATACAATATTCCTAGAGATATTAAATATATCACGTTTGTGTGTTTACAGACAACCAGAAAAGAGCCACGTGACACTATTGTAAACATTATTCTCCATCTATAATTAATAGTTTGTTGAGATGAATTGTATTCTAGTTTCCTAAAAGCGGCTTCAGTAAATTTACTGGAGTTATCTTATTATTAAATTCCAGCACACAAGCTCGTTAGGAATGTATGTGGATTACTTCACGTCTTTCGTAAAAGAAAGTATTCCTTCATTATGCCCTCCACACTCTAAATGAGATGCATCTCTGTCTATCAAAATTCCTTGTTGCTTCACGTGTTTATGATCTCCGTAATGGAATACATTATTTTATTCATTTTATTCTAAAAAAAAAGTCTTGACTTCATTAAAACAAATACGAAATGTTTTCGCATTCTCTAGGTTTTTAATTTAAAGTGAAACAAATGCACAAGCTTTTCCTTATAATATCCTCGGTTTTGTTTACCCCTGGTTAGTAGGTTATGCTGACTAACCCTGGTTAGTAGGCTATGCTGACTACCCCTGGTCAGTAGGCTACTAGAGACTGTATCTCAATAGTAGCTAAGTAGACTGGTGGATACCACGCATACAACTGTCCACATGTCTAAGTGGTTGGATCCATTTAACACAAACTCGCTTCGGTGGACGCATGACCTATGGCGTCACTCTCGCAATATACTTGACTGGTGATGTAGTTGGCTAACGCGCTTGTCGTGTTGAGCTCGACTGCTGAGGACGGGGAGATCGAGGTTCGAATCTCGTTCGGGTGAACTGGCGTGGTTTTTCCTAAATTGTTTTCCACTCTCCCTCCACGCAAATGCGGGTTCACTTCCTCTAATTCAACCTTCCCAATTCCTAAATCCATTAATGTAATTAGTACTTAAAGCGTATAGCCCGAACGGGTAATAAGACGCGGTGCTAAATATCATTGATAGCAGAGAGTTCGGTGTTCGAATTCCGCTCTGGTGTACTGAGGGTGGTTTTTCCTAGTTGATTTTCCACTCTTTCTCCACGCAAATACGCATACAGTTTCTATAAATTAAGCCTGCTTCATCCCTACCATAGTAGCGTAAATAGTTTATATGCATGTAAGCCGAGCTGGTAATAATATATGGGGACAAAATAGTAAACACAAATCTAGGAAACTTTGATTTGATTCCAAGTGGCTCTGATAAATCTAGTAAGTGGCTCTGATAAATCTAGTAAGTGGCTCTGATAAGGCTAGTAAGTGGCTCTGATAAGGCTAGTAAGTGGCTCTGATAAGTCTAGTAAGTGGCTCTGATAAGTCTAGTAAATGGCTCTGATAAGTCTAGTAAGTGGCTCTGATAAGTCTAGTAAGTGGCTCTGATAAGTCTAGTAAGTGGCTCTGATAAGTCTAGTAAGTGGCTCTGATAAGGCTGGTAAGTGGATCTGATAAGGCTAGTAAGTGGCTCTGATAAGGCTGGTAAGTGGCTCTGATAAGGCTGGTAAGTGGCTCTGATAAGGCTAGTAAGTGGCTCTGATAAGTCTAGTAAGTGGCTCTGATAAGTCTAGTAAGTGGCTCTGATAAGGCTGGTAAGTGGCTCTGATAAGGCTAGTAAGTGGCTCTGATAAGGCTAGTAAGTGGCTCTGATAAGGCTAGTAAGTGGCTCTGATAAGTCTAGTAAGTGGCTCTGATAAGTCTAGTAAGTGGCTCTGATAAGGCTGGTAAGTGGCTCTGATAAGTCTAGTAAGTGGCTCTGATAAGTCTAGTAAGTGGCTCTGATAAGTCTAGTAAGTGGCTCTGATAAGTCTAGTAAGTGGCTCTGATAAGTCTAGTAAGTGGCTCTGATAAGTCTAGTAAGTGGCTCTGATAAGGCTAGTAAGTGGCTCTGATAAGGCTAGTAAGTGGCTCTGATAAGGCTAGTAAGTGGTCTGATAAGGCTAGTAAGTGGCTCTGATAAGGCTAGTAAGTGGCTCTGATAAGGCTAGTAAGTGGTCTGATAAGGCTAGTAAGTGGCTCTGATAAGCTAGTAAGTGGCTCTGATAAGGCTAGTAAGTGGTCTGAGCTATAAGGATCTGATAAGGCTAGTAAGTGGCTCTAATAAGTCTAGTAAGTGGATCTGATAAGGCTAGTAAGTGGCTCTGATAAGGCTAGTAAGTGGCTCTGATAAGGCTAGTAAGTGGCTCTGATAAGGCTAGTAAGTGGCTCTGATAAGTCTAGTAAGTGGCTCTGATAAGGCTGGTAAGTGGCTCTGATAAGTCTAGTAAGTGGCTCTGATAAGGCTAGTAAGTGGATCTGATAAGTCTAGTAAGTGGATCTGATAAGGCTAGTAAGTGGCTCTGATAAGGCTAGTAAGTGGCTCTGATAAGGCTAGTAAGTGGCTCTGATAAGTCTAGTAAATGGCTCTGATAAGTCTAGTAAGTGGCTCTGATAAGGCTGGTAAGTGGATCTGATAAGGCTAGTAAGTGGCTCTGATAAGGCTGGTAAGTGGCTCTGATAAAGATAGTCACTACTTGTAGCTGTTAGGATACTATGAAGCGTGGTATCTCTAGGATAAGCTAGTTTATATGATATTGTAATGTAAAGATAGTAACCTATCTGTTTGGAAAGTTTGCGTTAAATATTATCAAATCAAAGGACGTGTTTAAGACATGATACACATTGTTTTCTAATGAGGTGCTGTAGAGGCCCTCCTTGACCTACCCCACTATAACATAGACAGTTTCCCATCCAGTCGACAGGGAATGCACGGCCCATTCCCTTCACTTAAATAAGAGCTTAGGGGATTGAACGCCCATAAAAGAGTTTTCTATTCTAAGAGAATTTGCCAGACTGCTTAAGGTAACATGATACATTATTTTCATACCTGTTCGTTTAGATGTTTAGAAAAATACCTTAAAACGTTTTATAAGATATATACTTTTCCGCCATGTTTTAATAACCGTTTGGCTTATGTGCAGTCATCATATAAGCTTGTGAGACAAGGACGAGAAAGGTATAATTCCAGAGGAAGTGAACTCACATTTGCGTGGAGAGATAGTGTGAACTATTTAGGAAAAAACGCAGAGTACACCATGACAGAGTTTCAACCACGACCACTTCACCGGAAATACAGTCCCACACAAGAGTGATGGTTATAAAGTCTTGATTCTAGGGATGCACAAAGTAGCTATTTGAGGAAATGTACAGGTATTTGGGGTGAAAAGAATCCATGTATAGTTTACGTAAATCAGTAAATGTATGGACATTATTATGAATGGGTACAGAAGTAGTAGAAAACTTAATGAGGTATTTAAATAAAGAATTTGCGCTAGTAGATTTAGACTAAAATCACAAAACGTCTGAGGTATTTTTACTACTCTTATATTTTCATTTAATGGTCCCTTTTAGAAGAAAATATTTGTAGACAAAATCTATAAAATATTACTTATTTATGAGTATTCAAATTATGGTTGGTTCAATAGAGCATGTCCAAGACTAGGGTGGAAATACAATGGACACCCAGAGTAATAACTCGCATGTGATAGCCAGCCTAGATTCGAACCTAGGCCATCCCGTTACCAGTAATAAGTCTTTTGTGGGCTAAATGCCTCCAGCCATGTGACCACCGATACAAGTAGATATTCAATTGACGTTTTCCTTTTTTTCCATTTTAATACCACCTCTTACTACCAGTTCAGGCTGTACAAATATTCCCTAATCTCGCTGTGTGTTAATAACGAGGAAGGTTGAATTTAGAGAAAGTGTATCCACATTTTCGTGAAGATTTAGGGAGAAACCGTTTAGGAAAGTCTACTCTCAGTACATTCGTCCAGGATCCAAACCCCGATATGTCCACTAATGGCAGTCCAGTCCATTGCAAGAGGGGTTTACCTGAAGCCTCCACTCTTCTATAAGCCTAAGATAAAGATAGTACTGCTAAACTTCCCGGACATAGCTTCCCTATTACCATATTACCAGCCCATATATCCCCTGAGAGTAGACATGTTAGAGAGTGTCTAGAAAGTTCGGTCCAGCTGTATGACGAAGCTCTCAAAGTTGAAAAGGTTAACGAGTAGTCGTCTAAAGGGCGAGACGTCCGACTATGCAAACAATCTACCAGTAATTAGATCGTCTGACTCGGCCACGGGATCTATCCGGGGGGAAAGAGGGGGCTCTCTAATGGTGTGCTGGTGTAGCCCACTGCCCAGGTGCTCATGTCCCTGGACGAGTGGTTAGAGTGATAGACTGTAAGCCACTACTCGATGGATCAGGGATTAGTTTGAAATAAAGGAATATTAGGGAGCCACCCACCCTTGTTCTCCAATAGCACAAACACTCAATTAAACAGTCATTTTGAGATATTTAACGTCCACATTCTGAACCGACTGACTATATCAGCACACGAGAATTTCTATGAGGGAGAGAGAAAGATGCTACCAATTTTGTCGGGATAGGTATCTTCATATAAACTATCTTCCAGGGTTCTTTTTACAACCACAATAGCCATGGGACCGACGGCTTTACTTCCCTCCAAATGAAGTTGTGCTACGGATTTGTATCGCCATTCAACCCCAGCTGGGTTCGAACTCACGAACATCGGGTCCAGAGGCAAGAGTAACTAGTCCATATAATCACGGGTATGCGGCTCAGGAATAGCATACCCAGAGAGTAGGTCACTGATATATATATATATATATATATATATATATACTGTATCTTCACATATATTATAGACTGAGACACACTCATATGCGCAAAATATATATATATATATATATATATTATATATATATATATATATATATATAATATATATAAGTATTATAAAATAGTTTACATATGATTATTAGATAGTAGATTACTGATATAAAAGTGACATACTGTCAGTCCCATGTAGAATGTGGTCTGCAAAAGATCTCTGGGAGGTATATCAGCTACCTTTCTGACAAGGTTTGTTGGTTATTCTCGCCCGCTAGAAGACGCTCAATGTGGAAAGATCTCTGGGAGGTATATCAGCTACCTTTCTGACATGGTTTGTTGGTTATTCTCGCCCGCTAGAATACGCTCAATGTGGAAAGATCTCTGGGAGGTATATCAGCTACCTCTCTGACATGGTTTGTTGGTTATTCTCGCCCGCTAGAAGACGCTCAATGTGGAAAGATCTCTGGGAGGTATATCAGCTACCTTTCTGACATGGTTTGTTAGGTATTCTTGCCCGCTAGAAGACGCTCAATGTGAAAAGATCTCTGAGAGGTATATCAGCTACCTTTCTGACATGGTTTGTTGGTTATTCTCACCCGCTAGAAGACGCTCAATGTGGAAAGATCTCTGGGAGGTATATCAGCTACCTCTCTGACATGGTTTGTTGGTTATTCTCACCGCTAGAAGACGCTCAATGTGGAAAGATCTCTGGAGGTATATCAGCTACCTCTCTGACATGGTTTGTTAGGTATTCTTGCCCGCTAGAAGACGCTCAATGTGGAAAGATCTCTGAGAGGTATATCAGCTACCTTTCTGACATGGTTTGTTGGTTATTCTTGCCCGCTAGAAGACGCTCAATGTGGAAAGATCTCTGGGAGGTATATCAGCTACCTTTCTGACATGGTTTGTTAGGTATTCTTGCCCGCTAGAAGACGCTCAATGTGGAAAGATCTCTGAGAGGTATATCAGCTACCTTTCTGACATGGTTTGTTGGTTATTCTTGCCCGCTAGAAGACGCTCAATGTGGAAAGATCTCTGGAGGTATATCAGCTACCTCTCTGACATGGTTTGTTAGGTTATTCTTGCCCGCTAGAAGACGCTCAATGTGGAAAGATCTCTGAGGGTATATCAGCTACCTTTCTGACATGGTTTGTTGGTTATTCTGCCCGCTAGAAGACGCTCAATGTGGAAAGATCTCTGGGAGGTATATCAGCTACCTTTCTGACATGGTTTGTTAGGTATTCTTGCCCGCTAGAAGACGCTCAATGTGGAAAGATCTCTGAGAGGTATATCAGCTACCTTTCTGACATGGTTTGTTGGTTATTCTCCCGCTAGAAGACGCTCAATGTGGAAAGATCTCTGGGAGGTATATCAGCTACCTCTCTGACATGGTTTGTTAGGTATTCTGCCCGCTAGAAACGCTCAATGTGGAAAGATCTCTGAGAGGTATATCAGCTACCTTCTGACATGGTTTGTTGGTTATTCTCAGCCCGCTAGAAACGCTCAATGTGGAAAGATCTCTGGGAGGTATATCAGCTACCTTCTGACATGGTTTTTGGTTATTCTCGCCCACTAGAATACGCTCAATGTGGAAAGATCTCTGGGAGGTATATCAGCTACCTCTCTGACATGGTTTGTTAGGTATTCTCGCCCCTAGAATACGCTCAATGTGGAAAGATCTCTGGAGGTATATCAGCTACCTTCTGACATGGTTTGTGGTTATTCCCTCGCCCGCTAGAAGACGCTCAATGTGGAAAGATCCTGGGAGGTTATCAGCTACCTTTCTGACATGGTTTGTTGGTTATTCTCGCCCACTAGAAACGCTCAATGTGGAAAGATCTCTGGAGGTATATCAGCTACCTTTCTGACATGGTTTGCTGGTTATTCCTGCCCGCTAGAAGACGCTCAATGTGGAAAGATCCCTGGGAGGTGTATCAGCTACCTTTCTGACATGGTTTGTTGGTTATTCTCGCCCGCTAGAAGACGCTCAATGTGGAAAGCAGCTAAAACTAACTCATTAGCGTATGTTAGTGAGCGGGAAACACATTAGTTCCAATCTTCGAGCTGTACTCTCTTGGGATTGATATATATTAGAAACTCATCCATCTGAACTTTATGAGACCATCTCCAATAATAATAGCAATAATAATATAAATTCTGTATAGTCCCTAATTTTGGAAATTGCTCACTTTTAGGGTTGTAAAAGATTGGACACACGCAATATATCATAAAAATAACCTTTTTATTTACAATATTATACATTATAAGGAATAAGATGTAATTTCTTGCTACAAACAAATATACTATTAAATAAATAATACCTACATGTGTTTTACAATGATTGATGTTTTACTTTATGAAAGTAGCTGTACTCTATTTTGTAGAACATAGCTGTGATAGGAGGTTTTCAGTTAACCCAGTACCGTAACATTACAGTATTTTTGAATTAAAAGGTTGTCCAGAGTAGTGATGATTCGGATAAAAAATCTCAAGTGTAATATTTGTAATTCACCCTCCTCTTCTTCTCCTAACTCAGGACCTAAAATATGTTTAATACATGTTAAAAAATGTATGAAATGTAACTATAATATAAATGAATAATCATGTTTCAAATATAATTATTAGATCAGATGAATAAGAATTATGTCATTTTATAACGCGGTCCTCCTCACTCAACTATCGAGAAATTTGAAAATCATCCTGAAAAAAACTAGTAAAGTCACAAGCTTTTAAACATGTACCAATAAACTGTCGTCTTGAACCTCCATGAACCTCGGTCAGATGTAGACCAATCGTGTGAATCGACACTGTTTTCCTAAAGCTCTTATTGTAGGTTTTATTAGAAGGCTACAGGCGACCCTATCTTTATATCTTTATGTTCACCAGTTGGAGCTAAACTTGTTTATTCCGTGGCCCTAAAGCTATTGCATGCCGGTATTCCTCGAACACATGTTATTTTGACAATGGCTAGTAAAAGTTTCAGCAAGCCCAGGAGTGTAATGAAATGCAGTTTGGACCGATATCAAGAAGCAATCAGGATTGGACCCTCACAAAGGGGATTATGCTAGCATACCGATAACTGGGCCAGAAGCTCTTTAGCTGATGGCAAGCCACCCAATGTGGCAAACGGCGGAACCCAAGGCTCCCGAAGAACCAACACTCACACGCGCAATATCACATATGTTTACATATTGTTATTTTGCATCAAACAGGGTTTAAATATATGATATACTACAACTGCGGCGCAATGTCTTAACAAGGGCTCATGAGATCCTTACACCACCCTGCGTATCGGGTCTTTGATTCTGTCCAAAGAGGGTTCATTGCATTGTTTGGACCGAAAGCTCGTCTTTAAGAGTTTTTACTGTGAATTTGGTCGGAAATGATGTAGTCAACCACGGAGTTAATTTGTAGCATAGAACTGTGATAGAAGTACGGAAGAGAGATTGTGGGCTAAGAAGAGTAGAGTTGTTTACCCGAGATGCAAGCATAAGGGGACATCTTTATTGCTACTATTAAGGTTTACCAGAAGGTTACAGCCCAGTTGCTTCACCTGGGTCTTGCCATTTTATTTCACGTCTTAAAACCCCATGTCTCGTTTAATCTTCCCTTGTAAATACTGATGATCATGAGCTGAATGGAAAAAAGCTTTAAGCTCCGTGGATTAGAATGAGAGAGGAATTAATATCACATGTAGCCCTACACACGACCAGGGCCTAGGTATATCTCCCACACGCGCAATATCACATGTAGCCCTACACACGACCAGGGCCTAGGTATATCTCCCACACGCGCATCAATAGTCAACACCATATTCTAACATTCCATGTTTTTATTTGATATATTTTTATAGTTCTCGTAAAATACGGTAGCATGATTTATATAAATATCTCAATTAGGTTATTAGGATGCATGAAAACAAACCTCAATCTGTGAGTTGCATCCACCGTATTGTATTTTTCATGTTGTTTGTTTTATTAGTTAAGATCGCATGATCCATAACTTTCATGATGAATCTCAACTCTTTAGGAATAAATATTTGTACGTTGCGCTCGCCATTTTGGATATAGCATATTGGATTTTTTCAATTATAGGGTTTTCTCGTAAAGATGTGTTTCACAGTGTTTTGATCATAATTCATCTCTCAAGGACACTGAACGTATTCCAGATATAAAGATTATAATTATGGCAATACTCTTCATACAAATAAAAATACGGGTAGTTTGGTGTGTGGGGGAGGAACAAGTAGAGGGGAGTATAGGGGAGGAACAAGTAGAGGGGAGTATAGGGGAGGAACAAGTACAGGAGATTAGGGAGAGGGAGACAAACGTAAACTATGTATGACTATGAAACCAAGAAACCCAGCATATACACTAAGGGGAACCTCGTATGTATTTAACCTTCAAATGTGCGGTAATACAAGAGCCATGCTTTAAACTTAATTACTCGTGGCTCCCTAAATATCCTGAGATACATTCACGGACCCCTAGTCTTTACTCATATATTAATACTTAGGGTTTATTCTAAAATAGTGTATTTATTTACTGATTATAATAACAAACAAATAAAAAACAGAAGTTAACCTACCTAAGTGTATCTGCTGTTGAAAACCTTGCACTATTCTGTCTATTCGTGTTTAAATTGTATTACTTAATGCTATTCACATGCAGGAGTCGATTTCGCTGCTCCATTTTAATATTTGCCACTGTGGAAAATACCTTTTCACATAAATAGTAACAAAGAGCGACAAATTTTGAATGGCGTTGATAAACAGATGGGGATTATTTGTACTATTCGTGATTCCTATTATCCGTGCTTCCCCTCCCATCCATTACCCCGGAAAATCGATAGTTTACTGTACTTACATGCTTACGATCCTCAAATTATTTCTTCAAAAACGTAAAATTTAAGATAATCGATTTCAGTAATAAGCAAATAGCATTTTAAATTATTTTTTCGAGGCGCCTCAAAAAACCTTTCGTGGTTCCCGGTTAAGAATCGTTGCTTTGTGCCACGTTAACATTGATTTATGTAGCTAAAAAAACAAGAAGAACTGAAAGTTAGTCCAGTATTTCAAGCATATTGCTTTGTTGCTTAAATTTTCATATTAAATAAAGTTAAGGCTAAATTATAGCACCTGACATTTTTTTTATGCCAGATTAGAAGAAAATATGCATTATTTTTGTGCTTTAAAAACTAAATTTAATGTCAACTTAATAATTTTAATGGTATCAGTATAGCTCCATAATGTCCATACTTATAATTTTTCCCATGTTAAGTGAGAAGAATTTATAAACAATAAATAATTTTACCCATTTTGTACCAAATATATTGTTTGTTTATTTTAGAGTAATTTGTTCTTAATCCCCATATTTCCTATTTAATGTTTATTATGAAACAAAATGAATTAAAGATATTATTAATAACTAGCACACCCGACAGACGTCGTTCTGTCAAAAGCTATTGGACTGTGGCAGTCCCACAAACTTATATTTTCTGGTCAAGTTCTGGTGATGGCGTCGCTTATAAAGTGCACATGTCGTGATGACATCTTTAGTTTTCAGTAATGGTCACCAGAACAGATAAGTTTACAAAAAATTGAATATAAACGTATTTCAGAGTGATCACTTTATTTATTTACTATCAAATAATTACCGTGGAATAAACAATAAATTTGCATAATGTTAATATACTTTTCTATGTATTTTTAATGTCATAATCATAAACAACTACTTACAAAATTCAGTTTTCTATTTCGTACACTGCAATACTTTAGTAATATTGTGTTAAATGATATTTTCATTGTAATGCTTTATGGTACACGATATATTTTTTTTATTACCTGGTGCGTAAACAAACAAAGCTGATGGTTTTCCAACACAGGAACAGGCAACATACAATTGGCCATTTGAGAAGCATGGGTTTTCAAGATTAATGCCACAAACACTCCATGACTGCCCCTGGGATTTATTTATGGTCATAGCGAAAGCAATCCGTACTGGAAACTGCAGTCGTTTAAATACAAATGGTATATCAGTCGGAATCATTGGGATGCGTGGTATTAAAACGTCTTCTCCTTTATACTTTCCCTTTACAATGGTTGCTTCGATCACGTTGTTCAGTAATTTTTTCACCGCTAGCCTTGTGCCGTTACAAAGACGCGGTTGGTTAATATCTCGCAACATTATGATCACCGATCCGACCTTTAATTGAAGATTGTGAGGCGGCAATTATGGCAAATCCAGCGAGTTCAAAAATTCGGGTGGATAGTTGACATCATCTTAGTTAGTAGTGGAATCAACTGATTTGTATGCCCTCAATTCACCGGTAATTTCATTTTGAATTTTGAAATTTAATTCATTTACATCCATGTTTTTGGAAACCAATATAGCTCGTTCACTCAACCAAATATGATCTCTGTAATTTTGAGCAACGTTTTGGAACACCTTTTGAATGAGTTCGGTTTTTGAATCAGTAAACTGACAAAAATTGTCAGGAAAGGTAACGCAGCCAGTGAAAGAGTCTAAAGCGAAGTTGCTGTTACCTATGTCAATGAGTTGTTTTGAAAATATTTCTCCAGATTGATCATTTTGCAACTCGACACGCATATTCTTGTTTAAATTTAGTATTATTACGTGTTTCCACAAAACGGAGGACTTTAAACATGCATTAAGTTCATCAGCTGGCGTTGACCGTGGAATCACTGGCAATGTTTGACGAAAATCTCCTGCTAACAAAATCATCGCACCACCAAATCGGTTTTGATTGTTCCGCAGATCATGCATGGTTCGGTCTAATGCCTCCAAATACTTTTTTTTGTGCCATCATGCATTCATCCCACACTATCAATTTACATTGCTGCAAAACCTTTGCCATAGCAGAGTTCTTCGAAATGTTTCAGATCGGAGTTTCGTTGCGTTGCATATTCAACGGCAATTTTAGCGCTGAATGAGCTGTTCGACCGCTTTTCAATAATGTAACTGCAATGCCTGATGAAGCAAGTGCGAGTGCAATTTCATTGTGTGAGCGAATTGTTGCTAAAATCAAATAAATCAAAAAAAGTTTTTCCTGTACCACCGGGAGCGTCCAAGAAGTAAATCCCTCCAGTTCCATGATATACAACTTCCATAAGATTATCAAATACATAATTTTGTTGTCGGTTCAACAGCGGAAGATTTATTCGGATTGATTCTCTTAAAGCATCGATATCGTACATTTTTCTTGTTGCAACTCTTGATTAAAAGCGTCGCGTCGAGATCGTACATTTTTTCTCGTTGCAACTCTTGATTAAAAGCGTCGTGCATCGGGCGATTGGGCGCGGCCATGCCTAATTGAGATAATAGTTTGTTTGACATAATCAAGCACATGTCCTCAATTGATATCAACGCCTCGTTGTACATTTCTTCATTGACTTGTAAATTTGGATTTCCTGTTCTAATGCGCATTTGATGCAAGATATCGTCACACATATCATCTTTGTATTTGATCCATAAATCAATTGGTTTTGATGGGAAGCATGTTGATATAATCATAGAAAACAATGTTCGTATTTGATGAGCTTGTGAATAAATTATAGCACCATTGAGAGTTTGATCCCAATGAGCGTCATTTTCTAACAGTTGCACACGTTTCACAGGCTTCTCTTTCTCTGTAAGAGCCACACAATTCACCATTAACAGTTCGTAATTGTTGGAATGATGTTGGGCCTCGAACATTGACTAATAGCAATCGCATATAAAAACACTCATCGTTGCTTGGATGGACTGAATAAATTCGACCTATAAACGAAACAATAAGTAAATGTGTCGATTGAGAATCGAAGATTAAACACAACCAAGAAAATAACACGCACAAATTGAGAATTTACTGAAAAACTTCCAAAGTCAAATTGTATATCGTAGAAAGAGAAAGTGTCAAATCTACGGATGCATTCAAGTAGCTTGTATTAATTTTAAGGTTACGTTCATAAAGAGAAAGTGTCAAATCTATGGATGCATTCAAAGTTAATAATTAAATTTCAAGTGTTTTTTTCTTTATATTATGGTTTGGTACTCTTTTGTTTTATTTGAATAAAACGAAACAGTAAGTAAATGAATTGAAAGTCGATTTTAGGGTGTCTGAGATCGATTCACTTAATCGATTCATTACTCAAATCGATCTTCACGACCCAAAAAAATCGATTCTTCGATTAATCTATCTCAGTTCGCCATCTTTAGAATTGACAGCTAGGAACAGTTTGAATGGGAAAAAGTAAAATGTTGTTTTTACGTTTTTCAGTGCAATTTTTCCAATTTTTCTCTTCATAAGAACCTTCTTCTGACTTTAACGAATATTAGAGAAAAAAATCAGCCGAATTGGTCCAGCCGTTCTCGAGTTTTGCGGTTAGCAACACATTTAGCCATTCATTTTTATTTATAAGATGAATGTTAAATTTTCCACCCCAATAATCACGGCCTTACATAAGTGCAAAATCAAACCGAAAAGCATACGTAAAAAATTGATTTTTGGGCTTAGAATTTAAAAAAATGTTTATGTAGGTTGAAATAATGATAAATGTGAAAGGTAACATGAGACAATTGAAAAAACTCTGGTATTTTTGTATTATTTCACGCTAACTAAAATGAGAGATTGACTACGAAATTTCTCGTTATAAATAAAGTATAGTTTGAGATATAGAAACTAATTAACGGCGTCACCTATTACAAGTGAAATAGCTTCTTATGAGAATGGTTTCTTGGAAGAACCATCCTCAATTATCTTTAAAAAAAACTGCTGTGAGCTTGTTGTAAAAACAACAACTAGGTATTTGTTTGTGAAAGGCTAGATTTATGATTTTAATCATTTATTTGGTGGTAGAATATCAATATTTCACACGAAACTTTAAAAACAATCTAATTTCACTGAATAATTTATTTATTTTAAGTATAGATACTCAAAATATAACGTTATTAGTACTTAGGACTATATTTATAAATTTTCTGCTACACTTGAGCATTGAACTCAATTTTAAATGAGCCACTTTTTAAATAACACAGAATTTTCGGACACCAACGCTTTCTCAGAGCTCAGGTAGGTGGCCCTTTAAGAGTCGATATATATTATATATATACTATTTTATAATATATAAAAATACTCTTATTCATTTAGAAACTGTTTTACATAGAACAATTTGTTAGAACCTTTATTCTCAATGAATGTGTGTGTGTGTGTAACATCTGAAGATGTATGTTGTGATAGTACGTTAGTTCACAAATACGCCAATGAGGATTAAGTTGATTATATTTTCTAATACTACGGTAATTTGAAACACATTGATTAATATTATCTTAGATGACTGTATTAATAGTATATTATATTTAATATCTTGCACACCCACATGATGTGACACTTAAGAGATATGATATGACCCACAGTATGTTGGTGTGAAAACTGTGAAATGTGGGCCCCGCGCTTATATACTAGTTACACTAACGGGTTTACTGATTATAAAGGTTATATTTAAAGGAAGTGACCCCGCATTTGCGAGGAGAGGGAGTGGAAAACAATTTTTTTAACCAATCTCAGTAGATCCGACCGAGATTCGAGCCTCAATCTCCACTTCAGTGTAAGTCTAGTCTACTGTGAGAGTAGCGCCCTAGAACATGCGGCCACCGAAGCTGGTAGAGTTAAATATATATGTACGTGCGAGAACGTCACTTACTTCATAGAGTTAATTGACCATTTTGGACAAGTTGTATTTTAAATATTTTTTATTTTTGAGTGAAAAGTATTCCACACGAACATGTCATAGCTGACCCACTTGACGTGCCATAGAACAGACTCGAAGCCAGAGTAAAGTACAGCAATATTTGGTTCCTTTGTTCTATGATTTACAACTTGATAACAATATTGCCAGAGCTTCCTGTCAATTGTGTCATCAAGTCGAACTTTCCTCTCTTTACCCAGCCGAGGATGTGTCGTGACGTCACACTAGTTCCATTTGTTATTTGGAGGCTTAGATAACAAAGCGCAGGATAATGTATAGCAGGGAGTTGTCCTACATACCAGACGGTAGTGGGTTTATAACCAAGTAATTCATTTTGAAGTTAGAGAAAATATTTCTAGTTTAACATCAGTGGCGCAAGGAGCTTCCCTCTTCAGTTTGATTTTTTCGACGGATTTTGTGTGGTTTGCTAATTAAATTTTTTAGCACTGCTTCTTATTTCCTGTTTAAGCTATACGCATATCTATTAATTACTCTAATGAGCTAAAGATGAGGAAGTTTGAATTTAGAGAAAGTGTATTTGTATTTGCGTGGAGGGAGAGTGGAAACCTATTTGGGGGGAAAAACACCTTCAGTTCAGCCGACCGGGATTCAAAACCGATCTCCCTGTCTTAGGAAGTCTAGTCTAACATGAGAGGGACGCCTTAGACCATGCGACCACCGAAGCAGTTTACTAAAGAATGAATTGCCTGATTTGAATAAGAACGATGCTAAATAAAAGACCGTGTTCTAAAATATTAGCTATAAAATTAAAATACAAGAATACAGGAAGAAGGAAGTTATGATCCCCCTCCAAAACACACACACACACGTGCTAGAGTATATTCTGCTTAACATCATAACCCGTTACTATTTCAGTGGTTGTTCAACAATATTCCTCCAGCCATTTCTGTAATATGTCTCCTCCATCTTCCTCCTTCCTTACACCTTTACTAGCGTCCAACCTTCTCCTCTCACTCGTACACTTGCTGCTACCTCCACCTCCCATTTCTTTCTTTATTTATTTCCCGACCTTCCTTATGTCCATAGTAGCTCACCTTAATTTCCTCTACCGTTCCATGTACTCTTCATTTTTCCTGCAAGCTTACCTTTCACTATGCCACTATGGTAATGATTAAAAGCTAGTCTCATAGTGTAATACGCCAAATGGAGTGTGCCGACCGTACCCCAAATCTCAGAGGCACATCTCCTTTCATAATTTATTCATACTGCACATTTCCAATTTGATTTAGAAAAATTAAAAATATAGCTCAATGAGGAAAACTCGTATACTATTTATAGATTAAGCGGGAACAAAATACAAATTCGTTTGATATGAACATAAAACAACCAATTCGTTTGTTTACCTAAATAATGGGAGATTTAATTGGTTAACTATATTCGAAGAGATCTAATTATAATACCATGAATGCAACCAGATTTGTGTTCCATTGAACATGGCATGTTTACCTGAAATTTAATTAGAATACTCTGTGGATTGAAATGCATCGGGCGACTCACCAGTGTGCTATGGAGTTAGCAATCCTTACAGTCTAATCATTTATAGACGGCTACACTTCTTTACACCATTTACGGATACTTTGAGGTAGCACACATTTAACCATATATTAATTAATTTGAAAAGAGTGGATATTTCTCACCTGCATGACCAAAGGTACAGTCTTGTCTATGTTGTAGGGGATAATGAGATTGAGAGGTATAGTCTTGTTTTGTCTAGGTTGTCGGGGATAATGAGGTTGAGAGGTATATTCTTGTTTTGTCTAGGTTGTCGGGGATAATGAGGTTGAGAGGTATATTCTTGTTTTGTCTAGGTTGTCGGGATAATGAGGTTGAGAGGTATATTCTTGTTTTGTCTAGGTTGTCGGGGATAATGAGGTTGAGAGGTATAGTCTTGTTTTGTCTAGATTGTAGGGGATAATGAGGTTGAGATTTGAATCAATGCTGGAAGCTCTAAAGTGTTTATTCTCCTAAGGTGTTCAACAATCTCTTGAAAATGAAATGTGGGTACATATCTCCTTAATTCTTCCATCCTCATCCCTACCATATTAGTGAAGATATAAATATATCTTTGAAGTTTATCACACTCTATAGGTATATTAACCAAGCTAATGGGAAGAGATGAGGAATGTAGGATATAAATACTCACTCGCTGAGAAATAATTGGGAAACCATTTGGGTAAAACCCCCTTCAGAACACGTGAGTGGTGTTCAAACCCCAACCCTCTCGTCGACAATAAGCTAAACTAGATAGCTATGAGCCGCACATTCAGTCCGCGTGTCCACCGACACGGGTAGAGGTTCTGTTAGTTATAAACATGAATATTGTAAATTTTTATCTTTTATTTAAATATAATATTTAATTTATTAGAATTTGCTCGTCTATGTAATATTTACTTCTAGATATGACGTCATTTAAAAAAGGACAGTCAAGCAGCTCACTGACCAGTCAAGGAAGGTAATTAAGGAGGCCGGCCATCTCGGTTAGCGAGATATTTCCGCGCAGACGTTCAGATTTAACGAGATATTTGCTTCTGCGATGAATTATTTCAAAATATGGTTCATGCCAAACTAAAGTGGAAATATTCAAATACGGATCTTTTCCCCCAACAACTCTATTTTTTGAGTTTTAATAATAGATAACATATGTGAAAATGGGATATTAGCTCATTTTCAACGAATTTTAAAGCATCTTTCCATAGCTATGAGACTAGGCTCGACGAAAAAGGGCTCTACATTTAGCATCCCTCTAACAAATACAGTCATTTCTTGATATTTGAGAACTAACAGAAAGCTTTCTTCTTTTCCTTGAGATTAGAATAGTCTTTTCCCCTCTTTCCTATGTACAAGACAAAGGTGTATTATAGGTGACTAAAGGGCTAAATGGAGTATAAGCTTGGACAGAATAGAGAGGTAGTTCCAGAAAACGAGGCAGACCAATGTATTGTAAACCATGTTGCCTGACAATAGTTTCTTGAGGTAGATATAAATCCGGGACACTTATATTAGTAGCTGGACACTTTACCGATTGAGTTAAGGTGTTGATATTTTCCCACTGTTCTATAATCCTCTCTCCAGGCAAATAATAGTAAGTTTAATTACTCTTGACCTTCATAAAGCCAGTGTAGTGTACTTTGTATAATGTAGACAATCCTTGAAATAAGAGGCATGTCGTGAACTTATTTGGTCCCCGTTATTTGCACTATAATAATTAATAATCCCTCTGTCCCGCCAAAAGAATCTTCAAACTCTAATGACTTGAGAATCTGAAATTTGGCTGGCAGATAACCCTCAGCCTGGGCCTATAAGGGTGTGGAAATACTTGGTGACTGGAAATGCACATGGAGGCCCCCAAAAAAACTAAACTTTTGGTTAAAAAATGTTGTTTAAAATTAAATCTTCAATTGAAAAACAGTTTCACACATTAATTTTGGTAAATATTTCGTCTGATATGGTCTTTATTTGAAACTCGCTTCCCAAATTTTGAGGGTCATTCTAAATTATTCCCATTTTCAATCATTGCCCAACAATAGCCAATGGGGCACATTACACACTCAATATGAATCCAGGTCATGGTGGTCATATGGCTAATGTCGTTAGACTCTCCATATACTGGATTGGAGAGGAGTTATGGGTTCAATTCGTGACCGGTCATATTCATGATTTCACACAATCAATTTACAAATATGATTTTTACAATTGCATCTTCACGCAAATGCGGGGACCCTTTCTCTAATCAGCCTTTATCATAGCACTGTTTCATACTACCTGCTTGGTTTATACGCTTATGCACCGGTTAGTCTAATTGTTTTAGGGACTAGGAAGGTTATATTTAGAGGAAGTGTTCCCGTATTTGCGTAGAAGGCCATTTTTGTAGAAACCAGCCCCAGTACACCCGACTGAGATTGGAGTAATCGGCATGTAGTCTACAGATAGAGTAGCGCTCAGACTATGTGGCCACCCAAGTAGGTAGTAATAACTTTGCTAAGCCTAGCAGTTACTTTAGTAAAATCCCTTTCCCACCTATTGTTCTACAAACTGAGATAGTGCTCGTCTTGACTGGGAACAGTTTTGTTCCAGTTGGTGCACCCTAACACGAATAACATCTAATCAGGTATTATTTAAATGAGGAAAGACTCAATGGGGGGAGTATTCCCCGAGCCGACCTTGAGGGTATGTCCACATACCTATTGATTTGTCTCTGTCCCATCTTGATACAAAGTATCACTATAACTCAAACAATATTTATACCTTCTCGGTTGTTTTTCGAAAAAAATACCTAGGTAGACAAATAATAAATCAAAATCTCTGCTACAAGGGAAACAAAGCCCAAGTGCAAAAAAATCGAAATGTAGTAAGCCTCGAATATTTAGAACGTTTTCTTCTCCTAACGCGATAAGATAGTTTGTTGATGTTATTTTTCCCATTCTTGCAGTTTGATGGGCAAACAGAGCGGGTTGTATGTTTGACTATCTTAAATATTAATAGAGGATTCTCGAGCAGACCTGATCATATCTTTAAAATATCAAAATATACTTTCGTTCAGGACTATAAAACCTATTTGTTGAGACAAGACTAAATATTTATATATTAGCAAATATTCATCAAAGTTTCTAGAAATACTCTTTATAAAATTAAGTTGAACTATTTTTGTCTAAATAAAGCTACCTCCTAAGAGATAATTAATATAATAATAATAATAATAATAATAATAATAAAATGTTTTACAAGCGTGGAAAGATTATAGAGAATACAAAAATGGGCACAGGTTGACCACAAGCAAAGCTACCTTATTAAGTTTTTTAACTGAGACATTTAATGTTCGCCCCTTGAAATGATTGATTATATCAGCACAGGACTTACAAGCCAGCTTAAATCTAGAATAAAGACAACACTGAACCACGTACGTTAATTATTCATCAGTGATAAAGTAGAAACCCTAATTTCACTAATGAGAAATTTTTAGGCTATGCTGGAAATCGAACCTGGGGCCCTTAGCTCAAAAGACTGATATAATACTGACTCAGCTAAGAATCGAACCTTAATCATTTACTTTCAACTATTAGAAAGGTGCCAATGACAGGGATAATGGGGTTCGAACCCCAGTCGGGTATACTGGGGGTGGTTTTCCACTTGCCCTTCACGCAAATGCAGGTAAATTTCCTCTAAATTGTACCTTTCTAATAATCACCACATGACTGTAATTATTACATAGGCGTGTACCCTGAACGGGTAGTAAGAAGAGTTTCTAAACTAACTAGACTGTTCTGTAGTTTTGCAGGGAAAACAAGTGTCAATAATGTTGTCCGTTTCAGTTTTAATATACATCTGTCCTTTTGTTTCCTTTTCTCTGTCACATTTCAATGTTCTGTCGTGCCGCTCCAACTAGACCAGTTGGCCAGCAATCTCTCCACCCACAACTTACCGTAGTCTTGCTCTACCTGGCTCAACTGTATTTATAGCTCAGCCGGGAGCTGTGTCTGCGCATGCGCACACAGACCGTCTCTAGGGATTTGGGACGGAACTGGAACAGAATTTCGTGCGTGGGGAGTAAAATAAATAAACGGTAGCGTGTTCTGTTGGGGAGAACTATTCACGGGTTTCACTTTACAGATATAATACGTTTCATTTGGGATTCGGCCCACTGGCCTGGTTCCTGTCACACAAAAATAAAAGTTACAACTCTTATTTTAATAATTAGCTTCCAGTTATTTTTATTTTTAAATTTTTGTCCATATTAACATTATAAAATTAGTAAATAAAAATATTTATTAAAATAAAAAACAACAAACAAAAGTTATCTATATAATAAAATACAAAGAACTACCTCTGACTTTGACAAAGGGTAAAAAAGAGTCATTCCAAATTAAGATTAGCTTAAAGAAAGAAGGGTATTTAATTCTAATTAAAAATAGTTTAGGAATCGATAATAACCTTTATGACCCTATAAGAACTTTAAAACATATAGTAAGTTACTCCCTCTGTCGGAAAGTTAACCGCCTGGCTAGGATATAGCAAGCATTTATATTAATGCTCCACTTAGTTTATTATAATTAATAAATATTAATTGTATCAATTGACATGCTAATAGGTAGTTTATGACAGATGTCGGTTCTGTCTGGTAGTATTGAGAATGGTTCTCCATCATTTATCCTGGCACTTCCTTACAACATTTATTATAATTATTATCAGTCACAGTTTTGTTCATGGACTATCAGATAAATATTGGTGGGGTTTGGGCTACTAGCAAATAAATATAAAAACATGTTTGCATTTAAGAGGAAAGATGCTCAGTATTCATCTCTGAAACAACTGCTCCTGAGCAGTGACGAGGTCTGTAGAAGCTGCCGATGAAGATGACTGCAAATAATTGATAAAGCAGCTCAACTTTACCGTGTAAAGGGAGCTAAAGAGAGAAGTAAAAGAGATCAGGTGCGAATATAAGAGCGTGTAAATAATGCTAACAATCGATTTTAGGTTTCCCTTTACCTGTGAAGTTGGCTCACGTTGTGTTTATTTGTCAACAAGTTTGAGTACATTAAATAAGATATTAGTTGTAACACAGCTAACGGACTAACTACAGGATGTTTCCTCCATACGTAGGAGACCATGTGTGTTTCCATCGTGTGTGAAACTTCCCTTGTCTAACGAATAACGGAGAGATCATACTCCAGGCTGGTAAGGAAGGGTGCTGTCAAGTACAAAGTGATAATAGCCTTCCAACCTTTATCAATGAAAATGCTGGTACGTTTCCTCTAGATTATAAGAATATTTAAAATGCATATATTTAGGACGGGTAGTAAGACGTGTTGAGTAAAAATCCTCACGGTTGATGAACATAAGACTGTGTCAACACAAAGCTAGCCTGTAATTGGACACTTGCGAGTAAACATTCAGCCTTGGTTCAAGAGATGCATTATGGGCTCAAAGTATGACCAATACATGTCACACATGGACAAAATAGTAGACAAATGGCCATTCCTCGGAAAATAATCGAGATGTTTCATAGCTACGCCAGAATCATCACATTTGATGAAATTTTAGAGAAATCACTCAACAGATTCGCAAAAATCCAAAACTTAAAGAAATACAAAACAAACAAAATATATTGTTACACAAACCCGTACACTTTCTCAGATAATAGATTATAGGGCCAAACAAGATTTTCAAAAATAAGTTTTCACAAAGCTAATATTAAGTAAGTATTTATCAGAAAAAATATGACATTATCTTGTTTACTCTATATATATGAAGTTTAGAAAAAAATTATAAATATTTTAAACAATTTTCAAAAGTTGAATTATTATAAAAACACCTTGAATTATTTAAAATTTGAAAAATAAAACATATATTATTCATCACGAAATTCAATTCCCATATACCCATCTTGAAATAAATCCTAATAGCCATTTTTGAACAATTTCAAATTATCTTAATGTTTTTATAAGTAAAACAACCTTGAATTAGTTTACTTTATGAAAAAAGCTTAAAATTATTATTTATTATGGAAAATATTCCCCAGATACCTATTTTAACAAAAAAGCTGGCTGATTTTTGAAAATTTGAGATTTTAGAAATAACTTCATCATTAAATTACAATAAAATAAATCTTCTAGGAAAAATAAATGTATACAAATATTATAAAAATCTTATTAAATACACATTTTGAAAATAATCGTTTAAGCCATTTTTAAAACATTTAAATTGTTTTACCAAAACACAAGGACACAGTTTTATTTATAATGTCAAAAACACACTAAATAGACATTTTAAAACAAAATTGTTAGAAATTTTATTGATAAATTGGTATTTCAAAAACAAAATAAAAAGTCTTCAGGTATAACCATAAAATACATATCGAGTTTGAACAAATTCAAACATGCCATTTAAGATCCGTGGCCAGGGACACATTGACGGATAGGAAAACCCACATAGGGACACAGGGACGGATAGGAAAACACACATAGGAACACAGGGACGGATAGGAAAACACACATAGGGACACAGGGACGGATAGGAAAACACACATAGGAACACAGGGATGGATAGGAAAACACACACAGGGACACAGGGACGGATAGGAAAACACACATAGGGACACAGGGACGGATAGGAAAACACACATAGGGACACAGGGACGGATAGGAAAACACACATAGGAACACAGGGATGGATAGGAAAACACACACAGGGACACAGGGACGGATAGGAAAACCCACATAGGGACACAGGGACGGATAGGAAAACACACATAGGGACACAGGGACGGATAGGAAAACACACATAGGGACACAGGGACGGATAGGAAAACACACATAGGAACACAGGGATGGATAAGAAAACACACACAGGGACACAGGGACGGATAGGAAAACACACATAGGGACACAGGGAGGATAGGAAAACCACATAGGACACAGGACGGATAGGAAAACACACATAGGACACAGGGACGGATAGGAAAACACACATAGGGACACAGGGACGGATAGGAAAACACACATAGGGACACAGGGACGGATAGGAAAACACACATAGGGACACAGGGACGGATAGGAAAACACACATAGGGACACAGGGACGGATAGGAAAACACACATAGGAACACAGGGAGGATAGGAAAACACACATAGGGAACACAGGGACGGATAGGAAAACACACATAGGGACACAGGGACGGATAGGAAAACACACATAGGGACACAGGGACGGATAGGAAAACACACATAGGGACACAGGGACGGATAGGAAAACACACATGGGACACAGGGACGGATAGGAAAACACACATAGGGACACAGGGACGGATAGGAAAACACACATAGGGACACAGGGACGGATAGGAAAACACACATAGGGACACAGGGACGGATAGGAAAACACACATAGGGACACAGGGACGGATAGGAAAACACACATAGGGACACAGGGACGGATAGGAAAACACACATAGGGACACAGGGACGGATAGGAAAACACACATAGGGACACAGGGACGGATAGGAAAAAAACACACATAGGGACACAGGGACGGATAGGAAAACACACATAGGGACACAGGGACGGATAGGAAAACACACATAGGGACACAGGGACGGATAGGAAAACACTAGGACACAGGGACGATAGGGAAAACACACAGGGACACAGGACGGATAGGAAAACACACATAGGGACACAGGGACGGATAGGAAAACACACATAGGGACACAGGGACGGATAGGAAAACAACAATAGGGACACAGGGACGGATAGGAAAACACACATAGGGAACACAGGGAGGACGGATAGGAAAACACACATAGGGACACAGGGACGGATAGGAAAACACACATAGGACACAGGGACGGATAGGAAAACACACATAGGACACAGGGACGGATAGGAAAACACACATAGGACACAGGGACGGATAGGAAAACACACATAGGACAGGAGGTGAAAACACACATAGGACACAGGGACGGATAGGAAAACACACATAGGAACACAGGGAGGATAGGAAAACACACATAGGAACACAGGGACGGATAGGAAAACACACACAGGGACACAGGGACGGATAGGAAAACACACATAGGGACACAGGGACGGATAGGAAAACACACATAGGGACAAGGGACGGATAGGAAAACCACATAGGGACACAGGGACGGATAGGAAAACACACATAGGAACACAGGGACGGATAGGAAAACACACATAGGAACACAGGGACGGATAGGAAAACACACATAGGACACAGGGACGGATAGGGAAAAAACACACATAGGACACAGGGACGGATAGGAAAACACACATAGGAACACAGGGACGGATAGGAAAACACACATAGGGACACAGGGACGGATAGGAAAACACACACAGGGACACAGGGACATGCTTAAATGTAAATTATACGCTTTTGGGTTGCAGGGCGCATAAAACGTAAAGGTTCGTGATCATATTCTCCAAGTATAAAACGTAAAGGTTCGTGATCATATTCTCACGAATACTTTCTCTTGAAATGAGAAAATACAAACTAATGTTTATTGTTAAAAACACAAGTGTTTGAACATACTATCCAAAGCTAACCTTCCACTTGAAGGTCTGTACTTGTTGGTTGGATAATTTTTTGGCCAAGAAGATGTTTTCGTATGATCGATAAAGCTGAAGCTTCAAACAATTGTAGAGGAATCAACAAGTAGGTGAGCAAAAATATCAAACTCCCTCGCGTCCTCATAAAATGCTACTCATTGTTTGAACTATTCTATCTACAAACAAGTGAAAACTTTCACCCTTACACATCCATTAGATATTTTAAGGGTAACTTCAAATTATATGAAACGCTTTTTTATGTCATTGCATTTCTCTACCCGTTATTTCCGTACATCCATGTAACGATTAATATAATGAGTTAGTGATGAGTAAGATTGATTTTAAGGAATTATACCCGCATTTGCGTAGAGGGAAAGTAAAAACTATTTAAGAAAAATCTACTGAGGGTTGTTTTTCTTGAATGTTTTTCCACTCTCCCTCCATGATAATGCAGGCACATTTCCTCTAAACTAAGTCTTTATATTTTATAAAATATTAGCATAATTAGTACAGTATATTTGCGTACAATCCGAACGAGGTTAAGAAACAATAAAATAATTAATAACTTTGTTATAAACGCATTAGTTAAATTAAATATAAAAATTTATGAATTATTAGTACTTTTTAGTTTATTTTTCGAGGACGTTAACTACTTTTATTTTATTTTAATGAAACGCCATTTGAACAAAATGAATTCTGACATTCCTTTATTGCATCCACTTCTCCTTTCCTTCATTGAAATAAATTTGAATGAAAAGCAATTAAATACGTATGTGCTGTCCCATTGAAATATGTAATTTCTCTACAGAACTTGAACCAACAATTTCTTGTCTTATTTTCCTTTTTGTATTTGCCTCATGTATTGTGTTTTATGTGAGCTTTGAACAAAACATTTCATTATAAGCAAAATGAAACCGCAAATTGAGGTGATCTTTAATTGCAAAGAAAAATGGATGTTCAATTTAAATAAGAAGTGAGAATATTAAGCCCAAATTAATTTTAATTTTAATCTAGGTACTCAGATTGCGTGTCAAAGACACAGTTTGGACAAAACCAGGCGGCTCGACGAGTGGAGAAGATATTCTATGATGTCACATTATAATAATATAGTAAATTAATTAATGTTATATGTAACACCGTGCTAGCTACATTGTTGAACAAATCTACCTATTGTCACGCTTGTCTATTATGGAAGTCAGGGTTTGGGGCCATTGAAATCTTTCCAAGTGGTTTTTCACTCTCCCTGATTACCAATTTTGCTAAAATTCCTTAAACTATTCTTCCTTCATCATCCAGATCCTATATATTATCTTTATTATATGAAGCTAAGTCCATCACCGTAGCTCTATTTGGTATTGGACCCCGGGTTCTATTCCCTCGATATTCCAAGGAGAAAAGGGGAAGGGCGTATGTAAGACGTGTTAATAATAATAATAATAAGTGCTGATGGTATGTGATAGGTCTGTTAGTAAAACGATTTGTGGCCTACCCCTAACAGTTTACTCATATCCAAACCCTTCCTACACCTCTGACAAGACATCTTGTGAATGTGGGGAATGCCAGGTCACCACCGTGGTTCGGATTTCACGTTAAACTGTAGGTCCTCCATTTCATCTCACAATCACCCTACCATTACACATTAGCGTAAGTGCGTATAACCCGAACGGGTAGTAAGACTCGGTGCTAATAATAGTTTACTCATGTATATAAAACCATCCCTTCAGTCTTATGTTTCACAATTATCTTTCATGGAAGAACACAATAATATATCTTGGCTTATCATTTAGTTTAGTAATTAGTGCAAATTTTTCTTCTTTACATTTTATGGTTTTTAACAGATTTTTGTAAAACTTACTATTTTTCATTATTTGTTTCTACTGTGGCATTGTAAAATGATAAAATATATTTATAGCTATGTACTGTACCTTATTTATATTTATGTTTTCATAATTTAATATTCAGTACACTAATTTCTTGCATTTCTTTAAAAGGATGTATATAAAACTCACCCCTATTATTATATTATTATTATTATTATTATTATTATATTGCACCAGATTTACTGTTCTGCCTTTAATAAAATATTAATTTAAAGTGTTTTGTTGTTGTTTTACTTTTAACATGTTTGTATTAATATTACTTGAATTGATTTTTAATTATTGATTATCAATAAATACACATTTTAAAAACTTTTCAACAATTTATTTTTAGTTTTAGTTTTTGTGAAAATCCCTGTATTTTCCAGAATCTCCAGGATTTCCAGATTTGGGGCAACAATTTTTTTATTACCTTATTAGAAATAGCGGGAATTAATAATATATTTTTTTAATATATATTTTGTGCCCTCGTATTACCTCTTGAAATAACCTTAAAATTACAACAACAAAAATGTGGAGCTAATAAACCAGCACTTCCCTCTTCCCCGACACCCCTCCCCAAGTCCCCCCGGTGACATCTTTCTACCCTCACTGCATTTACCACCCTCCCCCCACTTGAACACTCAAGGGTAAATCACATTACCGTCGACTCTAAAACCAGCTCGTAGACACCACCACAACGCGCACAAACAACCCCATGAGTAACAAAGTTTGTGCAAGTTTCCCCCCTGGTAGTTGTACAGAGAAGTGACTTAGGGCCTTTGGTAGGGTGAAAGTGCTCAGTAAAACAGAATTCAGTGTCAATTGACAGACCTGTCACTTCCATCTGGTGGTCATAAAACTTTCACGTTATCAACACTATCAACAGCCACATCAGGAAACTAAGGATGTGGAACGATACGAACAAAAACAACCGGTGTAGATTACAATGTACAAACACTATACAAACCTTCCCACGCTCGCGAGCTAACTACACATACAGTAGCCCCATGGCTTCTTTGGTGCTGAGTGACAGCTGATGGCTTTGAAAAGTTACCAGACTAAATTATGTATCCCTACGTCAAAGCTTATGATCTGCAAAAACATGTGTTTAGCAGTTGTTACTTCTGACAGTACAAAGTGGTAGGTATATACTGTCAGAAGTCAGTTGTGAGCTGTCAGTCAGCACCAAAGAAGGCAAGGGGCTACTGTACAAACGATGTACTGTATCACCTGTTACATTAAAGAAGGGGTCCAGTCACAAAGTTATACAATGAAGGATGTTTTATGACTATGATAATAGCCAGAGATAGCTAGCTTTAAACATAACACAAATATACAAGTTGCACAAATCAGTTTATTATTGTCAAAACAAGGCGGAATAATTACAAATGGTATGACTTGATAATATACAAAGTTCCATTAATTATTGTTGGGAATTGTTAGGGTAACCTAAGACATTGTGTCCCAAACGGGAACCTTAACTCGACTAGCAACTAATACTAATACAAGTATGGCTGGGTCCTAATTAGACAAATGTGCAACTCGTTAAAGAAGAACAAACAAACATTCTAGAAGGAAGGTCTGTCTGAACACAGCGGTAATTTAAATTGGACAGAACTGTTGAGTTGAGCTCAAGCAACCATACATAACACTACTCCAGCCTTACGACTACAACACTCCTAATAGCGTGGAAAAGAACGATAGTTAAACAATACCTAAATATAGAATGTCCTAATTTAAGGAGTTACAAGGTTGGTAGTTAAACGGGCAACAGTTAACTCCATAATGAGCTACACGCTACAAAGGTTAGGTTCATAAAACTGGAACTATAAGTATACAAATAGTTAAAGGCGAGCTACCAGGAATCTAGGCTGTAGAGATACTATGGCAGGTCTATTCCTCATTAATACTGCCAGGTCATTCAATAACATTAAGAGATTCAAGTGGTGCTTAGGGGGGGGGGACAAAATAAACAACACAATGCGGGCCACTACTCTGTACTAGTAGCTTACCCACGAGTTGAGCACCGTACAAAGGTACAACACTAAGTAAACTAAAGACTGGTATCAGTCAAAGACCCAACTAGGTCATGGAACAAAGCTATAGCTAATCTGATCTCCTTTTTCCCGAGCTTAAAGGTAAGACCGTCTGGAATATTACCACACAGTATAGGACGTCAGGTAATTACCCCAAATATTTAAGGCAATGTCATATGGACATAACAAACAGTTCAGAAACTCTGACTTTCAAATCAATGTCATATGAACATAGCAAAACAGTGTACTAACTCTAACATACAAAACTATGTCATATAGATATAGCAAAACAGTGTACTAACTCTAACATACAAAACTATGTCATATAGATATAGCAAAACAGTGTACTAACTCTAACATACAAAATTATGTCATATAGATATAGCAAAACAGTGTACTAACTCTAACATACAAAACTATGTCATATAGATATAGCAAAACAGTGTACTAACTCTAACATACAAAACTATGTCATATAGATATAGCAAAACAGTGTACTAACTCTAACATACAAAACTATGTCATATAGATATAGCAAAACAGTGTACTAACTCTCTATCAAAAATACTAAATGTTAAATCAAATTATGTCAGATATTACATTATCTGCGGTGAGGATGTGAGCTCGGCACATCAAACGTCGTGACCACCACTTGTACGTCAACTAGTATCAGAAATCCTCTAGGAATCTCCTTCGATGAGTTGTTGAAAATGAATACAAACATGATGTGAGGGACGGCGGTTTATATACAACTAGAACTGACGTGTTAGGAAAGGAAAACAGAACAAACTCAGAGCTTCTACCAGCGCTTGAATTGGTCGCCGATCACGACGTTGTGGAGCGGGCCATTATTACAGTTGAGCCTTGGCACTGAGCAAGGTGTGTGTAGAGCTTCCTCCAGGAACTTGTCCATCAACTTGGGCAGACTTCCCTGAGTTTGGCCGTCAACTTGGGTAGGCTTCTCCTGAACTCTGCCGTCAACTTGAGCAAGCTTCTCCTGAACTGGGCCGTCAACTTGGGCAGGCTTCTCCTGAACTGGGCCGTCAACTTGGGCAGGCTTCTCCTGAACTGGGCCGTCAACTTGGGCAGGCTTCTCCTGAACTTGGTCGTCAACTTGGGCAGACTTCTCCTGAACTGGGCCGTCAACTTGGGCAGACTTCTCCTGAACTTGGTCGTCAACTTGGCAGACTTCTCCTGAATGGCGTCAACTTGGGCAGGCTTCTCCTGAACTTGGCCGTCAACTTGGGCAGGCTTCTCCTGAACTTGGCCGTTTCCAGCACCAAAAGATTTCACCGTGAGTTTATAATCTGCCTCATATTATTAGAATTTATTGTTTCTTGGATTTATAGAGATGATCAAGGATAAGGTAATTGAGTGTATATAATAATAGGTATTTATCACGTTACAGTACAAACCCTCTCACGCCCGTGAGCTAACTACAACTATAATAGATGTAAAGTTTGAGGCTCAAACTCATATCAACGAGAGCACATTTGATTGGCATTTGACTAGGTTGCTGTTTGCGGAGGTAGGCGCTGAAATATCGACTGAGTGTTCTGGAATATTCTCGTCCCGTCTTTCAATGTGGTTTAAAATTATCCTCCCAAGCTTATCTCTATGTCAGCTTCCTCAATTCTATCCTTTGTAAAATAATACCTAGCTAGTGGACAAAATGGAGCTAAAAGTACCGATTAAGTAAACAAATTAAGATATTATACTGAACCGAAAATAAGTACATTTATTAACATTTTGATTTTATTGAGATTAATTCCCAATTTAAATAAAGATTAGTCAAGTGAAGGTAATTTTGTGCAAGAAATAATAATTCCTCTACGCCAATGAATGGTCACTATATTTTTAAAGGGGCTTAATTAAGTTAAAACAACTTATTTTTATGCTATTTAATTATTGTATTTAATTTACTAATCTGGAAATATTTTATCTATTAGGACAACATTATGGACGTGTATGTACTTAGCCTACTACCGAGTTTGTTTTTGTCTCTGTGTGTACTGCAGCCAACCACACTTTCTAGCTATCCGTATTTCTACAATCGTGAGATAGATCTGAAATACGTTTTTAGATGTAATTCATATTAATTTGCTTTGGATATAACGAAAAACACCCCAAGTACACAAGTCTGGAGTTCTAACCTTGACTTTCCGTCACGGGAGAGCCGGACAAGACGAGGTCATGCCTTAACCCACATGCACAGCTCTCAAGTAAATACACGAAGTTGATCTTGTTTGTAGTAACCGAATAGATGGAAGATATTAGCAATGATTTCTTGAACTGAACCATTTGAAACCGAATGGTCATTAGCTTACTGATTTCCGCCACAGCTTTCAACTTTGTATTACTACTTGAAACAGTCGTTTAAACTTGTACCGGATGTGGCGAGTTAATAAACATTTTAACCAACACATAAATGATGGTTTAGGTCCTAGCTTGAGTCTAAGATACCTTCTATTGCAATAACGAATTGGAATATTTCATGAACTTTACATCCCTCTTCAGTGGTCGAATGGTCTGAAAGGCAATCCGCTCGCATTACACCAATGACGGGAGGATCAGAGTTTGAATACCAATCAGGTTTACTGAGGGCCAGTATTTTCCTATATTATTTTTCATCCTCCTACTAATTATATATTCCTTATTTCAACTACATTATAGTAATCTCTCTATTATGAGCGTCACCTTAACTGGAAGGGGAAAATGACAATTAAAACAGCCCAAGCGAGTTGGTAAAGCGTTCTAACCACTCAATTTTTCACTTGAGATTACATTTTGGGATACAAGATAATTTGGTTATACCCGACGTTAAAGATTTCACTATGTAAAGTAAGATTAAAAATAACGTTAAGCTTATAAATGTTTTAAGAATAGTCTTATCTCAGTTGGCTCTTTATTCTATGACGCAAGAAACGCTATTACCACTATATTCCACTTGTGTTTCTTATCACGTCCTATAGGACCGTTCTCACTTTATCATGGTGACAGCCCCCCGCCCATACAACTCCCTGGTATCCACTTTCAACCAGATGAAGGCGGGAACAGGCGTGAAGGAATGCGTCACTTCTTAATTTGGAACTTTTAAACATCTTTTTCAGGGTTTCATCTTAAGGTGAGGATACAGGGGACGTGAGAAAAGGTCAGGGTTTTTGCAGCTTTCTTCACAGACTACGTCAACTGTTGTCGAATATCTGTCATCGGTGTGCTGGAATCTAAGGACAACTTTTATCTTCATTTAAAAAGGTTTCTAGGTAATGCCACTATGCTCATGACAGATATTCAACAACAGTTGATATCACCGCGTGAAGAAAATTAAAATTATGTTTGATTTATTTTGACAAAAAAAATTGTTAATATAAAAACTCCAAAAAACACTTTCCTTTTCTGTCGTTTTCTGCATTCTCAGCTTAGTACAAAGTAGTAGAAAACTACATAGAAGATAATTCAAATATAAACACGTTCTTCTTCCCAATATAAACACGTTCTTCTTCCTAATATAAACACGTTCTTCTTCTAATATAAACACGTTCTTCTTCCCAATATAAACACGTTCTTCTTCCTAATATAAACACGTTTTCTTCTAATATAAACACGTTCTTCTTCCAATATAAACACGTTCTTCTTCCTAATATAAACACGTTCTTCTTCCCAATATAAACACGTTCTTCTTCCCAATATAAACACGTTCTTCTTCCTAATATAAACACGTTCTTCTTCCTAATATAAACACGTTCTTCTTCCTAATATAAACACGTTCTTCTTCCTAATATAAACACGTTCTTCTTCCTAATATAAACAGTTCTTCTTCCTAATATAAACACGTTCTTCTTCCTATATAAACACGTTCTTCTTCCAATATAAACACGTTCTTTTCCCAATATAACACGTTCTTCTTCCTAATATAAACACGTTCTTCTTCCTAATATAAACACGTTTCTTCCTAATATAACACGTTCTTCTTCCCAATATAAACACGTTCTTCTTCCCAATATAAACACGTTCTTCTTCCTAATATAAACACGTTCTTCTTCCTAATATAAACACGTTCTTCTTCCTAATATAAACACGTTCTTCTTCCAATATAAACACGTTCTTCTTCCCAATATAAACACGTTCTTCTTCCTAATATAAACACGTTCTTCTTCCTAATATAAACACGTTCTTCTTACTAATATAAACCGTTCTTCTTACTAATATAAACACGTTCTTTTCCAATATAAACACGTTCTTCTATAATATAAACACGTTCTTCTTACTAATATAAACACGTTCTTCTTCCCAATATAATCACGTTCTTCTTCCTAATATAAACACGTTCTTCTTACTAATATAAACACGTTCTTCTTCCCAATATAAACACGTTCTTCTTACTAATATAACACGTTATTGTACGAGTGATCATAAGAATTGTCGACTTCGTGATTGGTTTTTTTATCTATAGCCCAAACCCTTTGATTGATTTTGTTTAGAATTGAGATGTGTATGTGATGGTGGAATTTTAACCCGTTCTTCAGACGGGTAGGCCCATAAAACTAAATCAAACTATATCAAATTGATCGGTAACCTGGTAGTCTAGGGGTAAGGTGTTGGACTTCTGTGTTGGGGGTCCGGGTTCAATCCTCGGTCCCGGCACAGATTTATCTGATTACCAAACCCTTCCTTCACCTTTGACAAGACATGTATTAATCACAACTTGTGAATGTGGGGAATGCCAGGCCTCCACCGAGGTTCGGATTCCACGTTAAACTGTAGGTCCTCCATTTCATCTCACAATCACCCTACCATTACACATTAGCGTAAGTGCGTATAGCTCGAACGGGTAGTAAGACGTGGTGATAGTAATAATATATCAAATTGGGTCGGTCAACATCCAGCTGCCATCATTTAGATAGATCCTTTGTGTACAATACTGAGATAGCTATGGAAATTATAAATACATTATGGCAATTATTACATTAAAAAATACTTGAAAGAAAATATTACCTTGTCCACAAACTGAGTATACAAACGAACGCAATACCTTAACCCGATCATAATATAGCTAAGTGAAACGAAGTAATATTCATTGTTACAGAAACATGTAAGAAAAAAGAGCATCTCATTTAAAAAGAGCACAAATGAAATAATATACTCTGTTACATACACACATTATGTATTAAGCATAATGATTTCCTAAAGATAATCACGTTTCTAGAGCAATGTCACTCCTGTATAGGAGATATTTATCCCTCGAGTCATAAATATGTATTCACAATACTAATAGACCTATATACACTTTGAAATAATATTTAATTTTGGTATTCGTTTATCTCTAGACATTATTAGTCCACTTTTGAAAAGATTAAAGTTTGACACCGTACCAAAAATGTGTTTCTTCTATTAGTCTAGGAAACGTTTATGTAACCCTCCCCCCCCCCCTCTCCATTTACCAGTACTGGATACTTTCTAACTTTTATGGTAATGGGAGGTTGCCCTTTAACCAACTTGGCGAAACTAGATTTTCTTCCGTGCCAAAATGTTGAGTTTCTAATTATTAGAAAAGATCTCGGGCTTATCCCCGCTCCCCACACTTTCCCAATTTGAAATTTGAAGACTTATTTATCCTACATATTTTGTTACGTGTCCAAGAGTCCATACGCCATTCGGTTCTCCAGGATGGTATGTTCACTTACACGATACATCTCAAGTTTTCTACCCCACCCCACCTCCCCCTCACGAAATATTGTCATTTAGTGGGAATTTGAATCTTATATCAATAAAAGGAATAGTTTATCTAGTAAATTGAATATAAAACAAAGATATTTTCACCAAGATGTACGAATATCCATAAAACAATGTAGACTTTGGTGTCATCCACACGAGTCACGTGATTATCTATTTGTTGTACAGTTCGGAACGACACGTATCACACACAATCTTTGAGTCTCCATGGAAATTAGTGAGACTTTTCTAGAGGATCTCTTATATTATATCTAATTTTAGTAGTCGTTGCAATAATAATATTATTCACTTCCCTATCAATGGAGTGTGTGTTGCAGTTAAAACTCATTCAGAGACTTAATAGTCTTATGAAACTTTTAACAGTTATGATGACAAAATAATGACTTTAAAAATGTCTGAGCCAGTCATTTCACTGTGGACCCAAGTTTGGTGGCAATTTACCACAACAAAATATGAGGTGATGCCCATCTCTAACAAGGGTGCTAGTAATGAGTGTTGGCTATCTGAACAACCAACAGAGTCTACGCAAGTTGACACTGATCTGTGTGCCATTTTGGTAGACACAAATATATTTGATTTGTAAACACACACGTAGTAGAAACAATAATACCATTTAATAAAAACTTTAAAACACAGTTCAATGATCATTTGAAACCACAGTACTATCTACTTTCATATGTTTACACGTCATCTCACGTGATCGTCTCTTATCACTTTTGATAGATACTATCGATAACACTTATTATAATATAGTAAAATGTTATCAAAATTAGCCGTAAAAAAGGGACAAAAAATCAAATAGGGTAAAATGGGCAGGATTGTAACATGGGAAATGACCTCAAGATGACGTCACCAGAGTAAAGCCATTGCACCATGGGCAATGACTAGACATCAGCGAATCAGGATTTTTGAGATTAATAATAATATTTAGCACCGCGTTTTACTACCCATCGCTTTAAGTACTAATTACGCTAATTGATTAGGAATTGGGAAAGTTGAATTAGAGGAAGTGAACCCGCATTTGCGTGGAGGAGAGTGGATAACCATTTAGGAAAAACCACCCCCAGTTCACCCGACCGAAATTCGAACCTCGATCTCCCCGTCCTCAGCAGTCGAGCTCAACACTTTTTTTGAGATTGAATCGAATATTGAATCCAAGCAAATATTATTCGTGAATTTTGAATCATTTTCTAATCGAATCATATTCTATTTAAATATGCTAAAATGATTATGTTAAGTAAAAAGAGCTAGCTTATACATTATATTAAAATGATTATATTAGTTTTGGACCCTAGTCGTACAAGCTACCATATATACATATATATGCTATATATATATATATAGAGAGAGAGGGGGGGGGGGGGAAAGAGAAGTTGTTCAATCAGTTCATGCAACAATGGTTCATCTTGTTGTAAAGAGCACCATCTGTTGTGGGGAATATAAACGTATTCTCCCAAGGTGCTATTACAGAATGTACTGTACGAAGGTCTTATAAAGGCTGTTTTTTTAAAAGAAAATTGAAGCATACTCTACAGTCAATATGGCAGTATTTAATAAGCATTTAGTTAACCTCACACAAATTGTTATTAAAAATATGTCAACACATTTTAGGCACAGGGTGAGACTTGCAAAGGCTAAGGTTAAAAACTAATCGAATTTTCTCCCCTAGCTTGGTTTTATTCGAGTTATCGAATAGAATAGCATAACATTTGAATATAAATCGATACTATCAAAACTTCGCAGACTTATAACAATGACATAACCAGCAAGTTCAACTTTTTTCACTAACAAACGCACTTTGCACTTATGGACTTTTGTCTACTGGGACTTAAGGTGTACTAAGAATAGTGACGAATGGGAGGATTGTAGGGACCTCAGGGTATGCTCATTGTACTAAGAATAGTGATGAATGGGAGGATTGTAGGGACCTCAGGGTATGCTCATTGTACTAAGAATAGTGACGAATGGGAGGATTGTAGGGACCTCAGGGTATGCTCATTGTACTAAGAATAGTGATGAATGGGAGGATTGTAGGGACCTCAGGGTATGCTCATTGTACTAAGAATAGTGATGAATGGGAGGATTGTAGGGACCTCAGGGTATGCTCATTGTACTAAGAATAGTGACGAATGGGAGGATTGTAGGGACCTCAGGGTATGCTCATTGTACTAAGAATAGTGACGAATGGGAGGATTGTAGGGACCTCAGGGTATGCTCATTGTACTAAGAATACTGACGAATGGGAGGATTGTAGGGACCTCAGGGTATGCTCATTGTACTAAGAATAGTGACGAATGGGAGGATTGTAGGGACCTCAGGGTATGCTCATTGTACTAAGAATAGTGACGAATGGGAGGATTGTAGGGACCTCAGGGTATGCTCATTGTACTAAGAATAGTGACGAATGGGAGGATTGTAGGGACCTCAGGGTATGCTCATTGTACTAAGAATACTGACGAATGGGAGGATTGTAGGGACCTCAGGGTATGCTCATTGTACTAAGAATAGTGACGAATGGGAGGATTGTAGGGACCTCAGGGTATGCTCATTGTACTAAGAATACTGACGAATGGGAGGATTGTAGGGACCTCAGGGTATGCTCATTGTACTAAGAATACTGACGAATGGGAGGATTGTAGGGACCTCAGGGTATGCTCATTGTACTAAGAATAGTGACGAATGGGAGGATTGTAGGGACCTCAGGGTATGCTCATTGTACTAAGAATAGTGACGAATGGGAGGATTGTAGGGACCTCAGGGTATGCTCATTGTACTAAGAATAGTGACGAATGGGAGGATTGTAGGGACCTCAGGGTATGCTCATTGTACTAAGAATACTGACGAATGGGAGGATTGTAGGGACCTCAGGGTATGCTCATCGCCTTGTTGGATCAGGTTGAGTACAATCAGTGTTTTATTCCACAATGTGGCTTCTTACATTTCCATATTTACTCCAAACTTCCTGATCGTGTTACCAAATTGAACGGATCAACAATTGTTTAGCACACCGCCCATAAAGATGGCGTTACACTTGTGATATTCACTGAATGTGTAATATCCACCTCTTCCCGAACTACTTGTCAAACTGTCGACTGAATGACGAGCACACATCTACACATCCGTCTAATTTAAATAGTCAACAAGCTTCAGGAAACAGCGAGCACCCATGCCAAACAAGAAGACTCAGATAGACCATAACACGGCACAGCAACCTCTGCAGCTGCATCTGCATCTACAGCCACTTCGCCTATTATTTACCTTATTTAGACATGTTCTGAGGGTTGCCATTAAATAATATTTCTTCTTATAGATTTAGGCTTAGTTTCACAAAACTCTCTAATAATAAAAAAAGAAAATGTTCAGGAAAGATATGTTATGTTCATTTACTCTCTACTATTCATCAAATATAAATTACCTTTAATGAGAAATATGTGTATGAGTCTAGACAAAATAAACCCTTTAATTATCTTCTGAAAACCACTGCTATCATAATAGTATTTCGGTTTTGGCAGTTGCAGGAGTCAGACGTTAGTTTCAGATTTGGATAATATATTATACTATTTATGTTATTTTATAAGTATTTCAAATAACACTGCAATGCTGGAGCAAGGTTTGATACCCCCTCCCCCTCCCTGCCTCTGACCCAGAAAATAAAACTGGTCTCCTTTCGCCTGGTTTATATGATGCTGCAGTGACACGACAACCTAGGTGTATACGTGGCCCTTGTACTGAAAGTAAACCTAGGTGCAGACGTGGCCCTTGTACTGATAGTAAACCTAGGTGCAGACGTGGCCCTTGACCTGATAGTAAACCTAGGTGTATACGTGGCCCTTGTCCTGATAGTAAACCTAGGTGCAGACGTGGCCCTTGACCTGATAGTAAACCTAGGTGTATACGTGGCCCTTGACCTGATAGTAAACCTAGGTGCAGACGTGGCCCTTGTCCTGATAGTAAACCTTGGTGTATACGTGGCCCTTGACCTGATAGTAAACCTAGGTGTATACGTGGCCCTTGTCCTGATAGTAAACCTAGGTGCAGACGTGGCCCTTGACCTGATAGTAAACCTAGGTGTATACGTGGCCCTTGACCTGATAGTAAACCTAGGTGTATACGTGGCCCTTGACCTGATAGTAAACCTAGGTGTATACGTGGCCCTTGACCTGATAGTAAACCTAGGTGTATACGTGGCCCTTGATCTGATAGTAAACCTAGGTGCAGACGTGGCCCTTGACCTGATAGTAAACCTATGTGCAGACGTGGCCCTTGATCTGATAGTAAACCTAGGTGCAGACGTGGCCCTTGACCTGATAGTAAACCTAGGTGTATACGTGGCCCTTGACCTGATAGTAAACCTAGGTGTATACGTGGCCCTTGATCTGATAGTAAACCTAGGTGCAGACGTGGCCCTTGACCTGATAGTAAACCTAGGTGCAGACGTGGCCCTTGATCTGATAGTAAACCTTGGTGTATACGTGGCCCTTGACCTGATAGTAAACCTAGGTGCAGACGTGGCCCTTGTCCTGATAGTAAACCTTGGTGTATACGTGGCCCTTGACCTGATAGTAAACCTAGGTGTATACGTGGCCCTTGTCCTGATAGTAAACCTTGGTGTATACGTGGCCCTTGACCTGATAGTAAACCTAGGTGCAGACGTGGCCCTTGTCCTGATAGTAAACCTTGGTGTATACGTGGCCCTTGACCTGATAGTAAACCTAGGTGTATACGTGGCCCTTGTCCTGATAGTAAACCTTGGTGTATACGTGGCCCTTGACCTGATAGTAAACCTAGGTGTATACGTGGCCCTTGTCCTGATAGTAAACCTTGGTGTATACGTGGCCCTTGACCTGATAGTAAACCTAGGTGCAGACGTGGCCCTTGTCCTGATAGTAAACCTAGGTGTATACGTGGCCCTTGTACTGATAGTAAACCTAGGTGTATACGTGGCCCTTGTACTGATAGTAAACCTAGGTGCAGACGTGGCCCTTGTACTGAAAGTAAACCTAGGTGTATACGTGGCCCTCGACCTGATAGTAAACCTAGGTGCAGACGTGGCCCTTGACCTGATAGTAAACCTAGGTGCAGACGTGGCCCTTGTCCTGATAGTAAACCTAGGTGCAGACGTGGCCCTTGTACTGAAAGTAAACCTAGGTGTATACGTGGCCCTTGACCTGATAGTAAACCTAGGTGCAGACGTGGCCCTTGTCCTGATAGTAAACCTAGGTGTATACGTGGCCCTCGACCTGATAGTAAACCTAGGTGCAGACGTGGCCCTTGACCTGATAGTAAACCTAGGTGAATACGTGGCCCTTGACCTGATAGTAAACCTAGGTGTATACGTGGCCCTTGACCTGATAGTAAACCTAGGTGCAGACGTGGCCCTTGTCCTGAAAGTAAACTTAGTAGTTCAGCAGTTAGGACATCTTGTTACAATATTCACAGCCAAGTGAAAGATGTTTAGAGCGGACACCCTCGGATGAAAGAAGTGATATGCATGCCGGTACAACTAGCAGCAACTTGGCAGGGGCCAAAACCGCGACAATTCTATCTTTATCTAAGTTCCCTCAGCCGGAAATTCGATATTTCAGCTGTATGCATGAGGCACAAATCCGGGACGAAGCTTCGAGTGGAAGAACTTGGGGGAAGGAAGGGCAGTTATTTTACTTTCCTGAACACTTTCCTACCAAATGTAGTGGATTGAAAGTTGAAATATAGCCAGTGCCAAGGATATGGCGTGAACAACTCTTTAAAATGGTTTAGTGAACGTTAAAGAATAACTACGAAACTGCTTCCATATCTCTATAATATTAGTATATAAGTATAAATATATTTACTATGTTGAAAGATATACATTTATTATTATCTTAATGAGCTTTAAAAACACAGCAAATCAATAATACTTCAATATGAAAGTATATATTTTGATAATTTAGTTAACGTACCTAGATTATTGTTTGTACATATTTACTATACAATTTATTACTATTTTGTTTATTTTTGAAATTTTACTATAGAATTCCATGCTTTAGTTAATTATTTTCTTAATCTCTCTCTATACATGTAATGGGTAGTATTTATATATATATAGCCTATATATTATATAATGAATAAATGAGAATGTTATTCTTATAACGATCAGAATTGTTTCAAAAATAAACACGAATATTACCCAATACTTTCAACACATACACTAACAAAGTATTGTGTATTTGTTATGTTTTTAATTGTGCTCGGTATCTTACTACCCATCCGAGAAAAACGCATTTTAATTAAGCTAATAAATAATTTATAATTTTATAGAGAATGTGTCCTTATATTTATGGAGGGAGAGTATATAAACATCCCCAGGACACTTCTGGGAATCGATCCATGACCTCTTAGTCCCCAGAAAAGTCTTGATAAGACTGACATTTAATCCTCGTTCCTAATTAGGATAATGAGTGTATATATATATAATTTATTCTCGTCATAAAAGTAAAATTATATTTTAAGGAATACATTATTTGGGTAGTGTGTGCTGGGAGCTTCACTTCTTTACAACTTCAGTTCGCTCCTCGCCATAGAAGAACAGAGAGATGGCTGTCATTTTGTTTGATCACTTCTTCTATAAAAAGTAAGATAAACAATATGAAACTAGAGAGAGACGTTGTTGAAAAGTTGTCGCATTGTCCTTGTTGATGACGAAGATTGCGTGGGCTGTTATCACCTGGAATCCTCCTTCCGAGCGGCCATTAGGATCTCCCAGAGAAACAACTTTTCCCTCTTTGGGATCCATTCTGTGCACGAGTGAGAGAGAGGACAGCTCAGCTATAAAAGTATGAACGACAGCCATGCGTATGAGTTCTCCACCAGCCAAGCCTTTCCTTTCTTTCTCTTTACTGGATCACGGGTTTCGCATCACCTCCTTCTACGACGTAAGCTATTTCTTTTTATTAATACTTTTATTCCGCTCAAGGAACTTCTCAAAAGGTATCTATCCAAACAAAAGCCACGTTACGTGTGGTAGTGTTACATTATGAGCTCGATTTATGAAATAATTCTAAACAGAACAAAGCTGTTTACATTTTATTAATCTATATTTTTCACATAGTTTAAGGCCTTTGGCCCTGTGTAGTGCAAGTCTAAACCTATTTTGTGGGATGGTGGGCGGGAGGGTGAAAGGTTTCACAACTGACCAAAGTATCCTTCCGCGCCATCACGGAAACCGTAGATGGCGCTAGCTACCGGACAGGTCTTGGGGGAAAAATCATACGTTTGGAAATATCAGTTTTCTCGAGAACGAATGAAATGTTTATGTTAATATTTTCAACACCCCTTCTAAGATAATGTCTCGGTGTTTATTAATTGTTACATTTTCTTATTTTTTGTTACGAAGCTGGATTTTCTATTTAAAAATGTAAATGTTATCAATATTTATCACTGTTAAAATTATAGAGGAGGTGTGTAAAGAAAAAGTATAACTTAATCAACATGCTTATATTCTTGAACAAACCGTTTCAGAAAAGAAAATTGAAAAACAATACAAATTCTTGAAGATAGCCATTTGTTCCCACGGTTATGCATTTCCACACCACATGAAAAGGGCCAATCGCCTTAAGAAACGCAGCGTTGTTTCAATTTTCGTGATAGAGAAATATGTAAAATAATTTCCTTTACAAACGCCGCTGATTGAACACATTAGGTTAACAAATATAGTTTCTAGTTACTTTATTCTGCAGTCTAAAAGGTTTTTTTATTTCGAAACATTTTTCAATATATTATAATTATTTAAAAGGGATATTTTTAAAAGATTTAGCTCTATTACATAGTGTTGTACTGCTTAATGAGGAGTATTATTTTGAAATAGTCGCTGCTGCGTAATATCTCTGTAATTGTGGAAGTCGGGCCCAAATTTAATGGGGGGTGACAGGAACTAACGACAGGACCTCAACAACCCAGTTGCAATTAAAATAAATAGACATTGTTTTCTGTCCTTATCAAAACAAACTTAAAACAAACCAAACATAGTTATTATAATAATAAATATTTGTTTTAAACAAATCTAATCTACTTTAATGGCATTATTTCCTTATTTAAATAATATATTTTACATTGAGTTTTTAACATTTAGTTTTGTAAAGAAATAATAATGTTGAAACATTTAAAATAAAATGTATTTGTCTAATTTTGGAGGTTCTAATTTTTTACAGTCCATGGGCCACTGCAGATATAATTACAGCCCAGGTGAAAGCTATCTTAGCTTAATATCAATTAATCTAAATGCCGTTACCCAGATGGCAGAAAATTGTAAGATTTTCTTAAAGATTTTCCCCGTAGTGAAGTTTTGACCAAGTTGTGGAAAAATAAGGTGGTAAACACGTGTTGCATATTTTACAGGAACACATTTTTACTGATGTATTAAGAAGATTTATACAAGCTTGATTATTTATACAAAAAGGAGTAAAATTACACATGTACCAAAATAATATAGAATACACGGTGATGTAGCACATTCTGATATGTCAAATCATATTAACCATTCTCACACGATAATCAACGAATATCCCCCTGATAAACGTTGCTAATTTTAAAGTAATCGTGTGTCTTATGTTCATCTTCTTCTTGATAATCATGTGGCCGGGTCAGTTTAGTAGAATGCCTTCATCTTCCTATATCCTTCCACCATTCTTCCTCCTTTCATTTCTTACAATATTCTCCTTTAAATTGTACGCTTTATGTTATCTGCTCCTTCCATCTCTTTATTGTCATCACTTGAGGTCTTCTTTCAAACAATTTTACACACCAATTCCAAATTACCTGCTTTCCACACGTATGGCATCTGCTATTTCTTTCCCTCGATATACCTCTTGGTTTCTTGTACACTTCAGCCCTATCCAACTTGTATATTATTTAATTTCCATGGCATATTTCACAATACTTTCTTGTTGAAACCTTTTCCCCATCCCCACTCTCTCTGCTATGATGGATTTCATGGTACCATAAGTTCATTAATTGTAGTAACCAACTCCACACACGTTTATAAATAAGGCAGATCTGGTACTAACATGTCCGTTAAAACTGCGTACGTTTTTGTTTCAACCATCGTCAATAATAATGGAACTTTAGTTTCTTTTTGAACATCATTTACCAAAAAATGCATATCCAACCTTTCTAAATATCTCATCAAGTCTTTCACCTCCTCATTAAGCTTGATTAACCTGTCATCATTATCTACACCAATACACTTACCATAGGCCATACCTGCTGTCATCTCCGTTCACCGCCATCTTGATTCTTCACTTGAACTTGCAACATATAATTTAAGACGGAGAGGGATAAGTATTAAAAACTTTTCTTTAGAATCACCTTCTTTGATATAGTCATGGTTTTTAAGAAAACCTACTAAGTTTAGGAAAGTTCTCTTTCAAAACCAATAAAGTAAACCTCGATATTTAACAGTGAATTTCTCACAATTTTACAAAATCAAGAACTACTTACTAAAGTTTGTTTTACTCAAAAATGATTCTACAAAAACACATTTTCTTAATTCAATCCATAGTTCCAAATGAATGATTCGTGTTATATTATTTGTAACTTAGTTCAATGGTAGTCCAATAGGACAATTAGTTTGTAATTAAAAAAGTTATATTATCAGTTAATTAATATTTTTGACAGGAAACATTGTTAACTGAAATGTAATGACTAGTGTGAATGTGTTTGTTTGATCATGGGACTAGAAAGAACTTCATATATAAAACACACCATCTGTATCAACTTTTGATCTAAAGTAGAATTACGGTTTGAGTGCTACTGTCTTTGCTTTTTATCCGTCCATCTTGGAGCAAGCACTTTGCCGGGATCACAGGGGAAGCGATGTTTGCCCACCTTACCCACCATAGGCGATCAACAAGTTGGACTCACTTTGTGAGCCTCCGAGTGCCTGCCTGCCTGCCTACTCTTCAACAAGTAGAGACGCTTTGGCACTGGGCCAAATGCTATCTTCATGCGAATAAGAACGTTACGTTTCCAATATTATATAAAAGTTTGTCTCGTCACGAACTCGACCACTAGCTGTTCTGTTAACAGTAAAACCCTGGGTACAACATGTTAAATATCATTATCGTTATTATAGTCCTAAGACAGGGGGTGGCAATCTTTTCTCGACACAGATCGAATATTTTATTTTCATAAAAGATCCTGCGATCACCTTTCGTTTCTACAGTTTATCTACTGGTTTTCTATAGGACATATTGTATTTATTCCTTAAATTCAATACTTATGTCCATGCCTTTATAAAAATACATACATTAAATAAGTTGTACATTCCATTTACCCTGACCATTAATACTGTTACCTTAACAGATTACACTATGGTCCTATCTTATAAGCTGTACCATAGTGTAATAATATAAGCTAAGCTCGCCTTTTCGTGATGATGTAGTTTTCTTACGTGATCGACTGAAAATCGCTGTCCTATCACTTGTCCTTGGATTTTAAGATGAGATAATTTCTGTAGTTTCCCCTGGGATTTAAAGTTGATATTTTCCCAAGTTGATCAAGTTGAACAGAAAATGAATTAATAACATGTTTAAAAATAGCCCGAGGGGTTCGAGAGCTTGTTTGAAACTTTTAATTCCAATCACTTTGAATGAGATATGAAGTGAAAAACGTTTTGAGTGGCCGCCATATTAGAATGGCCACAGGCCTGTAACACAACTCGTGACCACAGGCCTGTAACACAACTCGTGACCACAGGCCTGTAACACAACTCGTGCATGGCATACAAATAGTTTACACATATGTATTGTCTGTACCAACACACTTGTAGCTACAAGTTAAATTCCACCCTTGTAAACTGATCTTGTAACACAGGCTTATTAACTTGTAAGTTGTGTTACAGCGAAATATCATTTTCCTACATGTCGAGGACCCTCGGTATGAATTCTTTACAAGTGTTTTAACTTTGATGACACTGACACAATTATTGTTTCGTGTTAAATTGGAGTTGTAATCAATACTTTGTTTGAATTTTATCTCTGATTCTGTATTGCCTGAGTAGCGTCTCAGCAACTTAATAGTGGTGATATAGCTTTATTTTATCTCTGATTCTGTATTGCCTGAGTAGCGTCTCAGCAACTTAATAGTGGTGATATAGCTTTATTTTATCTCTGATTCTGTATTGCCTGAGTAGCGTCTCAGCAACTTAATAGTGGTGATATAGCTTTATTTTATCTCTGATTCTGTATTGCCTGAGTAGCGTCTCAGCAACTTAATAGTGGTGATATAGCTTTATTTTATGTTAGACATAGATGATGTAAAATTTATATAACTAGTTCGTTTAAATTAATGGATATATAATTGTTACTACCTCCCCTATCTTGAATGCAACTGAGAGGAGAAAATATGGAGATAATTTGTTCTGAGATATACCAAGATGGGGTTCTATTGGTTCAATTTTCCTGCCTATTAGTATATTTAGTAATCTATTCCTCCACAATGCTTATATTAATAATTCTAGAGTCTTATAAAATTAATGCATTTACAAACCAATATTAATAACTATAAATAAACACTTTTATTTAGGTTTAAAACTAGACCCAAATCTTTGCCATCTCCTTTTAAAGAACTTCACTGCGAGTCATAGTATCTCAAGAATATTGTTGAAAAAACCTGGAAACTAGGAGAAAATTCAAATAAATCTGAAAAACTCAAGATAATCTCAAAGTCAGAAAAAATTAAATGAAAAATGAAAATGTCAATATCGCTTCAGAAATATATATAATCAAAATTCTCCTAAAGTCCTGGGCTTGGATTTCATGGTAGAAAACCCTCAAGATCAAAAAACGCATTAGCAGAGATATTTTAATATAAAAATTGATTTAGCTCATGTAACCATTTTATTCATTATTATTAAGATAATAAATTGCCTCCTGGGTTTCGGAGGGCTTCACCTGTTATATCAAGTAGATCTCTTACTTCTATAAAATAAATGATGAAAAACAGTACACTTAAATAATATTTATTAGATGGGAAGTTTTCATCGACTTCAAAGAAGATGTGGAAAGGCTTACGGCAGATCGTTCATTGATGCTGTCTCGGAAGCAGTGAAAGCAGATGTTACTACAAGAACAATCAACGATTTCGTAAAAACCACGGCAACGAATGCAATCACAATTGCATTGCAAGACTGTGGCTAGAATACGTTAATCAAGAAGGAGTAAATACTAGCTCTTTCATCCAGACAGAAAGAAATGAGGACTGGTCCTTACACCTTACTTAGGTCCACACGAACTAGGTCCTTTTCACGCCTCTATCTGTGACGAGTGTCGGAAATAAGTAACATAATGGCCTATGATGAGTTTAACGCCTACCACAGCAAAGGTTACGTCACAATGAGGCGCACTGACAGTACCCTTGCGAGGTGGGTTGTTTCAATGCCTCATAGTTTAACTATCTGCAGTGCTCTAGAGAATGTTTGTACGACCTGAAATATCTCATCCGATTAACATGTGGAGCTTCACTCGAGCAGACGAACTAGGGATGATCGTAACACACATACATTCTCATCTTGGCTTGATGCCCAGCAGCCATTAGCCTCTCGTCCATCAACTGAGTTAATCAGCTTGTCAACTAGTATTGTAGGAGACAAATCTGTAAACTGTGACAAATCACTGGAGATAAGCACTGATGCATTAAAAACATGAATGGGGCACTTTTAGAACTATCAAGCTGAAGCGCCATGAACAACACTATAAAGAGACATAAACAAAGCTTGTATTATCATCTGGTCCTAGGCTGACACAGTATTTTCATATAAACTATCCCTCAAACCTCTGTCATTGTTCGACGGAATATTGATGAGGAAGACGAGGAAATCAGCCCTTACAGATGAAGACTTAGAATCAATCTATCCTTGCACAACTAATGCACCAAAATACACTGCTTGTTTGTAGATGTTGAGTATCTTCCTCATGTCATTGTGTCGTACAGCTAGAGGAAGGTTAGTCAATTATTATAAACCCTTAGAGCAAGAATCACAATACCAACAGGGAAATAAAGGTATTTAATATATTAATGTTACAATTATTGTAATAGTGACACAATACAAAAGGGTGTAACGAAGTGGAGTTAGACTATATTTAAAGTAAAGCTTAAGTCGTACAGACTATAGCCAGTTGATAAATGCGTGCTATAATAATCATTTTCTACGTAATTCCTTAGTCAGAAACAATATTATGGTTTCTTGAGTCCAAAGTAAACAAACAGTGGAAATCACCCCAGTCACATGCTCCTCTAAGAACTGTTGATTGCACCATTTGGACTGTGTAGCTAGAAACTTCCAAAGATAAACAGGGAAGGTATATAAACCCCCGATATCTTGAAATCGGGGCTCTCGCCATATAATTGTCATACTGAGTGTATATAAAAGTATTGTAAGGACTACTCTCCAAGTGAACCACGAACTTGTAATATATTTTTGTTATTAATTAATAAAAATATAAGAACATTACTCTTCACTCTCAAACATCTGAGTATTTCTTCGAGATACGAGACCTGAGGTTCCTATCAAGGACTTAGAGTTGAAACGTACCCAGTAATTCCCTACCTAGAGTTCCCATACCTGATGGATACGACAATTGTGTGGCCGAGACCTGTGACTTACATAGATAGTTGCATGTTATATCCATATTATATGTTGAAACATTTTAAATGTTCGTCAACAATGTTGTTTGACGGGTATGGTGGTCTACCGAACACTAAGACGGAGGAGTAAAAGCGCCGGAACAGCAGGGAAACCTCGATAGATTTATTAATAGTTCTTGGCATGATTGTTACTAACTCTAAATGGTAAAAATAAATCACGTTTTATCAAACTTCTAAAACTCACATTCTACATAATTGTGGCATCTTGGCCCAGTTAGAAAGCGGGGATGCAGATTGTCTTATTGTATCAACCGTAAATTAATTATCAGTTGAGAAACAGCAGTCATAGCAACTGGTACAGATATCCTACCATACTAGCTGTGCGTTAACTTTCAAGCAGTAAGCTCTTTCTTTCTCTTAATTCTTGGGAAAACTGGAAACCCGGATACAATATAGTAGAGCTCAAAGAAGCTCTAGGTTCTGCAAAAAAAAATCCCTTCGATTAAAAGGTAATAAATGGGATTAGACCTCCTACTAAATGATAAAGAATTGTCCAGGTAAATTCTCATTTTAAGGAATTCTTCTTCAACCTCTTATGAAGTATCTTTGGTAGGAGAACATTTTATCTCATCTATTTACAAAAGAGAACATTGGAAGACCCTGTATGAGCTGCGTTATAAAATCCGTAAAAACTTAAACTTCTTCCAACATCACTGTACTTCCAACATCACCGTACTTCCAACTTCTCGTGCAGCACTGACAGTCTATTTGCAGGCGCAACAGTGGCAGAATCATCCACTCGGACTGGTGTTGGTATCTTAGTGGAAAGGTACATATAATGTTTGACTTGGGATTAATTTTGTTCTCTTATCCATCCAATTAACGTTTATAACATTTCTTAAAGTTCAGAAATGTAAAATTATTGGTCTTGTTATGTTAACAAGAGCTTCCTCCTGTCATAGAAAACATATGCCTCCCATGCTCTTGAAAATGCCTTAAACTTTATTTGTTGTGTATGCATGAAAGTTTGTGAATGGGGGCTGATATGATCTACACTGAATGTGTCCTTTCTCGGGAGGTGTGTGAAGCCACGACCCTTCATAGTACACCACTATGTTTAGTGCAGAGAGCGTGGAGGAGCAGTTTAATATCATCTGAACAACAAATATTAATATTTATTTTATTGATACAAGGAGTAGAGTATTTTTATTGTATTCTTAATAATCTTACTAATATTATAAATGCGAAAGTTTGTGTGTTTGGATGTTTGTTACTCAATCACGCCAAAACTGCTGAACGGATTCGAATGAAACTTTGTATGTTGTAGAATATGTCCTGGAATAACACATAGGAATATTCTCAACCTTTGATTTTAAATTAATTTTATAATACGAATGTTTAAACATTTCATATTTATTAATTTTACAATACTAATATTTAAACTTTTAGTATATAAGATATATTATCATATATAACATTTTGTAGTAAAATAAATATATATTGATTAAGTTATCAAACCATTCCTTCACCTCTGACAAGACATCTTGTGAATGTGGGGAATGCCAGGCCTCCACCGTGGTTCGGATTCCCGTTAAACTGTAGGTCCTTCATTTCATCTCACAATCACCCTACCATTACACATTAGCGTAAGTGCGTACAACCCGAATGGGTAGTAAGACGTGGTGCTAATAATAATAATGATTAAGTTATCAATTATTGTGGGCAAAGCCGCGATGGGTAAAAGCTAGTAATGAATAAAAGTGGCACAAAAGTAAATACACCTTCATGTTAAAATATATCTACTTATACTTTTTCCTCTTTGGGGTCTTCTAACATAAAATATGAGTACGGAACTTTGGAGGACTTTTAATTTGTTGTGGAGCATATAATTCTGAGGCGATGTTTAAAATTGTAGGATTCTTCTAATTATGTTAAAACTTCTACATTATTTCTTCTCTCACTTTTAAGTACAACTTATTGTCACTGGAAGACGCGTGCGTCGTTGCCGTATCTTTTAGCATGCAATAGTGTCATCTAATAAGAATAGAACATCAACAATTCTGGATATGACCTCGGAAAAATGGTTCATGGAGCCACAAATAATTATGGAAGAGTCCAATATGAAAAACGCTACTATTGATCTAATAAAAACTTACCATTCTACTTATTATGTTATTCCGTCTTTATCATGGCAATATAAGGTGACCTGGTGGTCTAGGGGTAAGGTGTCAGATTTCTGTGCTGGAGGTCCAGGGTTCAATCCTCGGTCCCGGCACAGATTTATATGATTGCCAAACCCTTCCCTCACCTCTGAAAATACATGTATTAATCACAACTTGTGAATGTGGGGAATGCCAGGCCTCCACCGTGGTTCGGATCCCACTTTAAACTGAAGGTCCTTCATTTCATCTCACAATCACCCTACCATTACACATTAGCCTAATTTCGTATAAACCGAACGGGTAGTAAGACACAGTGCTAATAATAGTAATAATCATAATCATGGAAATTTAGCATATTACAAGCAATAAACTATATTAAAAGTAAAGAAAATTTATCTAAAGCACAAACACAAACCTATAGACTTAATAAAAGTTTGTATATTATATATTTATAGCTTAAGTTTTTACAAGGCATAAATGAATACCTTACATTAACGGTAATATATTTTATGTCCCAGAATAACGATATAAAACTATAAGATTACTGAACGTTGTTGAGTTGGTTTTGAGGTTTAAAACCTCTTAGTATCATAATAAATACTACAATATCAGGGTAAATCTAATCAAGTAGTATACACGACTAATATATATTATTTTACTGATATATCCCCAAGGGTCTGAACATTTCAACAGCATCCCACCGAGAGATCTGAGGAAAGACTTTTTGTAAAGTTACTTTGAGACACGGAGACAATTGGTAAAACTGTAATTATATAGATGGTTGCAAGCACATGGACTTTCTAACTAAGAGCACCCTCTAATTAGAGAAGTATTATTAATTAGAATAAACCCCCAGTGCGCTAGGAAAAAATGTTCTTTAGAAGGAATTTCCAAGAAAACAAAATGCAGCAATGTTAAGAAGAGCCAAGTCTAAATGATTATTACAAACGCGATACGAAGCAGAACATAATTTGTAACAATTTACTCCTACAATTAATTTTGAAAGTTCCGAGAAATTTAGTGTCATTTTAATAAGAGGATAGTAATTAATTCTTGGACAAAGTCGTGTAAAAAGTCTTCATAAGCCTAGCCCCTGAAGGTGTTACAGTTAAATATTTCAAAATGCGTTAAATGAGGACAACTGGAGACCGAGCCCAGTTTGAAGCTCCTCTCCCTTTCATTTACTTTGAAAATAAAATATAATAAAAATATCGTTTATATATTCAGTGTTTGACAGTAATACGTTTGAATACTAAAATATAATTAATGCGCTCAGTCAGATTCAATAAAATGTAAAATGTATTTTAAAATGATCATAATCGTCACATTTAGGTCAAATCATAAATAAAATTGATAGATAGCTAAATAGACAAGTGCTTTTTGAAGATAAATGTATAAATAAGTACACAAATACCTGTTGCACAAACATGTACATCATTATGATTTATATTGATCTAGTGTTACTTCAGTAATTTTATGGTCACAAAAGAGAAATTCTAGAAAATTAGATAACACGAACATAAGAAACAATTTCAATCAATAATCATTGAATATTTATAAATAACCCTTACAACATACAAAAAATTGCACATATATTCTTAATCCATCTTGACAGCCATCAGCCTACATGCATTCTTTATTTTTATTTTTGTAATATTGTTTTATTATAAAACATTATAAACCTTATTTTTAAAAGGTTTCGAACAAAGTTACATATTTATAGCTTATAAACTTGAGTTTATTAATATATATATATATATATTTATAAATAAGTGTTCTGTCTTACGACAGGTTCATTCCTTTTGTCAGTAAACTTAGACCGCCAATGCACCATGTCTTCTGCGTCCTTCTACATCTCCCAGAATATATTTTTCCCCTTAAAGTTAATAAATATTTTAAGATGATTTTCAAAATATTCAAATGAAGTTGTGGGTTTTTCAAGGAGCAAGTCTAATCGGAATATCTGAAAAATGTGAGGAAATGGAAAGACAACATTTAGAAAACCTTCTGTAGTAATAAGGTAATAATTGGTCCATGTTAACTCAAATAATATTTAATTTTAATACTTTTTTTTTACTTCTGAAAGACTAAAATGCTTTTATCTCTATGTGAGATGGTTTGTGAATCTGTGTTTACTAAGACTTTTTACTCATTTTATTGAGTACTATAATATCCTAAATTTCTGAATGTCATCAAAAGTTAAATTTTCTACTGAAGGTAGCTGCAGATGTCATCATTGCCCTCAAGTAACCTTTATTTTGACCCATAGATCTGAAGTTTTGGGAGCATTGTATAGCTTATGGTATCTTGGACTTGTAAAAATCCTTTTTCTGTAACGCCCTAGCACACTAAGCCAAAAGTCCATAGTTCATAAAGTAGGAGGGGGAGCGGGGAGTGCTTACAGAAAGGCTTTCCTGCCAAAATCTTACATGATCCTTGTTCGAGTAGAGTTTTCATTTATTTAACCTAATAGTACAGAGCTACCCAAGTTTAACACACATTTTCCGACCCTTGTCAGAAAATCCTGTAGACCCTTATGGAGATATCTTTCCCCGATAAAAACTTATTTCGACCGTTACTCAACTCACTTTCCTTTCCCTGAAGGATGAAACAAATCGCCACAACATCTCTACAGCAAAAATTAAATCCCTCTTGTATATATGATAAGCCCGAGAGGTTAAAGTTGAACACAAACATAACGAATATGGTGCATGGTTTTTGGTTAGTTGAGCAAGTTTGGAGAGAGATAATGCAAGTTGTCAGGCAGTTTCACGCCTGTCTACCCATAAAGCATCAGTAATAGCGTCGTGACGAGCGCTTCACGCCAACTTCAGTCTAGTATAGTCTCGATATGCTTCACCGAACCTAGTTGAATTTAATAATTATAATAATAATAATATTTGATGGTGAAAGCAGTTCAAAAACTGAATGTAACACTTAAGTTGCTGTTGATGCACGAGCAAATCAATGTTGAGCCTTATTAAAAGTAGAGTAGGTCAAGTTGTTACCTAAAACGTTTTCCATTGCCATTTGAAATATTATTCTTTTCTCTTTAAATAACACAACAAAGTATACCTAAGACTAATACATATATAACATTTAAATTAATAACTTAAAATACATTTATAGCTAAGAACACATCAGAGCTGTAGAGTCTGATTTTAGTTGATGAAGAGCTGGTGGTTAGAACCATAACCACATGTACTGAGCATTTTTGGTTAAGTTCGTCATTTTCTACACGCAAATGTGGGGCCATTTTTATTCTGAGATCTACCTTACTCATATCTAAACTTTCATGGCGTTAATATATAATTTTTATTTTTTTATTTTATAAAAAATCGAGCTTATTTTTAAAATACAAGATAAAAGAGTTGACATGACCTTTGATGAACTGTGTGTTATTACATCACATCACATCACAGGTTTGTCTAATAAATATTATTACAAAAATGGACGCCAATCATGTGAAACTATTTAAGAAAGTACCATGAAACCTTTATTATTTGTTCACCAACTCTTCTTAATTAAAATTAAAAAACACTTTTGCTAATACTTATTCATTATGGAGTTTGTATTTTTTTTTGGTCGATTTAATTTTTAAATGCTTAAATGTAAAGGATAAATTTTAAAATTTCACAATTTTTTCAATAAAACCCTGGAGCATGTTTAGTGATGTAAATATTTATAAACGATTTGTAAAATGTATAATATTATAAAATATTTTTAAAGGATCCCCAAAGTTGTATATATATTTACCCACTAACTTTATTTGAAGATATGTGAGAGTATAATTACTAAAAACCAGCAGGCTCTAACATGGACCGGTACAGCGACAAAATGGAAGAACTAAATACATGTTAACATTCTACCTGCACCAGGGGGTATTCTAACTAAGGTTCAGTTTGATTTGGTTGAAGTTAGAGATGGGGAGATCGGGTTCAAATCCTGGTTATGTGAACTAAGGAGGCTTATCTTAAATGGATTGCCCCTCGACCTGTAAGAAAATATGGGTGTACCTTAACTAATTTCTTCCATTATTATTGCAAATATACATATGTCCAGGTAGGGAGATATAATGAGTTAAATAAATATTGAAGCCTGACAAATAAGATGTATTTTAAAAATGTTGGAAAACATAGTTAGAATTTGACCTGTTTATCTATTTCTTCGAAATCCAAACTGATGATCCCTAATAATGTCTTCTGCATGTGGAGTCAATATCACTAGAGAAATGTTAGTTGAAATTCTATAGCAGTAGTGAAGGGTGTTGTATACATTTTAAGATATATATATATATATATATATATATATATATATATAAAGAAATATTAAAATATTGGTCAGTGACCAACCTGTCTGTTATCGACTAGAATGATATACCTCTTAATTCAATAATTCTGAACGGAATATAAAACAAAGCTAAGATTGTTTTCTCTAGATGTCGTTGTTTTTTAGTATTTTAAACTTACACTTAGTGGAATTGATACATAATAATAATGATAATAATAGTGGACAAAGTTTGATGAAACTTTCTATAGAAGCCAACGAACTAACAGTCTGGCTTGTCCAGGTCACGTGATATCGATTACTTCCGCCACAGTGCGTAGTGGCTGCTATACCGCACCCGTGTCTTGAATTCACGTTCAGGCCGGATACAAAGTGAGGCTAGGAGACACGTGGTCTTACTACCCCGACCAACTATCCGCATATTTACAGAGGAAATGTACCCGCACTAGTGTCCAGGTAAAGTGGACCATTATTTATTAAGAATCTACCTCAGTAAAACCCACCAGGATTCCAACATGATCATGACGTCACTGTAAAATCAGACAAGGTGAGATTAGTTTCTCTTTATCTTTGTGTATCGTGGACATAAGTTAACGGTATTTAACTTCTTGTTTTATAAATCCCTCGCTTTGTCATAAGTACATAACACATTCCTTGATGTGCGCATGAGCAGGGCGGGAGGTAGCAGAACTTCCCAAACTGGGATGAGCGACACATTTCATGGGGTACGTGACACATTTCATGGAGTGCGTGACACATTTCATGGGGTACGTGACACATTTCGTGGGGTGCGTGACACATTTCATGGGGTACGTAACACATTTCATGGAGTACGTGACACATTTCATGGAGTGCGTGACACATTTCATGGAGTGCGTGACACATTTCAGTAGTCGAGGGACGTAACCGAGCCCTGAGTTTTATCCACTCAAGTAACCCTAAAGTTACGTTTCTCAAGAAGATTACCCTAGAACGAAGGGAACCCGGCTTGTGCGACTGATACCCCTCAATTCTACATTTTAAGTTTAACTTTCTCGCTATCTTACAGGTAGAGAAAGTATTGTGATCATTAAAAAAAATCGAACTCAAGATTTTGATGAAATTCGACGTTTCATGACCCTCGAATCTGAAAAGTTTTTTTTTCCCAGTTCCGTCTGTCTGTCTGTCTGTACCTCGGCGTAGAGCCTAAACTATTTTACCGATCGGGCTATGACTTGATATCTACGATTTTCATAGGGTTGCCCAAGGTGTTTTGGGATCTATGGAATTATTTATCATTGTAAATATGTAGGTCTATTTTTAATACAAATATTTTATTTGAAACATATTTTTATAAAACCAATAACTTTCAAGATATACGCAAATATATGTATTTTTTAACTTTTCAAACACTAAAGATAAAATATTGAGACCGTCAAAAAAATCCAACCCGCGATGTTGATGCATGTCAACGTTTCATGCCCCCCTGAACCCTAAAAAGTGGTTTTTACAATGACGTCTGTCTGTGTGTCTGTTTAACCTTAAAATTAATATTAGTTTAATAAAGGGCGAAAAGATAAAAAATTGACTCTCTCAAAATCGGCTTTTGATTAAAATTCGTATCTAGGCGTGGATTATTATAAATAAAATGGTTATTTTTTCATTTCCTTATGAAAATGACTTTTAAGGTACTTTACCGAACGAAGTTTTCCATATCTCCGCAATTATTTGAGATATGAAGTAATTTATCATTGTAAAATTGTGGGTACCAATACAAATATAAAACTTTTATTTGAAATACATACCAATAGTTTCTGAGATATTGGCAAACATACTAATACAATTTTGTGAGCTTTAGTTGTACAAAGATACGACTTAAGTTTTAACGCAATAATTATCTAATTCCATGGAATAAGTAGATAAGTAAATCTATCAAAATGTTTATTCTTTTTCTTTAACCTCTTAGGGGAAATGTTTGTACAACAATGATCTTTTATCTTTATCATTTTAGACTCAATATTCAATATTTACTTTTTTTACTGATTTAAATTTATAAATGAGCAACTTAATAAAAATGCGATAGCCATAAGATGTGTGACCCCTAATAAAATGTCAAAAATTTTAACCGAAAGTCGAAATTTTATTATGAAGAGTTGAACCTTGTGGACCCAGTATTGATCATTTTTCTTTTTGTCTGTCCAAACAAAATAGTGAAGATTTTAATTCCTTAAAAGAAAATAATAAATTTAAATCCGGTAGTCAAAAAATATTTAATCTAAGTATAACGCAATTTTTGCTCGTTTCTCTTATATTACGAATTTTGAGTAAATATCGCCATTTTTAAACAATGTATTGAGAACGTCCGGGCGGAGTTCCGTACCATTTAATTTATTTAAGAATTAAATGCATAATTTGGGTAAAATAACATAAAAATTAGATGATCCTCACTTTTCGAATAGTGAGTCATTATTTGGTTCACAACTGTTCGAGTAAACGACAATATTATTTTGTATGGGTTAACGACATAGTATTCAGTGTTGCCACTCTCAACTGCAAACAGTGTTGCCACTCTCAACTACTAACAGTGTTGCCACTCTCAACTTCAAACAGTGTTGCCACTCTCAAGTATGGAACATTCCTTGGAAATAAGAACTTTGAAAGAATAGGTTTGAAAAAATAGTTAATAGAAAATAAAAAAGGTAGTGTGTATTGTAGTTTTACCCACACCCGCATTACATAGGAAAGAAAGAGTGATGAATTACAGGAAGAGTGAACCCAACGACCCAACCCGCTCTCCCCGTATCACGGTAACAAATACAATTCAGACCTAATTCCACATAGCCACTGGCACGGGTTGTCAGAGGAGGTTCTCCCCCGGCAAATATAGGACTACTTTATAAACGAAGTAGCTCAAGAGCTTAAACAGCGGTGCGCCTTTTCCAGGAGAGAATTAATCTCAGGATTTAGATAATTTACTTCATTACTTTGAGTGTTCAATAGTGTACATTTTACACTAAGCCAGCTGTAATAGATTGCGAGCTTAACAGGGGTAACGTGCCAAAAGAATGAATACATTGAAAATATAAGCCACAGAAGGAGTCTGGTACGAAGAACCATTTATATAATTTTTTAGATCAACTTTTATTAAGTTTACTATATTATTAGTATTATATTGTATATATTGATAATTTGTATAAATAAATGGTAGGGAACTCCACACGAACTTTCTCACTCTATTTTTTAAATGGAGATATTTTCTCAAAACTCGTAATATATGCTAAACGAAATAATATACACTAGCAAACCAGAGCAAAAATTGCGTTATACCTACGTTAAACATTTTTTGACTCCAGTATTTAAATTTACGATTTTTTTCAAAGAATTAAGGTCCTCACTATTTTATTTGGACCAATTAAAAAGATCGATATAGGGCCCACAAGGGTCAACACTTCGTATTAAAATTTTGACATTTTATTAGGGGTTGCATATCTTATGGTTATTGCATTGTTATTAAATTCCTCATTTATAAATTTAGACCCATAAAAAAAGGTAGATATTGACTATTGAGTTTAAATTGATAAAGATAAAATATCATTGCTGTACAAACATTATCCCTAAGAGGTTAAAGGAAAGTGAGCACCAACTTTTTGAGAGACTTTATTATTTACTTACTCTATGACATTAGATAATTATTATGTTAAAATTTAAGTAGCATCTATGTACAACTAAAGCTCATAAAATTGAATTAATACATTTGCCAATATCTCAGAAACTATTGTTTTTATAAATAAAATATATTTCAAATAAAAGTTTTTTATCTTTAATAGTACTACAGTTTTACAATGATCAATTATTTAGTATCGCAAATAACTGCGGAGATACAGAAATGTCCGTTTCTTTAAAGTACCCTAAAGTCATTTTCATGGGAAAGTGAAAATATTAATTTTATCTATAATCTTAATCAATGCCTAGATACAAATTATAATCAATATTGTTAGAACCAATTTTGATAAATCGATTTTTTTTTCTCTTTTCACCCTTCAGTAAACTATCCTTAATTTTAGGGTGAGATATCCAATTCCAAAACACCTGGGAGAAACCCTCTGAAAACCGTAGATACCAAGTCATAGCCCGATCGGTAAAATCGTTTAGGCTCTACTCCGAGGTACAGACGGACAGACGGACAGACATAGAGATAGACGGAAATTCAAAACAACTTTTTCGGATTCGGGGGGTCATGAAACGTCTAAATTCATCAAAATCTCGAGTTCGATTTTTTGTCAATCACAATACTTTCTATACCTGTGAGATAGCGAGAAAGTAAAAATGATCACCTGATGTATGAATGTGTGAGAAAATGATCTAATGACTCCTTAACCAGACAGATAAGTTTCTTCCTATTAAAGTTGGACTGTGGACTAACCAAGAGAACTGATTATAATAGTAGACTAATAAATATATATATTTAACATACGAGAAATTCAAAAATATACAGCCGGGGGTTGGTAAAATGGTTCACCAGCTGAATGTTTTCTAAAAATGTGTACGTTTTATTACAATGTTTATTTAACAACATTGATACATCATAAATACACCCCCCCCCCCACCCTCCAGTGTTCCAGTAGAATGGACGACATTGAGTTTATCTTGACACTTTTTAGAAGAAAAATGATAGATTAGTTAAAATACAATGATAGGCCACAAAAAGTTATTCTCTCTGAGAAAACCAAAATAATATTTTTCTCAAAGAAGTATTCCTAAAAAACAAGTAAAACATTTTACTTTAGGCCCTTGGCCCTGTCGAGTGCAAATCTAAGACCTATTTTGTGTGATGGTGGGTGGGAGGGTGAAAGGCATGGCGTGGCTTCACAACCGACCAAAGTATCCTTCCGCGCCAACAAGAACAGATGGATCATGGAAAACGTAGATGGCGCTGAATACCGGACAGGTCTTGCGGAAAAATCGTACGTGTGGAAATATCAGTTTTATCCAGAACGAATGAAATGTTTATGTTAATATTTTCAACACCCCTTATAATATAATGTATCAATGTTTATTAATTGTTACAATTTTTTTGTCGTGAAGCCGGCAGTTTTTATTTAGAAATGTAAATTTTATCATATTTGATCACTATTAAAATTATAGAGGAGGTGCATATATAAAAAGTATAACTTAATCAACACGCCTCTATTCTCAAACAAACCGATCCCGAAAAGAAAATTGCAAAACAATGTAAATTTTTAAAGATGGCCGTTTGTTCCCACGGATCTGCATTTACACGCCAATTGAAATCGCCTTATAATGCTCACCTGTAGTTAATATTTCAATAAAAACTAATTTTCAAGCAGTATTGACTGTGTGCATACCGTTTTCCCAGAAAAGTTCACTGATCTTGATGGGCTACCTAATGACGCATCTTATAAGACAAGGCCATAGTTTAATTTACCAGAATAGAGTGTGTATTAATTATTAATTTTATAAATATATATTAGCTTTCATAGCAGAATCTAAATATAAAAAAAGGAAATAATATAACTATTATTTTTTATGATTGGGAAGAACATAACAATATGAAGTATGATCCACAAAATATTTTCGTGTGTTTCAACATCACATTACATCACATTACATCATATTACATCACGGTGAACACATCATTACTAAATATTAATTTTCATCAACTGAGTTTTTTTCGTAAGGAAGACATTTTCTATTTTTTAGTTTGTGAACCAATTTTGATAAAAAAAATTGTCAGTAAACTAACCAGAAACTATTATTTTAAAACCAAAATCCAAGTTTACAATGCTATTTGTCATGTCAATACTCCTTATATTTCATTTTTAATCAAAATTTATTTGATCATTTTCGAAATGTTTCAAATTTTCTAAATTAATTTATCAGTAAATAGCCCTTAATTTGAGGGCTAGGATCTTTTTTAAGGTCTCAATGTATGACCATCTAACACATAAAGAGTTTTTAGTGGCATCCGAATTTTAAAAATTTCTAGTGGAGTGTCCCTCCAAATAATTTCTAGTTTAAAACATATCTTGAATAGGATCACTCTGAATAGCTTTTTAAGGGCATACAATTTTCTAAAATGTTTCCAAGAGGATAACATGTCAAATAGTTTCTAAGAGCATGAAATAAATGATATAGTCCAGGTGAGGGTCACTTTAAATAGGTTCTAGGAGGATAAAAATTTCAAAAATCTTCTGGAATTGTACTGATCCCAATATCATATAAAGAGAATTATTTTTCTAAATTTTCCAGGCAAGGGACACTTAAAATATGTTCTAGAAACATCTAGTTTTCAAAAGTTATCAAAGAAGGTCCACTCCAAATAACTTATTGGATCATTCAAATTTAAAAATATTTCTATTAAATGCTCACTCCAAATAATTGCTATAGGAGTCTAATTTTAAAAATAACTCAAGGTAAGGAACACTTTAACTCACTTCTCATAGTATCCAAAGTTGAAACTTTTACTCTAAATAAATTTAAAAAAAAAAGAAACAGACGAACACCACTCAAAATAGCTTCAAGTGGGATCCAATTTTCCAGCATTTGCTTGGGAGATTGAGATTGCCCACTCTTAAGATTGTTGGGCAGGCTGCTCAAAATCCTATAATTTTTAACCGCCCCCCCCCCCTTTTCCTTTATAAAAAATAATGTTTCACCAATACTGTAATTTATAAATAAACTACAGCTTATTTGTATACTTAAAATATTTTATATAGTTTTTATAATTTATTTCAATATTAGAGATATACCCACAGTGATATATACTGTAGTTCTAATTATGATCTACATTACTTTTCAAGAACAAAACAAAAGCGATATCTTCTATTTCAATCTCAATGATAGCTTGATTTGTATATTTATCAATGAGGTCCAATTCACGTTCCTTTCTTTTTAGAAATGTTAATTTGTCTAAATTTATAAGATACAGAATCATAGACAGGCGGACAAACAAAACAATCAAATTTTATTTTTTTGTTTTGGATAGAAAATAAATAGTTGCAATAATTTACTTCGAATTTAATTTTCTCAAACAATATGTAGCTACCTAATGATATTAAAATATTTCATCTATATCTAATATATTTTAAACCTAACTGGTGCAGCTCTAATGTTTACGATTGATATTTAAAATTAACTAATCATAATAAAATTACACTTTCCACAAGTTCATGTTTTCGATTAGAAGTGAACTCGAATTGAATATATTGAATATTCTAGAAACCAATTCGAACTTCAAATATTTTTTGTTAGTTATTTTATGGTTCCAAAATATACTTTGGCGATTTATATAATTTTATGCACTTAACTATTTATATAAAGTGTTTTCTTGAATAACTGTTGATAAGATTTATTTTTTAAACCAAGTAATTGTTACAGCTTACAATTCAATTACTTCAAATTTTCTCTATATGAGTATCGAATTGTGAGATATAATATATAAGCTAAGAATGTCAATATTGGCCATAAATTTAGTAATTTATCTGTACATATTTTTACTGACGAAGCTTTGTAATTTGTCATAGCTGGAACTATTTTCAAAGCGAAGTCTACGCTGGTCATTATTTCAAAACTTGACACACCACTGCATGTTATAATTATTTTATTTGGGAAAAATAAAACAAAAACAGATTAAGGAAACTTTTGTTATTGAATTATTGTTGACTATGTTGTTTAAGTCAAGATTTTCTCGCTCAAAATATATTACTACGTAATAATTATTTATTACCTATTTTGATTCATCATTCAACCTAAAATTAAAACCAATTTACTACACCCGGGCCATTGCTCTTTCACAATTAATCTGTCAAACAAATCACCGCATGATAATCTGTTGTTTTTTTAATAAATCCAACTAGTGACTATTTATCAAACACAATCGTAAACCAGGAGACTGAAATAAAAAAAAGACCCAATCGTATCAGTTATCCGCTCGATAGTCACGTGTGCTTCAAGTAGAGGGCCAAATGTTGTATTGGTCATCTATTTCCGATTTACGAGGATACAATGAGGATAGAATATCCTTGTATCGCTCTCTTTATCTCCCCAGATACTCTCAGAAGAACTGAAGAGGAAGGTTAATTAAGACATTTTATTAAATTGAGGAGCTTAGTGAGTGGATAGCATATAAAACAAATAAAATGTCAGTTGTCATGTTTCAATAGATACAAGATATTTTCAAAATTAATTTAATAATTGTGTTACTATATCTAACAGTTTGTCCATATATCTCTAGTAATGAGTGAAGGATCTATCATTATTATTAATATTACTGACTTACTCACAGTGATGTGTCGGCGGGTTAAACCATCGCCCTCCTCTGGTAGTTATTGTTGACGACTGAAAAGTCAGTTTTCGAGTGTTTGGTGGTTTTTCCACTCAAGCGCATGTTCTGAACATCTCTTCTAAACCGTTCATATTTTAAAACTACAGTATATAAACCCCTTTCAAACAGATGACACTGATCGATAACACCACGTATTATATTATATTCATTTTACATTGGTCTTATGGAGGAATCGTACTTGATAATGTTAACTGTTGCACGGGCACACCAAAATAATATTACATAAAATATAGATTGTAGTGTAAAGTATTATTTACTCAATAATATACAAGGTAGAAACAATATTTTTTATTTCTTAGTGTATGTTATTTTTTAACTCAAAATTCCTAAATATTAAACATAAATTATTATTATTATTATTATCATTATCATTATATTATTATTATTATTATTATTATTATTATTATTATATTATCATCGGGTGGTGGGTAAAGTGGAGTGAGTGATTCTTGTAAATGTGAATAACAAAGAAAATGTTAATCAAACCCAGTAAAAAACTATAGATTAACATGTATTTAGTTAAATGAAGGTCTTACAACCATCAGAAATAGTGTTACCAACATAATATTTAAACTATAAACAGGAATAAAAATTCAACAATTTACCTGCTTTAAATGAGTATGAAGAGTCTCCCTAAAACAAAGAATTAATTGAAACTGGCGATTTTTAAATTGACTATTTTATATACCGTAGCATAATACATTTCTAGTGTTTTTCTCATGATTTGTTTATCATCCCCTTTAATTGTGAATTAAGATTGTAAATGAAAGGGTAACCTAAATCAATTTTATGTTTCCTATTTTGAAGTGTCCTCTATTTGTCTCTACCACCACAGTAATCATAGCAAACTATGTTTATAAATGGACTGTTAGAACAATTATTATGTTAATATAAATAACATTTATTTAGGACTCTTAACTGTAGGTACTGACTACAAACCCGGGACAGCGAATGAAGGCAAGGCTGACTGATAGATATATTGATAGATAGATTATGATAGATAGATAGATATATAGATAATAGATAGATAGATAGATAGATAGATAGATAGACCAACACAACACAGCAGATGATTGTGGTACTACTCTTGGTGAGACAGAGCTGATCACGAATATTTCGACGCTAAAAGGAAGGACTGGTGAGAAAACTGGAAATTAAATTATTTTAATTTTCGTTGGTAGATATTTTAAGTTTTTTAAATAGTTTGATTGACAAATTGTAGTTGTTCGTTTAAGGATGTTTTGTTGTTTAATAAAGCTGCCCGAATAAAAAATCTGTTCTGTGTCCAATTTACCACCTTTGTGCGAATAGAGAAGAAGTTCGCACACTGATTTGTGGGTTTGGTTTGGTGGTCGGATTTCTCTAATTTTCTGCATATTTGTATTTTGTTCTTTTGTATGTAATAATTACTGTGATTAATAGTTTTAAAGAAAGATTAGTTAAATATCATTAAAATGGAAATATTTGTGGTTAGTGTGAAAATACATTGGTTTTCTATTCCTATTGTATTTGTTTTCTTTGTTTGTCAAACTATTTGAAACATGGTTTGGTAGAAAAATGCTAGTATAATATAGCACTTGAACATTTATTAGAATAATTATAACTTTGATAATATAATCCATTCAACATTTACACAAGGTGAATCTACTTATCTTAGATAATAAGGGAAATCAATTAACTGCGTGGCGTGGACAGTCCGCTCCTATCACGATATAGTTTTACCACTAATATTAATATATTATTTCTAAGTGGAACTATTTTTAAACGAGAAGATATCTGCGGAGTCTTACCTTGCCATCAGTTTTCCGGTAAGCGTCGTGGATCCGCCACACCAACTCTGGCCCAGCGCTTGCGGTCTGCTTGCCGATCTCGAAGAACTGTACTATGGGTTTGTGTCCACTGAGTTCTGACCTGTGTTCCCGTGTTTGAACTTTGAGAACATGGCTGGAGCTGGCATCGAGCACAACGCGGCAGATCGACAAAATGACAGTCAACAAGTTTCTGCAATCCTTCGCTTGCTACATCTGTGGATACTTCCTCGCGTGTCGGTCGGAAAGGACCTACTTGGGATATCACTGATGGACAGACTATACGGGAAACAGTTCGGAAGATGTGTGGCTCTTTGTATACTTTGGTAGTTTAAATGAATAGTTATTTCTGTTACCTCTGTAATCTTTTGAAAACCAAAACAATGTAAAGACAATTGGTTATTTAATAATGCTTTTTATTATGTAATTTAATTCTCATTTGTGTTAAAGATATTTAATTAATGCATGTATTTAGTGTCTTTAATCTTAGTGAAATAGATTTAATCCATTTTAGTTTATTTATTGATTCGAGTAGAGAGAGTTGTCTGGTAACTAAGCATCGATTTACCAACGATTGTTTCTTAAATGACTTATAATAATTGGTTTTAATAAACTGACAAAAAATCTTATTAGTTTTCATATTTGTTGATTGTGTGTTCCATGTTACAACTACACGAACACACCAGATATAGATTGTAATATGGGTGTTCGTGGATTGAAGCCACGTTCTATAGTTTCGAAGCTGTCACATACTTGAGGGTTTCATCACATCGAGGGAATAAATAAAAGTTAATTCATAGTCGTGAGCTTATTTAGAAAAGTATATTTTAATTGACTAAAAGAAATTAGAAGTTTTTAATCGAAATTGTCCCCCAGCAATTTCTGAACGCACACGTGTGGCTATTTCCAAAATGTTTAGAATTGTTATTGTGCTTTTCAAAACGAATAAACAGCTGTAACGTTAACCGTGTTTAGTGAGTTTTACTTCTCAACGTTTTATTGGAAAATATTTGTAACGTACAGCCCTCAGTGGTTTCATAATATCCAATTGTACCTTAAAACCATAATTAGCTTTGATTTTAGATTTAGAGAAGTATTGATTCTTATTAACGTTTCCCGATATGAGGTTTTGCCATTTTCAAACTCCATCTTTAACGTTGTGGCTTGTTGGGTGTTCTTTCATGGACATCCTGAAAAAATAAGATAAAAAAAACACTTTATCATTTATCAAACAGGTAGATATATACATGAATAATAATAAGTTATATACATTTGGGATATAGAGAATTATGTTTTATGGCCTAATAAGTAATATGTGTTCGGGGCGTTTGTCCCTGTTTAGTTGTTATTCCCCCTTGCAATATGACAGTCTGGAGTATTTTTGACTAAGCGATTATGTGCTTTTAAGAACTATTGTATTTATCTGTTCATTAATAGCTAGATTTCATTTGTATTCTAAGAATGCATGCTATGTAGACTGTTTAGTTTATTTACTGATGAAACATTTTTGTTATTGAATAAACGATATTTATATTACCGAGGAATTATTTCTGGTATTATAACTGCCTCTCTGCTGTTCCTCGTTATTTCCATTGTTTGAATGCCGCTGGTTTTAATGCTTATTAAAAGGGTGCTTCAAAGCTTGCATGAGATCTCTACCAGATGTTGCAACCAAAGCTTACATGAGATTTCTACAGATGTTGCAACCAAAGCTTACATGAGATCTCTACCAGATGTTGCAACCAAAGCTTACATGAGATTCTACCAATGTTGCAACAAAGCTTACATGGATTCTACCAGATGTTGCAACCAAAGCTTGCATGGATCTCTACCAGATGTTGCAAACAAAGCTTGCATGAGATCTCTACCAGATGTTGCAACCAAAGCTTACATGAGATCTCTACCAGATGTTGCAACCAAAGCTTACAATGAGATCTCTACCAGATGTTGCAAACAAAGCCTGCATGGATTTCTACCAATGTTGCAAACAAAGCTTGCATGAGATTTCTACCAGATGTTGCAACCAAAGCTTTGCATGGCTACCAGATGTTGCAAACAAAGCTTGCATGGGATTTCTACCAGATGTTGCAAACAAAGCATGCATGGATTTCTACCAGATGTTGCAACAAAGCTTGCATGGGATTTACCAGATGTTGCAAACAAAGCTTGCATGGGATTTACCAGATGTTGCAAACAAAGCTTGCATGAGATCTCTACCAGATGTTGCAACCAAAGCTTACATGAGATCTCTACCAGATGTTGCAACCAAAGCTTACATGAGATCTCTACCAGATGTTGCAAAAACAAAAATGCCATGCATGGGATTTCTACCAATGTTGCAACCAAAGCATGCATGGATTTCTACCAATGTTGCAACCAAAGCTTACATGGGATCTCGACCAGATGTTGCAACCAAAGCTTACATGGATTTCTACCAGATGTTGCAACCAAAGCATGCATGGGCTACCAGATGTTGCAAACAAAGCTTGCATGGATTTCTACCAGATGTTGCAAACAAAGCATGCATGGGATTTCTACCAGATGTTGCAAA